>JANAVB010007090.1:0-388035 GCA_029216955.1 Iris pallida
TATAGTACAACCAACATAATAATAATATTATCAATAACGTCTAATATTGATAATAACTATATAATAATAACAAAATTTAATAAATCAATAATGGCGTATATCCATTATGTACAGTCTAATAATCCCAAAATTGTACAAGGACCTACTTTACACAAATGTCATGAATATCAACTAATAGTTATTTATAATATTTAATTAATGAATACTTACAGAATATTCATTAGATCATTAAAACGGAATACAACACAATCATACCAAATACATCAACACGAATGTCATTGGACGTACCGCATGACTACATGGGCTTGGACTTGTTTTGGTTCCAATCTGGACTAGTTCGTACAACGGGTTCCCTAAAACTCAATAATATAATTATTAAATAAATAAATCTTCGTAAGGGTTAAGTCGTAACTTGGCCTAATTTTCCTAGTTAGGACATCACTATGGTTCGGCCTTCCCTATCAGGGCTAATACACGAGTCAAAGTACGCCATTGCACTATCCGTGCCATGATTCCTAGCCGTTTTGTACTCTAAAACTCCACCATGGCTACAGTCATCTACCGTAACAATTATCTAATTAATTATTTATCAAAATCTAAAAATCACCATTCGAATAAAATAAATAATAATAAACAAATTTCAAAATTTTTGGGAAGGGCAGCTACAAATCTACCCACCTTAAAAATAATTTCGTCCTCGAAATTCTAATTCATAACTCCCTTAAAAATTCAAAAAGGAAATCTACTATTAACCTAATCTCCTTGAATTTTAATTCCTCAAAAATAGTTTAATCCTCCTCCTAGTCATAACTACGAAACCCCGAGGACTTCTACCCACCTTTGGTCACACTACTCCTCAATTCTCATGTCGCTAAAACTTTATAACCATCCAACTAATTGCTAAAAATTGCTATCAATAGATATCTACCGCATACAACATCTATAATCCACTCCTATCTTTCAAGCAACCCAAAATTTAACAAGCAACAAATTTACACAAGTAGCTAAGATATATGGATAAATTCTAATAAGCATGACTATTCGTCGCTCTGAAATGGGAAGGACAAGAATAAGAAAGAATAATCGAGAGCAAATATGAAGTTTCCAGAGCGGTAGAGAGTATCCAATGATGCAAACAGAAAGAAAGTTTATAAACCATTGACTTATTGCTAGATTGGGCTACTCTAGTCCAGTCACATGCTAAATCGAAGAACCCTTCATTTCTCAGAGTAGCTTGTAATCCGTACAATACAAAAGTTCCGTTCTCGAAGTTTAATCTGAACAAGATTCCATAATAGAACGAAATTTAAGAAATTAAGATTGTGATCTTTTCCGTAGTTGTTTAAACACACAAGCAAGGAATATAATGTAATATAAGATCGTATCGCAACTTCCAGGTAGATAAAATAAGAGTTACGAATGACTTCACATTCTAAGAGGTGGGACTACATAATGGGTATAGGGACCTATTTCAAAAAGTTCGGTTTTATAGTCCAAATGTGGTGGTATGCATGGATAGGTTTTACTGGGTCTTAATGGGTTCCCTGATTGGACATCAATCGTTGGTTGGATGAACCTTGGATTTCAATCTATATCGACTGGACAAGATCCTAATAATAAACTATTTCTACTAGGCTAGGGTTAACCTAGAATAGGTTTCCACCCAAGTGGTTGAGCTAGATGGGCAGTCGGATTGGTTAAATAGGTTCTGTAAGCCTTGAATATGTGCCTCCCGTGACTTTTGTGGTTAAATAGCATGAGAAGACACAATTGAGTGGTACACTAGTGACATGTGCGTAGTGGGCTTCAAGTAGATCACAACCATATATTGGGTCGAAAGGTTCGAGTCGAGGTTGAGTCTCTAATTGTAGTCGGGAAGTATACTAGTATTATGGTAAGGGTTATAGCTAGTCCTTTTTACCTGAAAGTCGTACCACAAAAACAGAGTAAAAGGGGCCGGGTTTGAGTGGGACATAATATACCTAGATGAAGGTGGACTCGTCTAGATCTTGCATATGAAATTTGTTGGAAGGTAACAGCCGGTCTCGTGCTCCGAATATTAATTCCACGACCGGAGACACAAAATGATCTAAATGGAAAGTGGGAGTCCATGAGGCACTAATTATCATCCTAATGGAAATTATTCTAATCAATCGGTAATCCTCGTATATCCCAAAATTTTAGAAGGCTTACAGCCTACTCACCTTAGAAGCTAGGACATGGTTTTAGGAATAATGAGGTTAGAAGAATTTCAAAGTCCGGATATTGTTCACTCGTTTTCTTGATATTACTAATCCTTTACAGTCTCTTGGTAAAGATTACAGCAATCTCGAGAAGATCATGAAGGTTCTTCAGGCTCTAACAAAGAACTGGAACCCGTAGACCACTGCAATCATAGAAGGAAATAACCTCATCACAATGACTTTGGAGACACTAATAGGCAAGCTCTTGACCCGTGAGCTAGACTTACAAGAATTTGAAGAAGCAACTCCCAAAGAAAAATCTATTGCCTTCAAAGTACAAGCCAAAAAAGTCTCATACAGTGATTCTGACAAAGAATCATCCGATAGTGATGAACAGGCCTTGTTGGTCAAAAACTTCAGAAAGTTCTTAAAGTTTGAGAGATCAAACCAAAATAAGAAAAACATCCACGAAAGTAATGAGGAAGAAACAATCTGATTCGGATGCAAGAAGTTAGGGCATATAAAGAAGGACTATCCATTGTCAAAAAAGAGTGGTCCATATGACCGATCAAGATCAAATATAAAAGTCACAACAGGTTGAAAGTATGCAAACACAAGCATCTGGCACGAAAGTGCGGTCAGTGAATCAGAGGCGGAGGACAGGCCCAGCAGTAGTAAAAATGTCTGTCTGATGGCATTCGATATGGTATCTGAAAACCCTCTGTATGATGATTTACTTTCGATTAATTAGAAATTGCCTTTAGCAAACTACTTGAAAAACACAAAAATGTGTTGAACAAGTACAAATAATCTCGCAAAGATATTAAGGTACAAACAACAAAAAGTAGGTAGATTATCTAATATTATTGAAGACATTAAAGAGACATCTACTACCGGTAACAGGGAAGAGATAGCCAAACATAAAGTAGACTATCATGAGGCTATCATCACCATAGAGAAGAAAGAAAATGACTATGTCAAAGTACAAGAACTTTATGACAGAGAAAAAAAAGACACTTAGTCACTGAGCAAAGACTCAAAGATATGACTGCCAAATATGAGGAGTCTTATGCGATCTTTAAAAAGTTAGAGATCAAATTAGGCAAACAAATCATCCATGTTACACGGCCTAAGGTTACTCCTAATATCAGGCATGCATCACAAAGGAATAAACCAAAGAAAGAACCTAAGCAACATGCTTCTCACAATCATGCTTTCACATACATGTTTCTAAAAAAAAGTCATATAAGAATGTCAACATAGAAATAAAGAGCAAATTTTAAAAACTCACATGTACATATCGTGGTATACACGGGCACATATCACAATTTTGTAGAGATAGAAAGCTTGTTGACACTAATTTACTTGCTTGGATTCCAAAGATTAATCATAATGGGCCCTTGACGAAATGGGTACCAAAGAATTTATCTACTCGTTTTATAGGTGGACCCTCAACCCGCTCATGCTAAAACAAGTAAATTCTCGATAGCGGATGTTCGCGGCATATGACTGGTGATGCAACTTTATTCGCTACGTTATCGATGAAGAAAGAAGGATATGTTTCCTTCGACAACAATCTTGAAGGTAATATTATCGGTAATGTAACTGTTGGTATGTCTTCCTATCCAGAAATAAAAGATGTTTGTCTAGTCACAGAGTTGAAACATAACCTATTGAGCATAAGTCACTTAGCAAATGATGGGTATAGCATCAACTTTGTGAAAGACAAATGTTTAATCTACACTACAACAGATATGGGATACGATAGCGTGCTCAGAACGCTGTAGAATGCCTATTATAGCGTATTCTGTCCACTATAAATGCCCCTGCTATAATTGTCCCATGTACAAGAACGCTATAAAGTTATAGCGTTCATGAACGCTATTGATGGATTATAGCATTCTATGGCGCTATAGACAGGTTATAGCATTTAAGAACGCTAAACCAGCGATATAGCATTTATGAACGCTATAGGAAAGTAATAGCATGAACGCTATTGAGTTACTATAGTGTCCATGAACGCTATAGACTTGTTATAGCAGTGACAAATGCTATAGAGCTTATATAGCATTTATGAACGCTATAGTTTCTTAATAACGTTTGTTAACGCTATAAGTTTTTTTATGCAAATTGGTTTTTATAGCGTTTCTTTCGCGCTATTATATGTGCACCAATAGCATGTCAGAATGCTATTGCAGAATGCATTAGTGTAAAAATAATTCATATCAGAATAGTATTACATCACATCAAAATAGCATTGCAGATATATAGAATGCCACAGATATCTATTGCATATATACACAGAATGCGGGTCTTCAAAATTTTAAATGCTTCTCGATGAATCAATCACAAAATGAATTCCGAATATAAGTAAATTCATTAATTTCACTGTCAAGAACATTCAAAATCCTTCATAATTTATCCAAAATTAAACATTAACAGCGTAGTCAGCGTTTAATTATTTTCATACATATATCCAAAATATTGCATATCCAAAATTTAGCTCGAACCCTTCGAGCCTATCCACAACCAAAGCTTCTCAGAAATCCTCTTACTTCATCCAACCTAGACAAATATAGAGGGGAAACATTAGTGTTCATGGTTAATAAACAAGCAGTTGAATTTATGAGTTAGCTATCAATAGAAAATTGCCTAAAATTCTATGAGTTATAATCAACCAAACAACTGGAATCCATTGTCAGCTGAATTTATTAGTGATCCATACATACTTAGCAAGTCCACAACTTGTGGCAATGGAGGGCATTGACTCCAATGTCTGAACTTTGATTGCAAGTTTTGTAAGTAATATTCTTTACAAAAATACAGAAGTGCAGGTACAGATGAATATATGGAGACAATATGAAAACATACCCCTCCTATCAACTAATACTGCAGGGAGGAGCGCTCCCCTTCTTACCGCCGTGCTCGGCACGGCCATTAAGAACGTCCTCGGGAAGCCCATATTCCTAAAGAAAAACAAAAATACAAATACAGAAGAGCAGGTACAGATGAATACATGGAGACAATACGAAAACATACCCCTCCTATCAACTAATACTGCAGGGAGGAGCGCTCCCCTTCTTACCGCCGTGCTCGGCACGGCCATCAAGAACATCCTCGGGAAGCCCAGATTCCTAAAGAAAACAAAAATACAAATACAGAAGAGCAGGTACAGATGAATACATGGAGACAATATGAAACATAATTATTCTAGTCAATTGTTAATGTATCCATTATCTCTGAAGTATTTATATAGAGTACTTAACTAAGATTTTCATGATTAGATTACTCCCTGACAACTTAATCTTTTCCAGCTATACAGTTCATAAAACTCCCCAACATGCTCATGCACGTTCTTGAAAGGCACGTTATTAGTACACCTTCGACCTCCAAATTAATCTCCTAAAAAATTGGAAATTAAAGTAAAGATCCACCACTAGATTGAGATGTCAGCAACCAACGGATAACAATAGCCAATCATCAAACTTGCGATCCCAATCTCTACTTACCAGTTCAGATGAGATGAGATGTCTAAATCAAAAAGGATAGCATTGCCTGTCCAAAAAGTATATTAGATGTCAAAACACAGAACAAAAATTACAATTGATAGTTAAAAATAGATGTTAGGATGTGCACTGCTGCGCACAAAGAAAGACTGAAACCCGTTTTCTTTTCACTACGTTTCAACAGAATAAACGCCTGAGTTGAACAGTAAGAATATTATAAATTGGAATTTTCTCCAGTTTTTCTCTTACAATTACCTCCATTAATGAGGGAATACGATCATGTCCTTTTCGAGGTCACACTGACTCCAGTGGTTCAACCTCGAACAAGGGAATGGATTTATTTTATTTTTTCTAAACCTCCTTGGGGTGAGAAACAAACCTCAATATTTTCCCAGATGGTATAAAAATATATACTTTTTTTACCATACCTCTATTACTTAAAATTCAAAACATATGGAAAAACACATATTTGACAAAAAGTCAGAGATGGAGCCGGTGGAAAGGCATTTATATTGCTTGACTATTTCTGTGACGAAAACATATTACTGTTGCATAGAAGATAATAGTCACTCAATCGCATATACTTACTTAGAAAAAGCTTTATAAAAAATTAACGTTCTGCATTATGTTTTTGCGGGGTATATGTAAGCCTATAATATTTGCTTACTAGATGGTTCTTACTAGATGGTTTCCACTATTTTCCCTGTTCGTCTATGTTTGATATATGGCCACTAAGCCTTCTTTTTAATTATAACCATCCTTCCAAATGCAAGCAGGGACAGAACCAAGGGGGCATGGGAGTGGATGCCCCCTAAAATTCAACTAATAACTTCCTCTCTATGTTATAATTAAAAGGAATTCTCGATAATGATTCATTGTAGCTCCCCTTTAAAGAAAGGGTTCATTTATCATTCCAAAATGTCATATGTAATTATCACCTCAAAGAAACTTCCTAGTACAACCCATCAACAACTAGAGTAAATTGACCTGTATCGATATTATTTACTTCAATATAGTAATCATGATTGTCTTATAACTGCCAAATTCTTATGTAAGTGACTGAAAATCCTTAATCCTATTAAGGACAAAAACAAGTAACTGGTGATCAAACAAGTGCTTGGCTTGATCTTTTTAGTACACAAAAAAAGTCCGTAAACAAGTAACTGGTGATCAAACAAGTGCTTGGCTTGATCTTTTTAGTACACAAAAAAAGTCCATGAGTTCAACAACAAAAGACATCAAGCAGTACTTCAACATGTATCTTATTTTTATTTCCTACATCTTTTTTATCTATATTAAGATTTTCTACCCCCTCACACCAAATATCTAGTTCTGGACCCGTCGCCAGTGACAAGTTACAGTTAAAATTATATATATGTATATAATTGTTGTGGATTTTTCCATCGAGCATCATTTAAATACAGTTTGAGCTAGCCTAAGTTCATTTTTCATATACTTTCGTAATACTATATGGATATACATAGCTACCTCAGGTCCCAAACCTTACACACGATACCTCAAATTATATAACCATCCTGAAATCCCTCTATGAAAGCTTAGCAACATTAATGTTTTGTATGCATATATATTATTAAACATTTTAAGAAATAAGAACTGATGAATGGCAGAACACCTAAAATTAGCTCCATATAACTTATAGTTCAAAATTTAACTATAACAAAAACAATCCATATCGAGAAACCCTAAAATTATCTAAAACATATCCAACAATTCTTCTTGTAGAAAACCACCAGAATCTTGAGCATCGAACAAAAAAATACAAAAAAAAACCCTAGAAATCGAATAAATTCTACATAGCTCTAGATCGAAAGAGAGAAGAATCAGAAGTTCACCTCCTTCTTCTTCATGTTTAACATCTCCTGGCTCGGGACGGCTGCTTAGGGTGGAAGGGGTCGAGAGGAGGAGGGGGCATCGAAAGGAGGAGGAGGGGGCATCGAAAGGAGGAGGAGTTTTGGGGTGAAGCCCGAGCCCCCACCGGTCATTATCGTGTTAGGGATTTGGTAGAAAAGGGGAAAAATATGGGAATATTTTGAATGACTGCTGCTTTTCCCTTCTTAAGAAAGCCAGAAAGATGAAGACAGTTAATTAGTGGTATTTGATTTGGGAATTGAGCCTAGCCCTTGGATGAGGATCCGAGGGACACAACTAAAAGTGAAAATTTGTGCGGAAATAGGAAAAATGTTAAGTGGGAAACTAAAAGTGAAAATTTGTGGAAGGATCTTTAAGAAGGAAATAAAAAGTTGTATGAAAATTTAAATTTTAAACTTTTTGTTATCATCTTTTCTTTTTGCACAAATTTAGGATAAACGTTTTATTTTTATATTTAATTTATGTTATAAAAATTTATTTTCAAAAATTGGGTATATTTTAATAAATATTTTATACACAAAATATAATCATTATATCCCTTAAGAATATAATTTTATATGCTATTATTTTTTTTCAAAAAATCTTTCTTGTTTATTTTTTTTTTTGCTTTTTTTGGAAAAAAGTTCAATAGTTTTTTTTAAGAATGATTTTTTTACAAAATATTTTTGTTGTTGTTTTCTCAGTTATTATTATTTTTATTTTTTTATCATTTTTTACCTGGAATATGGGTCTTTAATTACAATGCACAAAAATGCATGTCGTAAATGAGTCCCTAATTACAGCACGCAAAAATGCATGCCGTAAATGAGTATTCATTTTCAAACATAAGACGTATCATTTTGCTATGGACGGTACCGATTTAATTTCTTAAAATCCAACGGACTGGATCGCCCGCTATCGAGAACGCTATAAATTATATAGCAAAACTGAATCGCTCCTGTAACTTATTTTTTAATATAAAATAGAAAACTGTTTGCTTCTCCCATTATTGGAACAGTAGATAGTTCAATTGTTAGCATTCGATTAACTCGATTAACCGAACCGAATTACCAAATACCGAATTCGGCCGAAAATCGAGTAACAAAAATTGAAACCAACCGAAATATCCCGTACTGAACAAAACCGAATGGAATAAAACTGTTCGATTTTTAGTTTATTTGGTTTAACCAATATTTTAGTTTATTTATAATTTTTTGTTGTCAATATATATAGTAATTAAATATACAAAGATATATTTTGTATATATATTACTAAATTCTCTTATTCGGTTTACCAAGGAGAGAAATTTTAGATAAAATTTTTGAAAGGTTAGTGGGATTAAACCGAAACCGAATCCCAAAATCGAAACCGAAATCGAATAAGAAATTTTAGTATTTTCGAAACCGAAGCCGAACCGATTTTTTTTCAAACCGAACCGAATCTCTTATTTGGTTAGGTTCGGTTTGGATTTCGGTCCAAAAACTGAATAATGCTCACCCCAAGACATACGGGCATAGCAACGTTCAAAAAAACTATACCTTTAACAACGTTCATAACACGCTATATAAAGTTCTGTTAACAGCACTGCATAATGAACGCTATTGATAATGACATTCTAAATAGCAGGGAGGCTTCAACGCTATAGATAAACTGCTATTGTATGAGCGTTTAATAGCACTTCAATATGAATGCTATGGATGATTATATTATAATAGCATGGAGGCTCGAACGCTATAGATAAACTGCTATTGTATTCTATTTTAATGGCACTGCGGAAGGAACGCTATTGATGATGACATTCTATAGCAGGGAGGCTTGAACGCTATAGATAAACTGCTTTTGTATGTCCTATTTGTTGGAGTGCTATGAAATGTCTACAGAGAATCTCGTATATGAAGGGATCAGGGAAGATAATATCTATATTTTTCTTTCTAAAATGTACTAACAATGCAGGAAAGTGCCTAGTAGCAAACAAGATGAAAGCTGGTTATGGCATATGAGGCTAGGACATACAAATATGGACACTATCTCAAGGCTACACTAAAAAGCTAGTAAAAGGACTCCCAAAAATTACATTCAAGAGAGACATGGTATGTGCAGATTGTGAAAAGAAGAAAACAACTAGGTCATCCTTTAAATCCATCAACGTTGTAAGTACTTCGAGACCGTTGCAGTTAATTCATATATATTTATTTGGTACTAGTAGAGTCGCTAGTCTTGACGATAAATTCTACGCTTTTGTTATTGTCGATGATTTCTCTCAAAATACTTAGGTTTTCTTTTTTATCAAACAAAAGTGATGCTATTTTTGAATTTCAAGTATTTTACAAAAAGATACAAAATAAAAAAGTCTTCATGATTATTCGAATCCGAAGTGATCATGATGGCAAATTCGTAAATGTTAATTTTTAATTTTTTTTGTGATGATAGTGGATACTACCACGAGTTTTCTTGTCCTAGAACTCCTTAACAGAATGGGGTTATGGAGCGAAAGAATCATACTCTAAGCAATATGGCTGGAGTCATGCTGAATTAATATATTCTTTCTAAATATTTTTAGGCAGAAGCTGTTAGTACAGCCTGTCATGTTTTAAATAGGATGTTAATTCGACCTATCTCAAAAAAAAACCTTATGAATTGTGGTTTGGAACGATTCCAAACATTTCTTATTTCAAGATTTTTGGTTGTCGCTGTTTTATCCTGAACACCAAGGACAACTTGGGTAAGTTTGACTCGAAGGAAGACAAATGGATATTTCTCGGATATGCTGACAAGAGTAAGGGATATAAATTTTTTAATAAAAGGTCTATGATTGTTGAAGAATCAATTAACGTTGCTTTTGATGAGCTCAATAGTCACAGATCTAGCGACAGTGATGATGAGGATGTACAAAATAAATCCAAGATATCTGAAGATACTGCTACCAATAAGAGCTATCTGGAAAGTCTACCGAATAGAATGAAATTCATGCCAGATCATCTAGAAACACTCGTAATAGGTGATGCATCTAAAGGAGTAAGCACATTATTCTACTAGAGATATAGCAGCAAATGTAGCCTTTATTTCTCAAGTAGAACCTACGACAGTAGCAGATGCTTTTAATGATGAGTTTTGGATTAATGTCATACAAGAGAAACTTAATCAATTTGAGAGAAACCAAGTTTGGAACTTGTTCCTAAACCTATTGGTCAATCGATAGTTGGTACCAAATGGGTGTTCCGAAATAAATTTAGTGAGGATGGACAAGTTCTACGCAACAAAGCAGGTCTAGTGGCACAAAGTTATAATCAATAAGAATGGATTGATTATGATGAGACATATGCTCATGTTGCTTGACTATAAGCCATTTGCATGTTTTATGCATTTGTATGTTTTCTTAATTTTAAACTTGTTCAAATAGATGTGAAAGTGCATTTTTGAACGGATTTTTAAAAGAAGTTTTTGTGAAACAGCCCCTAGTTTTGATAGTATTTTACTTACGCAAATTTATGTTGATGATATTATTTACGGTTCTTCTAACGAAAAACTCAATCAAGATTTTACTAAGTGTATACAGAGTGAATTTGAATGAGTATGATGGGAGCGCTCAACTAGTCTTAGGACTTCAGATCAAAGAGCACACTTAGGGAACATTCATTAATCAAGCCAAGTACACAAAGGACTTACTAAAGAAGTATGACTTCGACAACGAAAAGCCTATCGGTACGCAAATGGCTACATCAACACGACTTGACATTGATGAAAGTGGCAGACCAGTCGACCAGCATAAGTATCAAGGTATAATTGGTTGTCTACTTTACTTAACTACTAGTCGTCCTGATATAATATTTTGCGTTTACATATATGCACGATATCAAGCTAATCCTAAGGAATCATACCTATGCTCGTTAAGCGTATCTTTTGATACCTTAAAGGAACTTCTACAGTCGGCTTATGCTATCCCAAAACTATATCGTTTGACCTAATCGGTTACTCAGACGTACGCTGATTTTACTGGATGCAAAGTAGACCGTAAAAGTATCAGCGGTATGTGTCATTTCCTAGAAAAAGCTTTAGTCTCGTGGTTTAGTAAGAAATAAAACTCTGTAGCGCTATCAACAACAGAGACTGAGTATAGCGTCGCAGGACGTTGTTGTACTCAATTTTTGTGGATGAAGCAAACTCTAGAAGATTATAATCTGTACTTTACTAAGATTTCCTTTTATTATGACAATACTAGTACTATCAACTTGCATGACTAAGAACCTAGTATGTCACTCACGCACAAAGCACATAGAAATACGTCATCATTTCTTGCGTGATCACCAACAATACAGGAATATCTGCTTAGAATTTATTGACATAGATTATCAACTAGCAAACATTTTTACAAAACTACTAGCTGGAGATTGTTTCAATTATTTGCATCATGAGTTAGGCATACTAGAATTTTCAGAGTCATAATGCCTTATGATTAATAAAAATACTTAAAACTTGATATTCAGCGATTTATTAATTAAAATTATTTTGGGTACAAGTCGAAACGGTCCTTCTGTCATACAGGAATAAATAGTCTGAAATGACACGGTACATTAGTCTTCAGACTACCGCTAGCTGGGATCCGACCTTTACCGCTAACCCAAAGTGATGTATATTAATTAAATCAAAGAGTTAAAAGTTATTAAGTTATTTTTATAATTCATTACACATAAAATGAACTAGCATTTGAGTAGCCGAGCTCGAACAGAACTCGGAACGAGTTCGGACAGAACTCGATGTCGGGTTTTGAATATAACAGCAGTGAACAAAAAGCCCCCCTTTCTATTCTATTCATCTTCCTCAACACACAACCGACCTGAAGCATCAAACCCTAACCCTAGCTTTTTGGGAAACCTATTTCCAAGCTTCTAAACTCCCTCTTCTCAGATCTATCGGCTCTAGGAAGGCGTTCTCTATACTTTTTCATTCTCTATTGAGGTATATCTCTCTCTTTTCCTCCAATTTAATTTTATGGCTCCTAAACTTTTCAAACAGAAGAAAAGAGACTGCTTCATCCTCTACTTCGGAGTAGAAACGTGTTAAATTGTTCAGTCCTGCTCATTCCAACGACGACGAGGATTATGACCCTAACCAATTTTCTGTAGGAACGAATTTCTAAAGCATAATACTCTGGGGGTGAATAGAGTAGGCAACAAAATATAATTAGTTTGAAAGTTAGCAGCAAGATCACAGATATATATATAACTATATATACATATATATATATATATATATATATATATATATATTACAAGTAAATAACTGTAAAAGCAGAGATCAGAAAGCAAACACAAAGACGGCGATGTATACTGGTTTCCCTCTTGTGAGGACTAGTCCAGTCGAAAGAACTCTGGCACTATTGGAAAATACTGCAAATTTTCATACGAAGTCCTTACAACTTCTAGAAATACGAACTTTGATACGAAGTACTCGACCATTCAATTGTGAAGAGTCTTTCTTCAATCAAGTCTCTGATTACACACGCTTTGAAGCTTCTAGACCGTACCATACTGGCAAATCGACTAGAGGATCGTAACTGGCTTGGGATTTGAAAATTAAAGCTTAGAACTCTTTGGAATAGAATAATAGGCTTTAGAGAGAAGAGATGAAAGTGAATGAGTGAATGAGTGAATTGAAATGATCGAAATTCTTCTCTATTTATAGTTGTTCCAAAGGAAGAACTCTGTCAGAATTCGGGCATAATTCGGGCAGAACTCTATGAGAAAATCTCGTTAGGATCCGTAACTGCAGGGAGACCAAGTTCAAAAGTAAGGTTCACTAACCGAACTTTGGCCGAACTCTGGCCGAGTTCTGTCAGGGTTGGTGAGGGTTTTTGCAATTTAATTTTTGGGCTTTTTGAAAATTGTTTTAAGCAATTAGGAGCTTTTTATAAATAGGAGGCTATTTTTCAAAATATGGGATATTTTGAAAATATTTTTAGGGTAGCCTATTTGCCAGTACGACTCGATGTACAATGTATTCCTAGACTCAATAAAAGTGAAAATTACATTGCATAAAGAAAATACAGACTCGAGTGGCAAACACAGCTTCGGTCTTGAACAGAATGGGTAGCAGATCTTAGGCAGTATCTAAGAGTACAAAACATTTTTAAGCAGCCTGTATATCGAGACAGAGTTTGATCAATTATTAAAATTAGGTTTGACCATGACCAATGGGCCAACAATCTCCTCCTTTTTGATAATTGACAAACCTTAACCGATATAACATCTTCATTCAATAAGATTTGAAAGATAAGCAAAATTGTACTGTATCCTGAAAAAAATGTTCCTATAACCTGCAAAAGATGTTAGATCCTATTTTCTCCCCCGTTGTCACTTATTAAAATAATTGTCAAGAGAGAAAGCTCCCCCGCAATATATGCATAAGAAACAATCAATGAAGAAGAAATACAAACAGAATATATATATATATATATATATATATATATATATATATATATATTTATATATATAAATATATATATATATATATATATATATATATATAGAAAAACAAATATTTCACAGGCAGTTTATGTTGAAGCATAAAGTGATAGTCATCAGAATATGAAGCTAAACAGAAATGATATAAAATGCTAAGTAGAGCATAAAAAGATGTTCACAATACGTCAGCTCAAAAAGTCACAATCTCAAATGCAAAAGTAAACTAAAAGATAAAGTACTAGTGATATCTTGGAATGTCTGAGCATTTCCAAGTAAACAAAGACATAGTAAAGTCTCAAAAAGTGTAACATCTAGACAAAATGTAATGCATCTAGATCACAAATCCTCATCATCATCGTCATCTATAGTAGGTCTACTACGTCCACAATTTCCAGATGGACCAGGTCCAGAAGTGCCAGCTCCAGAATGGTGTGGAGTAGCACCAGAACCACGACACCAGTCATAAGCATTACCGGGCTGAAAGAGAGAGTGTACCACCTCATCCTCATAGCGGTATCCAAAGACAGCAGGATCTCTGGGAAGAGAACTGGCACAATGTCCAGTCTGGGCAAAATGGAGATCGGCAAAGGAGTTGGCAAGTGCCTGAAATCGACTCACATCGTGAAACTCGTGTTCCCTAGATGCGTCAGTGATGAATGTCCGCATATCCGAGAGGTGTTGATGCATACCCTCAAAAGACATAGGGTATGCCTGAGGAGGTGGAGCTGGTACAGAAGGAGGAGCAGAATGAACGGCTATGCTACGAAGGGACAGCTGGAGATACTTGGAATTAGGGTCTAGAGCACAAGTAGACAGATTGATTTCAAAATGCTAAAATATGCATGGAATGAACAACGAATAAGAGAGATTTCGATCGCTTGTACGACGTCGTCCCATCATCTGGATAATAGTCGTTGGAACCGAAAATGGAATTCCCTTGATGATGTGGTAGAGGACAGATAGTTCAAGATTGGTAATATCATCTTTTGAAGTAGATTTTGGAAGAATAGTGGAATAGATGAGGCGATGTAACTCATAGTTAAACATGTTCAAGTTTGCAGCCTTGAACTTTCCAGAACGAATGTGCGCTGGTGCACAAAGATCGTTCTTGAAGCTGAAAAGAGTCGTGCTATCAGGAAAATCAAAATCTGTGATATCATCGAATGGGGCACCTTCGTTAGGAACACCAAGGATTTCTGCTAACATGACATCATTGAACTCGACGACAATACCTCTGACATGAGTCTTAACATTAAAGTGTCTAACACAAAGTGGCAGTAGAATAATCTAATGACATTAGTAGCTATAGGGAATTTTTCGGTGACAAGTTGGTGTAACCATAATCCCTCAAAGTAAGGATGGTGGTCAGGAAATGCAGTCCACTTAATTGGGGCACCAATGCATATGTTGCGCATGATAAAATCACCATACCATAGTAATGATTGGTCATGAGTTTGAAAATAAAACACATTGTATACACCGTCGGCCGATTGAACCAGGGAAAAGAGGGAATCCTATGGTGGATTCGAAGACGATGCCTCTTCACTAGCATTGGTCTTTTTCCTCTTGGAAGGAGTGAATCCCGTAGGTATTTCTCCCAAATTTGAATAGAAACTAATAAAATTGAAGGAGATTGAAGGAGAGAGTTATACCTTCCAGAAAATGAGTATGTTGTAGAGATAGGAATTCTCCGCACGAATCCAAAATTTGGATAGGGATCTCCAAGTGGATTAGGAGCAATGGATTGGAGAAAAACTAGGGTTTGGAGAGGGTTTCGGGAGGCTACTGCTGCTATGAGAGAAGTTTGGAAGAGATGAAGAGGATGGGACCTCAGGTTCTGACTTAAAAATATATACCACCAACAGAACTGGGACCAAAATCGGACCGAACTTGGGCCGAATTTGCCTAAGGTTCTTTTGATGACTTTTTAAAAAAAATTGTGGACCACATCCTTTTCATCATCTCCTTTCAATTATTATTTCTAAGTTTAAATTTTAATTAATATAATTAATATTATTTTAAAAATTAAATTTTGTCAGCGACTGTTTCAGATTAGATGTAAAATCCCTAAATTTTTACTATTTTTTATTTACTAAATTTGCATGGATTTAAAATTTTGTATCGTACGCCACGTAGTCGTATTATACGTCGCGCACGAAATTTGTTTTTCGAAATTGCTCGACGAGTGCGATTATGTGCGAGCGTACATATTTTTAAAAATATTATTTTCAAAATAATATACATAATAATTATTTTGTTATCGTTCCAAAATTTTTCAAGTTTGTTATTTTATTTATAAAGTCTTCATTTCTCATAATTATTAATAATAAATAATACTTTTATTGTATGCTAGAAAAGCATAATTATGAGAACATCATTTTTGTACCTACACATATATTTCATAATTATTTATTAATCTATTTTAAATAAAAATGTAATTTTTGAAATTTATTCATAATAATATTTTATTATTCAAAAAGGATATTTATAAATATTTATTATTTTCAAAATTATTATTATTGGTAATTTTGGAAAATATATTTGAAAATTTTGTGGCTATTTTAAATCTTGATTTGAATTTATGCATTTATTTAAATAGTTAAATATTTGAAAATTTAATTTATCCTATTCATTTTTAAGCTAAAATTTAATTAGATTTAAATTGATTTGAATTGGATTTGGATTTAGATTTGATTACCTAATTTGGGATTTGAATATCATAATCCCTATCTTAATGGGAATTCCCACATCCTATAAATAGGTAGGTACTCCTCCATTATTTCTCCACAAGTCAAAAATTCCACAACCATAGTATGAGTGCATCGTGTCCGTGACCAACATCTTATTCCATGTTTACATGTACATTATCTCCTACCCGTGTCGGACAATCCCAACACAAACAAATCCCCAAACCTAAGCCTTGCCCTCGGCCCTCCGGTCTTCTCCTCCTCCTTGTCCGACTCCCCGACCACCCGTCTTCCAAACCACCAGCATCTCCTCTACAAACGCTTGACCACCATCACCCTGACATCCCGACAGCGCCCACACAACACCGCCATCAGCCTGCGTCACCCCAACCCAGCAACGTCGACACCACCGTCTCGCCACCACCACGGCCATCATCATAACCACCACGACCGGCACCCTATCCCCGCGGCTATCCCCGCTCCGATGACCCGAACCACCACCGGACCACCGCCCAAATCACCACCACCAACAAAGAAGAAGAAGAAAATCAAAACCCTAAACTTTCTGGCCGCCGCCGCGTCTCTGCCGCGAACGCCGTCGCCGTGCGCCGTACTGGAGCCACCGCGTCTGCCTCATCCTCTCCGCCCCAGCTAGCTCGCCGCCCCAAGCCACTTCCCCCGCCGAAACCCCTACTCGCCGGAACCCTCCGTCGCGGCCGGCGCATCTCCGCAGTGCCCGCTCACCGTTCTCTGTGAAACCCTCCGCCCTAACCTCCATCCCGCAGTCGGCGACGTCAGTGCCCCTATGGCGCCGCCCTAGGTCGGAACGGAGTAGCCGCCATCTCCGCACGCTACCCCGACACCGGTCGCCCACGCCCCTCGCCGCCGGCGACTACCCGTCTTACTCCAGACCCGCTCCACCTCCGAGCTCAGCCACCGGCGACCTTCGCCGAGTCGCCCAAGCAGAAACCCCCTTCTTCCCTCCTCGATCCGCCTCCCTCGCGCCTCCCTCCGCCGCGTCGGGCCACCGAATTTCCGCCACCGGAAACCCCCGTTCTCTTTCCGCCCGCTCCGCCGCGTGCCAGCACACGCCACCAGCTCCGTCTCACCGGCTCTCCCCATCTCCTCCGCCGATGACCACCGCACACCGCCGACCCTCTCCCGCTCTCGCCGCCTCCCCGATCTCCTTTGCTCTCTCTCCCCCTCACTATCCTCTCTGTCCGAACCCATTGCCCCAAAACGAACGGATTTATGTAGGTAAAGTATTTTTATTACTTTTTTTACAGCTCTTTTATTATATTAATTATTAAAAGATATTTTTGATATGTATATTATTATATTATATTTCCAGTATAAATATATAGACATGTTTGCACCACTATTTAGTACTAACATATGATTATTAATTATTTTATTACTAGTATTATTATTCTTACTTTACTACCATTATCAAAGGATATTTTTTAAAATTATTATTATATTTTTATTTTATATATGTCTAAACTATATATGATTATTAGTATTATTAATACTAGTTTGTTATTTATTAAGTATCTTTATATATATATAATCCTTTTAAAATTATTATTGCAACAAGAATATTGTATTAGACTTGGCCCTATATTATTTTCAAACTGGATTTTGAAGCCTAATATATTTACCTTATTTTTATGTTATTAAATATGGTTGTAAGTATTTACTACTAGGCAAATTATAGTTTTGCTATAAAAATGAATTATGTGACTCTCAAGAATTTATCAAAATTGTTTTACTAATAGAAATATAGTTTTTAAATATAAAAGATATTTTTGAAATAGTTATTTATAATTACTTATATAAATTTTTTATTTATTTATCTAAGATTATTCATGACCAATCGTTCTATACCTATCCCTTTGTAAATTATGTCCTTCCTCCTAGCCACCCTAACTAAATTGACAATTCTGGACCCAATGGAACCGACCGAGTCACCATCCGTGGTCACCTTGCATAGTTGTTGCACTGGAGTCGCAGTTCGTGCCACATTGATCATCGCAGCCCACCAGGCGCTTTACCAGGCAAGATACCTTGCCATTTGTTGTTTATTTATTTTAGCTCATATTTCATGCATTATTTATTTTCTTTATGCAAAATAAACTGCGATTCATGGCATAACTGTTAGAACTTACTGTTCATTTATATTTCCTGCTATGTATTAGTTTTCTTACACATTAAACCTAGATTTAAGGGACCACCTTGTGTATTGCATTAATTGGCCTTGACACGTTGTAACACGAAGTTGTGTGTCGCATATAGGACATGAAAGTGTGTGATTGGCTGGCCACCAGTACGTACAAGCCGTGCGATAGGAATAACCGCTAATAGAGATTGCATGCTAGTTTGACTTAGCGGTTATAGTGGTTTGTGTTGTGGATACAACGCAGTAGGCATTGGACGGGGAGGACAATTCCTTAGCGTATGGGCTTCGATGCACTTCCCTTGTGACCCGGACTCTCCGCTGGAGATACGGGGTTGATGACCCATGATTACTGACGGCCACTGACGATTCTACGGAACGTCATGCTCTTATTGATTGGGCCTCTAGTGCCCCAAGAGGGGACTATGCCGATCCTATTCAGCCAGGGCCCATACGTAGGAAGGATTGTTCTTAACTATATTTCACTTAGAACGGTAGGCTACCTTATCCGTTAGGTACGAGTACTTTTGGTTTGGGTACTTGTATCTGACCGTGGCTTGGAACAATAACTTGTCGCGGATTAGTTCGTCACATCTTGTCCTTGTTTGGTTGTAGGTGTGACTTACTACTTCGATGAGAAGGTATTGAACCTTGTTGGGGTCCGGATACCATATTGGATTCATAGCATGGGAAGATACGTTACCGTGAATTAGTTTACCATCTCCTGTCCTTGTTTGGTTGGGGGGATGGTACGCTCGTTCAGTAGGTGCGTATTGGAACATGTTATAATTCGATTTACTTATTTATTTGAGCAATATTTATTCAGTTTATATGTTATGATATTATGTGTCTTGTTACGTCCCTTTGAGGACCTGGTTATCTCTCCAGGTGTGTGATATTGTCTTTCGCAGGTGCTTTAGCTCTAGCCGTGATCATTGCTATTTCTTCGAGGATGATTACACTTGGATCGTCTTCGCTTCGCTCGCCAAAGTTATTTCTTTCTCATGTATTTTTCCTTATCTTGTTGGTAGTGGATTTGTCTCCGCCCAACATATTGTATCAAGAAAATTTATTCTCATTATATGACATCTTCTATTCATTTATTTTGTGTGGATGAGATTAGTTGTGGTTTTACTGCATTTTACAGCTTATGTATTTATACGAGGCTTTCATATATTGGAGTATACTTCGTATAAATACAGCTGGCATGTCGACGTTCCTAGTCCTACATATTTTGGAACTGGAGCGTTACATATTTTTGTGGTGGCCCATACAGGTCACGATAAATTGTTTGGTTACTTTACCGTACCAAGCAAACCTGCGGATAGGATTAGAAGTCTAGGATCTCATCCACATACTTGACCTCTTCCCTTGATTTTATCTACCGTTTGACTTATCAATTGCATCTCGCTTGCTTCCTTCCATCCCTATTCTTATCTTCCCTTCGTGCTTGCTAGAGATTGACCCTACTAGTTAGTTGTCCCAAAACACAATTAGTTAAATTCTTTAAGTTGGGTAGACTACCTTATGCCCTAGCAACCCCTTTGACCTAGTGACCTATATCAGCAAGCTTATTTAGATCCTAGAATTTAGAGGGCCCTAACCCATCTAGTCAACCAAGCCTTGGTCAATAAAACCGTAGAATGATAGTATAGGAATAAACAAGGCTCAGATTCCTATGACTCTTAGACTATTCATATTTGTTCCTTATTTCAATCTTAATCTCGTATTTATATTTTTACCACCTTGACTAATGTTGCTACTATAATCTAGTTTTGCAAACTCATCCATTTATCGAGTTTGTTCATGACTTATGCTATTGAGTGCGCTCACTAGCATATTGTCTAATCAGAACTGGTGCATGATGGTCTGATCAACCAAGTGCACTTTGGTTCGCTTTTATCTATCGTTCTACGTGGATGGGGACATAACTAAATTTGTCCTTTAGAGTCCCATCCACGACTGCCTTGACAATTTCTTTGAAATTGTTCGATCGTCTTTGAATCACATATTCGTATTCGATAACGCCTCCTTCGAACTCTATATTGCTTTCGTCTTCACCTATTTTAGAAGAACGAAAGCATTGTACTAGAACTTCCTCTAGCCTTCCTATCGGCTATGACCATTCTTACTCGATGTTGCTATATCTTAATCCTCAACTACTCGACCCTATCAAGACCCTCTAATCGCTTAATTAAAGCGAATCTATTTCGTTATCTTAATCGTAACCCTCATTCATTACCCGTGACCACACCGTATTATTTTTCTATGATCTAGATCGTGATTTCTTTCGGCATAATTTGTTATCGATTGTTTCCCCATCGTTACCCCCTTGTGTCTTCTCACCCCCCTACAAATTCTAAATTTTGAAGAAGAAATTCTTTTAAGTTGGGTAGGATGTAAAACCCCTAAATTTCTACTTTTTTTATTTATTAAATTTGCATGGATTTAAAATTTTGTATTGTACGCCATGTAGTCGTATTATACGTCGCGCACGAAATTTGTTTTTTGAAATTGCTCGACGAGTGCGATTATGTGCGAGCGTACAAATTTTTGAAAATATTATTTTCAAAATAATATACATAATAATTATTTTGTTATCGTTCCAAAATTTTTCAAGTTTGTTATTTTATTTATAAAGTCTTCATTTCTCATAATTATTAATAATAAATAATACTTTTATTGTATGCTAGAAAAGCATAATTATGAGAACATCATTTTTGTACCTACACATATATTTCGTAATTATTTATTAGTCTATTTTAAATAAAAATGTAATTTTCAAAATTTATTCATAATAATATTTTATTATTCAAAAAGGATATTTATAAATATTTATCATTTTCGAAATTATTATTATTGGTAATTTTGGAAAATATATTTGAAAATTTTGTGGCCATTTTAAATCTTGATTTGAATTTATGTATTTATTTAAATAGTTAAGTATTTGAAAATTTAATATATCCTATTCATTTTTAAGCTAAAATTTAATTAGATTTAAATTGATTTGAATTGGATTTGGATTTAGATTTGATTACCTAATTTGGGATTTGAATATCCTAATCCATATCTTAATGGGAATTCCCACATCCTATAAATAGGCAGGTACTCCTCCATTATTTCTCCACAAGTCAAAAATTCCACAACCATAGTATGAGTGCATCGTGTCCGTGACCAACATCTTATTCCATGTTTACATGTACATTATCTCCTACCCGTGTCGGACAATCCCAACACAAATAAATCCCTAAACCTAAGCCTTGCCCTCGGCCCTCCGGTCTTCTCCTCCTCCTTGTCCGACTCCCCGACCACCCGTCTTCCAAACCACCAGCATCTCCTCCACAAATGCTCAACCACCATCATCCTGACATCCCGACAGCGCCCACACCACACCGCCATCAGCCTGCGCCACCCCAACCCAGCAACGCCAACACCACCGTCTCGCCGCCACCACGGCCATCATCATAACCACCACGACAGGCGCCCTATCCCGACGGCTATCCCCGCTCCGATGACCCGAACCACCGCTGGACCACCGCCCAAATCACCACCACCAACAAAGAAGAAGAAGAAAATCAAAACCCTAATCTTTCTGGCCGCCGCCGCGTCTCCGCCGCGAACGCCGCCATCGTGCGCCGTACTGGAGCCACCGCGTCCGCCTCATCCTTTCCGCCCGAGCTGGCTCGCCGCCCCAAGCCACTTCTCCCGTCGAAACCCCTACTCGCCGGAACCCTCCGCCGCGGCCGACGCATCTCCGCCGTGCCCGCTCACCGTTCTCTGTGAAACGCTCCGCCCTAACCTCCACCCCGCAGCCGGCGACGTCAGTGCCCCCATGGCGCCGCCCTAGGTCGGGACGGAGTAGCCGCCACCTCCGTGCGCTACCCCGACACCGGTCGCCCACGCCCCTCGCCGTCGGCGACTACCCGTCTTCCTCCAGACCCGCTCCGCCTCCGAGCTCAGCCACCGACGACCTTCGCCGAGTCGCCCAAGCAGAAACCCCCTTCTCCCCTCCTCGATCCGCCTCCCTCGCGCCTCCCTCTGCCGCGTCGGGCCACCGAATTTCCGCCACCGGAAACCCCCGTTCTCTTTCCGCCCGCTCCGCCGCGTTCCAGCACACGCCACCAGCTCTGCCTCACCGGCTCTCCCCATCTCCTCCGCCGATGACCACCGCACACCGCCGACCCTCTCCCGCTCTCGCCGCCTCTCCGATCTCCTTTGCTCTCTCTTCCCCTCACTATCCTCTCTGTCCGAACCCATTATCCCAAAACGAACGGATTTAAGTAGGTAAAGTATTTTTATTACTTTTTTTACAGCTCTTTTATTATATTAATTATTAAAAGATATTTTTGATATGTATATTATTATATTATATTTCCAGTATAAATATATAGACATGTTTGCACCACTATTTAGTACTAACATATGATTATTAATTATTTTTTTACTAGTATTATTATTCTTACTTTACTACCATTATCAAAGGATATTTTTTAAAATTATTATTATATTTTTATTTTATATATTTCTACACTAATTCTTAGTACTAATATATGATTATTAGTATTATTAATACTAGTTTGTTATTTATTAAGTATCTTTATATATATGTAATCCTTTTAAAATTACAATTGCAACAAGAATATTGTATTAGACTTGGCCCTATATTATTTTCAAACTGGATTTTGAAGCCTAATATATTTACCTTATTTTTATGTTATTAAATATGGTTGTAAGTATTTACTACTAGGCAAATTATAGTTTTGCTATAAAAATGAATTCTGTGACTCTCAAGAATTTATCAAAATTGTTTTACTAATAGAAATATAGTTTTTAAATATAAAAGATATTTTTGAAATAGTTATTTATAATTACTTATATAAATTTTTTATTTATTTATCTAAGATTATTCATGACCAATCGTTCTATACCTATCCTTTTGCAAATTCTGTCCTTCCTCCTAGCGACCCTAACTAAATTGACCGTTCTGGACCCAATGGAACCGACCGTGTCACCATCCGTGGTCACCTTGTATAGTTGTTGCACTGGAGTCACAGTTCGTGCCACATTGATCATCGCAGCACACCAGGCGCTTTACTAGGCAAGACACCTTGCCATTTGCTGTTTATTTATTTTAGCTCATATTTCATGCATTATTTATTTTCTTTATGCAAAATAAACTGTGATACATGGCATAACTGTTAGAACTTACTGTTCATTTATATTTTCTGCTATGTATTAGTTTTCTTACACATTAAACCTAGATTTAAGGGACCACCTTGTGTATTGCATTTATTGGCCTTGACACGTTGTAACACGAAGTTGTGTGTCACATATAGGACACGGAAGTGCATGATTGGCTGGCCACCAGTACGTACAAGCCGTGCGATAGGAATAACCGCTAATAGAGATTGCATGCTAGTTTGACTTAGCGGTTATAGTGGTTTGTGTTGTGGATACAACGCAGTAGGCATTGGACGGGGAGGACAATTCCTTAGCGTATGGGCTTCGATGCACTTCCCTTGTGACCCGGACTCTCCGCTGGAGATACGGGGTTGATGACCCATGATTACTGACGGCCACTGACGATTCTGCGGAACGTCATGCTCTTATTGATTAGGCCTCTAGTGCCCCAAGGGGGGACTATGCCGATCCTATTCCGCCAGGGTCCATGCGTAGGAAGGATTGTTCTTAACTACATTTCACTTAGAACGGTAGGCTACCTTATCCGTTAGGTACGAGTACTTTTGGTTTGGGTACTTGTATCTGACCGTGGCTTGGAACAATAACTTGTCGCGGATTAGTTCGTCACATCTTGTCCTTGTTTGGTTGTAGGTGTGACTTACTACTTCGATGAGAAGGTATTGAACCTTGTTGGGGTCCGGATACCATATTGGATTTATAGCATGGGAAGATACATTATCGTGAATTAGTTTACCATCTCCTGTCCTTGTTTGGTTGGGGGGATGGTACGCTCGTTCAGTAGGTGCGTATTGGAACATGTTATAATTTGATTTACTTATTTATTTGAGCAATATTTATTCAGTTTATATGGCATGATATTATGTGTCTTGTTACGTCCCTCTGAGGACCTGGTTATCTCCCCAGGTGTGTGCTATTATCTTTCGCAGGTGCTTTAGCTCTAGCCGTGATCATTGCTATTTCTTCGAGGATGATTACACTTGGATCGTCTTCGCTTCGCTCGCCAAAGTTATTTCTTTCTCATGTATTTTTTCTTATCTTGTTGGTAGTGGATTTGTCTCCGCCCAATATATTATATCAAGACAATTTATTCTCATTATATGACATCTTCTATTCATTTATTTTGTGTGGATGAGATTAGTTATGGTTTTACTGCATTTTACAGCTTATGTATTTATACGAGGCTTTCATATATTGGAGTATACTTCGTATAAATACAGCTGGCATGTCGACGTTCCTAGTCCTACGTATTTTGGAACTGGGACGTTACATTAGATATAGGGGTACTGTCCCAGCTAACAGGAGTTCACCAGTAAAAAATTAAGTACCGCTTCGCTTCCACCGTAGTCATGGTGACAGACAGACCCTTTGTAGGCTTGTCTCAAAAACAGTTTTTGATTATTCAAAAATAATTGTCTAAAACAAAATTAATTAATATTATTGACATCTAAAATTCTGAATTCTCGACGTAAATAATTGAAGCGATCTTCTGCTAGAGGTTTTGTGAAGAAGTTAGCTAATTGATTCTCTGTGTCTATGTATACAAGGTTTATATCTCTATTTTGTTGATGATCTCTAAGAAAATGATAACGAATCTCGATATGTTTAGTGCGAGAGTGACATACTAGATTCTTAGTCAAATTGATAGTGCTAGTGTTATCACAGAAAATGGGTATGTGTGTTTAAAGTAAGCCAAAGTCTTCTAAGGTTTGATTCATCCACAAAATTTGTGAACAACAACGTCCTGCAGCGATATACTCAGCCTCAGTTGTTGATAATGCGACAGAATTTTATTTTTTGCTAAACTAAGAGACTAAAGCTTTGCCTAGGAAATGACATGTGCCGCTGGTACTTTTTCTATCTACTTTTTATCCAGCAAAATCAGCATCCGAATAACCGATTAGGTCAAACGACGTGGTTTTGGGATACCATAAGCAGACAGAAGAAGTGTCTTTAAGGTATCGGAAGATACACTTAACCGCGCACAAATGTGATTTATTAGGATTGGCTTGAAACCGTGTACACAAGCAAAAACTAAACATTATATCAAGTCGACTAGCACTTAAATAAAGTAAACTACCAATCATACCTTGATACTTATGTATGTCGACAGGTTTTCTTTGTTCAATATCAAGTTTGGTTGAAGTTGCCATCGGAGTGCCAAGTGGTTTGACTTCTTCCAGATTCAACTTCTTTAATAAATCTTTTGTGTACTTGGCTTGATTTATGAACGTCAAATTGTTGGTTTGTTTGATTTGCAGTCCGAGAAAGAATTTTAGCTCTTCCATCATGCGCATCTTAAACTCATTCTGTATACACTTTGAAAATTCTTGACAAAGAGATTCATCAGTAGATCCAAAAATGATATAATCTACATAAATTTGAATCAAAATAAGATTGTCATTAAAAGACTTTATAAACAGTGTAGTATCAACCTTCCTTTTTAAAAACTGTTGTCAAGTACAAAAGAGCATAGACGATCGTACCAAGCACGAGGGCTTTGTTTCAAACCGTATAATGCCTTCTTCAACTTGAAAACATAATCAGAATTTTTGAAATCAGTAAAACCTGGAGGTTGAGCTACATAAACTTCTTCTTTTGTAAAACTATTCAAAAATGCACTTTTAACATCTATTTGAAATAACTTAAAATTATGAAAATATGTAAATGCACATAACAAGTGAATGGATTATAATTTCGCAACTGGGGCACAAGTCTCTTCGTAGTCGATACCTTCTTCCTGATTGTATCCTTGAGCTACAAGTCGAGCCGTTTTGTGAGTCACTAAGCCATTCTCATTAAGTTTATTTCGGAATACCTAGCAGGTGCCAATGATCGGATGATCAATAGGCTTGGGAACAAGTTCCCAAACTTGATTCTGTTCGAATTGGTTCAATTCCTCTTGTATAGCATCTATGTCACGACCCGCTCCCGAATAATCGGACACGAGTCGGACACGCCCAGCCTTCGTCGTTAGACACGACGAAGTAAGCTGTACCAACTAGGGAAATCTAACAGCTAAACATGAAAGTATACAATCACAGCATCTAAAACGTATCCCAGAATGATCACCATAATCCACAAATCCAGATATCATAATGTACCAGAATCAACAGGAATGAAAAGTGCTATAAACTCTAAAGTCAATATCTCAAAGTAAAGCTAAGTAGTCTAAACCTGAAGCCTCAAGCTAAGCCTCATCCTGCTCAGCTAAATCCTGGGCTCTGGCCCATAGAAATGTCCTGCAAGCATACCTGCAACATATCCTATTCAGGAGCGGAGCAAAGTACAGTTCTAGGTAATGAAACATGAACATGATATGAACAGGGTACAGGAGTACAGGAAATGAAATACAGGAATGAACATGAAAGTACAGGAAAGTAGTACATGAAATAAGTACAGGAACTATAGTACATGAATGTAAAGTACAGGAACATGTAAAGTACAGGAATGAAACTATAATCCTGAAGTACCAGACATGACAAGTGCACAATATCGAAATACATCTAGTCCATGTGACCGGCTGGGGTGAGTACAGGAGCATGCACAAGAGTACATAAATATGGTACGACTTAGGACCCGCGTGCACAGTGCGAGGCCTAAGCTAGGTACAGGAATATATAGTAACCAGGATTGGTCACATGGCTAGTGTATTTCCCCACCCGACACTAATAAGTACAAGAGCAAGGGTACAGGAATACAGGAGTACAGGAGTACATGATATCGTGCCATGACGTGTCACAAGAAAGCGTACAAGAATGTAAATGCACAAAACCGTAGAAAAGTACTTGCCTGGCTCCGGAAAGTACGGGTGAAGATCGGGGATAGATGTTTTTCTGTAATTAATAATGATGTACAAGTTGGTTATTATCTAACTCATGGTTTTACCTTAACAAGTCATCTCATTCCTAGCCACTTGTTTACTTAATTATAACCACCTTACCATAAAAATAGAGTATGTGGAAATAGTTACTATAACTTAATAGTTTTGTATAGAAACTCTTTAGTTCATAAAAAAAATTCCTTACCATACTACTATCAGAATCTTCCATTCCAGAAATTGACAAATAGCATTTTAATAAGCATAGTCTAATAGTATAGAATTGTAAATAAAGTTTTAAAACATTTATTTGTATAAGCAATCATTAATACAAAGTTATTCCCCACCAAAACCTTCAAGGAAAAACATGTTCAAAACCAGCTAATCCAAGCAAAACCAGTAGGCTTGGTTTAACAAAACATAAATTAAAACTCAAAGGTGTAACCTGCCAACCACAACACCAGGCTAAAACTCTACGTGAAACCATCCCAGCTACTTGAGTACTACTCTTTGTTCATTACATCAAGTTACCAGCCTTCTAATACTCAACCAATATGGCCAACCAATCAGAATCCAAAGTCATCCTAAACAAGTTTAGTAAAGTTTTTGACTCCAGGGAGTAGTGAATACTTGGCTTAGAAAACATTCAAGTTGATAGTTGCAGCCTTTCCAATTTCACCTGGCGATCTCTATGAAAACCTAAAATTTGAATGTTTAACGGCTACTAGGTCTTTGCAGCTACCAAACCTCATTGTCAGCTTCGATACACTACTCAACCTGCCGAACTCCATACCCGACACTGAACGGAGTACAGTTGACACGAACCCAACTCCAAACTTCCAATTGCAAAATTTTAATTTAAACAACTAACTTCCTAACAACAGTGTTTTGAATTCCAAAAGTTAACAGAACAACCAAAACCAAAATCCTGCAAAGTATATACAGACCCTCCCAATTTAACAACCCAATTGAACATGAAAAAATATACAAATAAACTTAAATCAAAAATAAACACAAGGCTCAGTAAAATCAAATCCTCCTGCGCTAAATTGAATTTCTAATCCCCTGCCACTCCAATCCGGACACGACCAAGACCTGGACACGAAGGTATGTCTGGTCACGGCTGGAGCCCTGGACACGCACACGCACATGAACACGAACACAGCCACACTGAAATCCCAGCCCAATGCACCAGACTATCAACATCTGGACATGATTCCACACTCGGACACAAGCTAACCACCAATTCCTGCATCCCGCTCGATCCCGGTCCCAAATCAAAACTATAATAAAAATATTACACTAATCGTTTATTAAGAAGATAGACGTTTACCTGAGGAATCGATCCGATCCAGAGTGCAGATAACCCCCAAGGTGTCGGACACGATCTCTCCGTCCAACTATAATCTCGAGTTCTTCCTCAGCATTGCCTCGAACAGTACCAGTGCAAAGAAAACAAGAAGAACTCAGATCCAATACATAGTAAATTCTGTTGAAGAAGATATAAATCGCAATTGATCGATCGATCCATCGATCCAAACCTGATCACTCCGAGAACAGAGTATTAAAAGTACTCACCGCCTCGCCTTCGTCGATCCGCCGTCGTTCGTCGTGGGAGTTGCTGCTCTCGCCACGACCCGCTCTTGTGGCTGAGACGATCGCCGCCGCCCGCTCTCGATAGCCTCGCCATCGTCGCCGGAGGAACAGTCGGAGTTGCTCGGTGCCGAGGATGCTGCAGCGGAGGCGGCACCGTCGAAGAAAATTCTGGGTTGTCGCCGAAGAAGAAAACTCGTGGGGAAAACGAGTCATGGCTGTCGTCCTCGTCATCGTAGCCGTGGTCGCCGAGGATTCCACAGTCGTGCGCCACCGGAAAGCCGTCAAGGAGAAGAAGTGCACCTTCTTTCGCCGTCGGTCGTCGGGCTAGGACCAGTCGCCGCTCGCCGGCTGAAGCTGGAGCTAGGGTTTCGAATCGAATTGGGAAAGAAGGGTGGAGAGGGAAATGTTTGATCTGGAAGAAATTTCTGAGGAATGAGAGAAGTTTCTCTCTCCTCCCATAATATAACCAAAAAGTGCACATTTGCACTTAAGTCCCTCCGCCACCAAAATATTCAAAGCAGTCCTTCCACTAAATGAACATTTACAAAGACACCCCCTTCCTTTCTGTTATTACAAAAATGCTAAAAAATTAGTTAAAACCCTTTTAGGAAAAATGAGGGGACCACAAGTTGGTTGTAACAACTTTTCAAATTTGAAAAATTGCTCCAATTTATTTCCCTCTAAAATATCAACCATCATATTTATTAATTAAAATAATTAAAATTAACCTTTAATTTGAAACCCAATCAATTACTATTTTAAAATCAAAAAAAATTTATTTCCTCAAAAATCGGGAAGTGGAGTTACAAATCTTCCCTCCTTAAAATAATTTCGTCCTCGAAATTCGAATGGCAACAAGACAACTCAAAGCAAAATCTCAAGAAGGTTCAACGCAATTTATTGTATTTAAGATTCTCAATATCAAAGTACACTCAAAAAACAAACTGGGATAGCGCTCCCGCATCTCGTCCTCGCGCTCTCATGTGGACTCTCCAGGAGAGTGATGTCTCCACATGACGCGAACATGTAGGATAGTCTGATTCCGCAAGCGCTTCTCCCTCCGATCAAGGATCTCCACTGGCTGCTCCTCGTAGGTCAAGCTCAGACCCACCTCTAGCTCCGAATAGTCCATCACATGGCTCGGATCTGGAATGAAGCGTCGAAGCTGAGACACATGGAAAACATCTTGTACTCCCTCCAAGCTAGCTAGAAGTGCTAGTCGGTATGCCACCTCGTCAATCCGCGCCGTCACGTCAAAAGGCCCGATGGATCTCGGACTGAGCTTCCCGCCTCTGTCGAAACAAATGACGCCCTTAGTCAACAAGATCTTCAGGAACACTCTATCTCCAACTACGAACTCCAGTGGCCGTCAGCTGTTGTCCGCCCAGCCTTCTGCCGATCATGTACAACTCTGAGTCGCCCTAAGCCTTTGAGATCAAATACGATAATTACACACAAGAAATTGAAATAACACGATAAATGATCAAGAATCAAATAGGCACGAGATAGAATGAAGTTCCAATTACAACTTAGAGGAGCAAAATCATGAAGACACAATTATTAAGTACGGTAAAAATTTTCGATATTTTAACACAAGTGGGCTAGGACAAGATAGAAAAGTCATGGTCAGATAGTCATGATTAAGAACGAAGTTTAGACAAGACACAAACGAAGTATGGAATCAAACTCTGGAAATGTATAATTTGAGGAATTCCATGATCTAACGATAAAATGTTAATGGGAAGTTAGCAAGGATTGATTGAGGAAACATACAAAATACTCAGGAGGTACAGTATCAAATCAGGATAAACGTGAAGGATTTGTGATTCTCGAAAACCAATAATCATATGAAAAAGGAATATAATTTCCATGATACCCGAGAACATATAGGTATTTGAAATCACTTTGCTTAGATCCCTACCCCGCCAGTATATATCTGACTGCAGTGGACTTTCGGCTCTGTGACTCAAATAACAATATGTCATCGAATATTCTGTGCACTATATCCATTTTCCAACAATCGTCAACGAAGCAACCCAAGAGATCATGACATGAAGAATTTAGGACAAGTCTCGACAATACTCGAAAACCTATGATTGTCTGAAATCACTTCAACTTAAAGTTCCTGCCTCGCCAGTGCGCAGCTGACTGCAGTGAACCCTCAGTCTCCATAGTCCAGATAATAACTGCAGCGCGCAACTGCCATGCCTCAGTAGGTCATCGAATAGTCTTTCACCTTTATCCATAGAAAATATCAAGGAATCAAAATGAGTTTCAATAGTCCAAGTCAAGAAGATGGTGAGGTTATCTGACTATTAGAATACAAGGGTTTATTAGGTACTAAGAGACGACAAGGAATCCAATCAGTGAATACAAAAGGGCAACCAGGAAGATTTAATGTTTCAGACAGGGAGTGAAGTTTCAAATTATAACGGAATTTTAACTGATATTTGGAATGATAACAATATTCCATATATGGGACATTATCTCGAAGGGATAACAGTCTCGTAGGATGAACTGAGGCAAGGTATCAGATAGGAGACAAGTTTCAAAATAAATAAAATTTCGTATAAGTTTCAATAAAATCTCGAGTATCAATGAAACCTCGAGCAAAACTTGAATTGAAAATGAATTCTTCAATAAGGTACACAGTGAACAATAGAAAATCAAGTATTAACAAAGTCACAGATAGGACACAAAATCACGAATAGAAATCTCAAATAGAAAGCTAGGTTACGAAGAGTGAATGGAAGCATGTATCGTTTAGTGAATGGAATACAAGGTATTGAATCGTAAATATGCGACAAGCAAATCTCAAATAAGTTTGAAACAAAGCCGCAGATAAAGGACAATCTCGAATAAATATAAAATCTGGAATAGAAAATAGAATCCCAAACAAGTATCAATAGAAGCGAAGGTTCAAGCAAGGTTTTAGGATGATGTTTCAAGTAGGAATATTTCTGGAATAGTACAAGTTCGATTAGCGAACAGACTATCAATAAACGAGTAGGAACAAGTATCCATGAAAAAAAACAAAATCTTGGATAGGAGACAAGATCGAAACAAAAATAGTGGACCAACAACTCTCGACTAGAAAATCAAAGTCATGAATGGGGAAACAAGTCTCGAATAGGAAACGAAATCTTCAAAACCCTCAAAGGTATTTGCAACAATGTCTGCATAGGACGGAGCTTTAAACAAGTTTCGAATGAGGAACAGGATTTCGAAATGAAATCTCGAGAAACGATTAAATATCAATTAACATGAAGTTTGATAAAGAAACAAAATTTGCAAATGGGAGCCATCACTAGGAAACAAGGTCAGGAATGATGAATATGCAAATGGTATCGATTAATGGATTTCAAGCAATTATCAAATTGTGGATCTGGAACAAGTTTACCGAAATAGGAAACAATATCTCGAAATAAGTTTCGACATCAACCAAGGTTTCAAACAAGAAGTTTCAAGAAATAATCTAGGTGCTAAGAGGATTCTAAGGAGAGACTGGATTGCAAATCAAGATACATGGTTTTCCCAACCATGCAAAAGAAATCTTCTGTCTTCATTCTATCTTCAGTATTCCTCCGGGACGGAGATCTCTCTAATCTTCTTCAACTTTCCTGACATAGTTTGATCCTGGCGGTAATGCTCCATGTGATTGCGAAATCTGGAGAGATGGGTCCCCTTGCTGTAGTCCTGATGCTCCTCGTGCTTGTCTTTGGGCAGTGTGATCAACGGTCTCTGGGCAATCCTTGACTTGGTGAGTAGGCGATTCGTAGAACAATCATAGCCTCCGTCTTTTGTGGCATTCGTCGTAGTGGTGTCTCGAGCGGTGGCAGAAATTGTAATTGGTTGTTGGCTGGATTTGAGTCTGAATCCGATGATGCGGCTGAAGAAATAATGTCTGAGTATTGGCCACGCTTTGCGGGTCCAGAGTAGTTGATATCTTCACTATAAGTCTTCATGTTCCTCCCGAGCTTCAGTTTCCCTTGTGTCCTATTGTCTGTGCTACATTCTGGATCTCCTGGCTGGGGGCTCTAATCTTTAGAGAAGTCGGGTCCTCAGAAACTTGGATGATCTTCAGTGGTGACTCCAGGTTCTCGATCTGCTCCTTGGTGCAGGATATGCGCTCGGTGTCGAAAAAATCCAAGTGTCTGAGAGTCTAAAAATTAGAAGTCCTTCCTGGCTCGGAGAGTGTATCCACAAATCTGACTTGGAAAGGGTGGCCTGCTTCCTCTGGTCGTCAAAGAACTCTTCAGACATCTCCGTCAACTACGTACTACCCATGGCGATAGTAGAGTGATAGAACGTAGTGGAAGCTCGGAACCGTCAAGTGCAGGTGAATTGACAGTTCTGGTATCGCATGCTTTTAAACTATCTGTAAAACAGAAAACTGTTAAAATAACCTAGACCTACATACAACAAGTGTTTATAGAATATTAAAATACCTGATACACCTGATATACCTGATATACCCTTATTTCCCGATTTTTCCTATGCTGTGATCAAGTTTCCCTAGTTTAAATCAAGTCCCCCAATAGTACGCTAATACCTAAGTACTATTAGGATAGACCTGCATGGGCCACCACTAAAAACATGTCACGACCCGCTCCCGAATAATCGGACACGAGTCGGACACGCCCAGCCTTCGTCGTTAGACACGACGAAGTAAGCTGTACCAACTAGGGAAATCTAACAGCTAAACATGAAAGTATACAATCACAGCATCTAAAACGTATCCCAGAATGATCATCATAATCCACAAATCCAGATATCATAATGTACCAGAATCAACAGGAATGAAAAGTACTATGAACTCTAAAGTCAATATCTCAAAGTAAAGCTAAGTAGTCTAAACCTGAAGCCTCAAGCTAAGCGTCATCCTGTTCAGCTAAATCCTGGGCTCTGGCCCATAGAAATGTCCTGCAAGCATACCTGCAACATATCCTATTCAGGAGCGGAGCAAAGTACAGTTCTAGGTAATGAAACATGAACATGATATAAACAGGGTACAGGAGTACAGGAAATGAAATACAGGAATAAACATGAAAGTACAGGAAAGTAGTACATGAAATAAGTACAGGAACTATAGTACATGAATGTAAAGTACAGGAACATATAAAGTACAGGAATGAAACTATAATCCTGAAGTACCAGACATGACAAGTGCACAATATCGAAATACATCTAGTCCATGTGACCGGCTGGGGTGAGTACAGAAGCATGCACGGGAGTACATGAATATGGTACGACTTAGGACCCGCATGCACAGTACGAGGCCTAAGCTAGGTAGAGGAATATATAGTAACCGGGATTGGTCACATGGCTAGTGTATTTCCCCACCCGACACTAATAAGTACAAGAGCAAGGGTACAGGAATACAGGAGTACAGGAGTACATGATATCGTGCTATGACGTGTCACAAGAAAGCGTACAAGAATGTAAATGCACAAAACCGTAGAAAAGTACTTGCCTGGCTCCGGAAAGTATGGGTGAAGATCGGGGATAGATGTTTTCCTGTAATTAATAATGATGTACAAGTTGGTTATTATCTAAATCATGGTTTTACCTTAACAAGTCATCTCATTCCTAGCCACTTGTTTACTTAATTATAACCACCTTACCATAAAAATAGAGTATATGGAAATAGTTACTATAACTTAATAGTTTTGTATAGAAACTCTTTACTTCATAAAAAAAATTCCTTACCATACTACTATCAGAATCTTCCATTCCAGAAATTGACAAATAGCATTTTAATAAGCATAGTCTAATAGTATAGAATTGTAAATAAAGTTTTAAAACATTTATTTGTATAAGCAATCATTAATACAAAGTTATTCCCCACAAAAACCTTCAAGGAAAAACATGTTCAAAACCAGCTAATCCATGCAAAACCAGTAGGCTTGGTTTAACAAAACATAAATTAAAACTCAAAGGTGTAACCTGCCAACCACAACACCAGGCTAAAACTCCACGTGAAACCATCCCAGCTACTTGAGTACTACTCTTTGTTCATTACATCAAGTTACCAGCCTTCTAATACTCAACCAATATGGCCAACCAATCAGAATCCAAAGTCATCCTAAACAAGTTTAGTAAAGTTTTTGACTCCAGGGAGTAGTGAATACTTGGCTTAGAAAACATTCAAGTTGATAGTTGCAGCCTTTCCAATTTCACCTGGCGATCTCTATGAAAACCTAAAATTTGAATGTTTAACGGCTACTAGGTCTTTGCAGCTGCCAAACCTCATTGTCAGCTTCGATACACTACTCAACCTGCCGAACTCCATACCCGACACTGAACGGAGTACAGTTGACACGAACCCAACTCCAAACTTCCAATTGCAAAATTTAAACAACTAACTTCCTAACAACAGTGTTTTGAATTCCAAAAGTTAACAGAACAACCAAAACCAAAATCCTGCAAAGTATATACAGACCCTCCCAATTTAACAACCCAATTGAACATGAAAAAATATACAAATAAACTTAAATCAAAAATAAACACAAGGCTCAGTAAAATCAAATCCTTCTGTGCTAAATTGAATTTCTAATCCCCTGCCACTCCAATCCGGACACGACCAAGACCTGGACACGAAGGTATGTCTGGTCACGGCTGGAGCCCTGGACACGCACACGCACATGAACACGAACACAGCCACACTGAAATCCCAGCCCAATGTACCAGACTATCAACATCTGGACATGATTCCACACTCGGACACAAGCTAACCACCAATTCCTGCATCCCGCTCGATCCCGGTCCCAAATCAAAACTATAATAAAAACGTTACACTAATCGTTTATTAAGAAGATAGACGTTTACCTGAGGAATCGATCCGATCCAGAGTGCAGATAACCCCCAAGGTGTCGGACACGATCTCTCCGTCCAACTATAATCTCGAGTTCTTCCTCAGCATTGCCTCGAACAGTACCAGTGCAAAGAAAACAAGAAGAACTCAGATCCAATACATAGTAAATTCTGTTGAAGAAGATATAAATCGCAATTGATCGATCGATCCATCGATCCAAACCCGATCACTCCGAGAACAGAGAATTAAAAGTACTCACCGCCTCGCCTTCGTCGATCCGTCGTCGTTCGTCGTGGGAGTTGCTGCTCTCGCCACGACCCGCTCTTGTGGCTGAGACGATCGCCGCCGCCCGCTCTCGATAGCCTCGCCATCGTCGTCGGAGGAACAGTCGGAGTTGCTCGGTGCCGAGGATGCTGCAGCGGAGGCGGCGCCGTCGAAGAAAATTCTGGGTTGTCGCCGAAGAAGAAAACTCGTGGGGAAAACGAGTCATGGCTGTCGTCCTCGTCATCGTAGCCGTGGTCGCCGAGTGGTGGTCGACGAGGATTCCACAGTCGTGCGCCACCGGAAAGCCGTCAAGGAGAAGAAGTGCACCTTCTTCCGCCGTCGGTCGCCGGGCTAGGGCCAGTCGCTGCTCGCCGGCTGAAGCTGGAGCTAGGGTTTCGAATCGAATTGGGAAAGAAGGGTGGAGAGGGAAATGTTTGATCTGGAAGAAATTTCTGAGGAATGAGAGAAGTTTCTCTCTCCTCCCATAATATAACCAAAAAGTGCACATTTGCACTTAAGTCCCTCCGCCACCAAAATATTCAAAGCAGTCCTTCCACTAAATGAACATTTACAAGGACACCCCCTTCCTTTCTGTTATTACAAAAATGCTAAAAAAATTAGTTAAAACCCTTTTAGGAAAAATGAGGGGACCACAAGTTGGTTGTAACAACTTTTCAAATTTGAAAAATTGCTCCAATTTATTTCCCTCTAAAATATCAACCATCATATTTATTAATTAAAATAATTAAAATTAACCTTTAATTTGAAACCCAATCAATTACTATTTTAAAATCAAAAAAAATTTATTTCCTCAAAAATCGGGAAGTGGAGTTACAATCTAACCAAAAATTATCACTACATGCTTCTTCAATATTTTTGGGTTCAAGCTGTGAAATAAAAGCAACACAGGAAGCTATATCTTTACTAGAGGAACGAGTACTTACACCCTTGATAATCTCACCAATTACAAAGTCCTTTGGATGGTCTGCCAAACATCTTATTTTTTTGGCATATCCTCTGGATTGCTGTTTTGACTTCTGGTTCTGTAAGTGATTTGCTTGAAGAATCAGCTGGTGCTTTGTGTGAGGGTTCTGCAGGATCAGTACTTGGTGGACTTGTGTTTTTATCATCATCATCGACTAAGTGTTGATTGAGTTCGTCAAATTTAACATTTATTGATTCTTCGATGATCATCACTCTCTTGTTGAAGACTCTGTACCCTTTGCTTTTCATCGCATAACCTAAAAATATACCTTTATCGGTCTTTTCGTCAAATTTTTCCAAATTATCTTTAGTATTAAGAATAAAGCAGTTACAACCAAATACTTTGAAATAAGAAACAGAGGGAGTTCTATCAAACCATAATTCATAGGGAGTATTCTTCGATATAGATCGAATTAGAACCTATTGAGAACATAGCACGTTGTATTTATAGCTTCAGCCCATAGGTATTTAGGTAGACTAAACTGATTTAACATTACTCTAGTCATTTCAGATATTGTTCTGTTCTTACGTTCCATAACTCCATTTTGTTGTGGAGTCCTAAGGCAAGAGAACTCATGCAAATAATCGTATGTCACAAAATTGCTTGAACTTTGTATTCTCAAATTTGCTATCCTGATCGCTTCGAATACGAGTGATCATGAAACCCTTTTCATTTTGAACCTTCGTGCAAAAGGTGATGAATTCTGATAATGCATCGTTCTTGCGTGCAAGAAAATATACCCACGTCTATCTAGAGAAATTATCTACTATTACAAATGTATATAACTTACCACCTAGGCCAGCAATTCTACTATGTCCAAAGAAATCTATAGGCAGCAATTGTAGAAGTTTAGTGGTACTTACAGCGTTCTTGGACTTAAAAGCGGATCGGGTAGCTTTGTTATTTTCACATTTGCTACATACCGTATCCTTCTTAAAAGAAATGCCTGGTAAGGCTCGTACCAGCTTCTTTGTGGATAGTCTTGAAATTGTGTCCATGTTTGCATGACCGAGTCTCATGTGCCATAGTTGACTCTAATCACTTTTGGCCATCAAGCATCTACCTGCTTTGTTAGCATCTTGTAACAGATAGAAAACATATATATTGTCTTCCCTCATACCTTCAAAGATAGTACTACCAGTTGAGCTATCAACTATAGTACATTTATCTTTGACAAAGTTAAAGCCATAACCGAGATCAGCTAAGTGGCTTATGCTGAGCAGATTATGTTTTAACTCGGTAACTAGACAGACATCTTTAATCAGCCTTACCAATATTACCAATACCAATTATGTACCCTTTCAAATTATTACCAAAGGAGACGTATCCTTCTTCCTTCTTCGACAGTATTACGAATAATGAAACATCACCGGTCATATGCCGTGAGCAACCGTTGTCGATGATCTATTTGCTTATAACATGTGAAGGGCATTTCACCTACAAAAGAATTTGTAGATGAAAACTTTGGTACCCATTTCTTGTAGGGTCCTGGAATGTTAGTTTTTGGTATCCATGCACAATTTTTTAAATCAACAAGCTTTCTAACTCTACATGAAGAAGAAATATGACCAATGGTGCCACAATAGTGACATCTAGCATGTTGAGTGTTGAAAGCAGAGTGTTGTACATTATTGGTAGGTCTAGGTTTTCTAGTGTAAAAGAATGCATGCCTATTTGTCTTCTTGGGAAATTGTTTGGTTTGGTTAGGTCTGACAGTGTTGGATTTGACCATGTTCCGATGATTCGGTAAGTGACACGTGTTAGGGTAGGAAGCAGCAACTTCAGGCTATTTTTCTATCATAATTTCTAACTTTTTGAGGTGTCATATAACAAGCTATATTTAGCAGTGAGTGCATTATTTCTAACAATAGCTTGTTGGAGACTTTTCTTATCTTTGAGTAAGTCTTCCTCTAATTGGATAATGGTCTTGTCCTTCTCTTCGGATAGTCTTTGGATCTCATGTAATAACAGCTTAACAGAAGAAAGCTCACCCTCCTTACTAGAATAATTACTACTTCTAACCCCAGCTAGTAGTTCGGTAAGTCTTCCTATTTCACCTTTGTACTCTTTGAGTACCTTCTTAGAGGTCTGATTTTACTACATAGTCTTCTGTAATCCCCTAAGAGGTCAGTAAAGGCTTCTTCTAGTTATTCAAAGGTAAAATCATCATAAGTATCAAACAGGGGTTTAGTGGTTACCTGATCATACGCCGTCAAGCATATATTTGCAGCGTCATCTGATTGCTCGTCCTCTAAGTTGCTAGCTTCACTTTATGCTTGTATTGGCATATCTTCAGGGCGTAGACTTTTTCAGGTAGCCCTTGTCATATTGATTGTTCTTCCTGGTTATTGGACAGTCCTTCTTTATATGTCCTTTCTTCTTACAGCCATAGCAAATAGGATCTTCTTCGTTGTTATTGCTGTTGTTGTCCTTTGTTCTTCTGTTGAATCTCATGAACGTCTTAAATTTTCTCACCATAAGAGCTTGATCTTCAGTGTCAGAGTCATTGTCGTCGAAATCATCTTCTACAGTTCTTCTATGTTGAGCCTTGAAAGCGATCGACCTCTCTGACTTCTCCTTTGGTGTAGCATCTCCAAAGTCTTGAAGTTCCAGCTCGTGAGTGAGTAGCTTACCCATGAGTGTTTCAAGAGACATTGTTGAGAGGTCATTCCCTTCAATAATTGTTGTAGCCTTTGGAATACAATTCTTTGTGAGAGCTCGTAGAAGTTTGTGAATCTTCTCATGGTTACTGTAATCCTTGCCTAATAATGACAGAGGATTTACAATATCCAGGAATCTCGTAAACATTTGGGTGACAGATTCATTAGCTTCATCTTGACCGCCTTATACACCTGAGTATGTCTACTGATCTTTGACTCCTTGACTTGCATCGTACCTTCGTGGATTACTTCTAAAAGTTTCCACACTTCATTTGATGTTGTGGAAGTAGACACCCTGTTAAATTCAGTCCTGTCTAAAGTACAAAATAAAGTGTTAATAGCACGTTTGTCAAGACTGTCCTTTTTCTTTTCCACATCAGTATACTTATCATGCGGTTTTCTAACCGAAACATCTTCAATAAGAATACGATAAGGCTTTTTATAGCCATCAACAACTATAGACCATAAGTTGAAGTCTAGAGATTTCAAGAAGAAACTCATCTGTTTTTTCTAATAGGTATAATTTGTACCGTCAAACAGAGGAGGTATGTTTGTGGCTTGGCCTTCACTTGTGAACTTCACAGTTGCCATATGTTATGTTGTGATCTATGTATCAGTTAAGAATAGTAAAATTATAACTACAATGTTACCTTGCTTTACCAGTATAACCCGCTCTGATACCAATTGTAGGAACAAATTTGTAAAGTACAATACTCTAGAGGGGATGAATAGAGTAGGCAACGGAATATAGCCAATTAAAAAGTTAGCAGCAAGATCACAAAGAAAGAAATATATATATATATATATATATATATATATATATATATATATATATATATATATATATATATATATATATCACAAGTAAATAACTGTAAAAGCAGAGAACAGAAAGCAAACACAAAGATGGAGATGTATATTGGTTTCTTTCTTGTGAGGACTAGTCCAGTCGGAAGAACTCTAGCTTCTAGTTGAATCCACTATTGAAAAATACTGCAACTTTTCATACGAAGTTGTAACGCTCCAGTCCCAAAATACGTAGAACTAGGAACGTAGACATGCCAACTGCATACATACGAAGTACACTCTAATATATGGAAACCTCGTATGAATACATAAGCTGTAAAATACAGTAGAACCATAACTAATCTCATCCACACAAAATAAATGAATAAAAGATATCATATAATGTTAATGAATTGTCTTGATACAATATGTTGGGTGGAGACAAATCCACTACCAACAAGTAAAGAAAAATACATAAGAAAAGAAATAATTTTTGGCTAGCGAAGACGATCCAAGTGCAATCATCCTCAAAGAAATAGCGATGATCACGGTTAGAGCTAGAACACCTGCGAAAGACAAGAGCACACACCTGGCGAGATAACCAGGTCCTCAAAGGGACGTAACAAGACACATAATATCATGCCATATACACTTAATAAATATTGCTCAAATAAATAAGTCAATTAAATTATAACATGGTCCAATACACACCTATTGAACTAGCTTACCATCCCCCCAACCAAATAAGGACAGAAGATGGTAAACTAATTCACGGTGACGTATCTTTCCATGCTATGAATCCAATATGGTATCCGGACCCCAATAAGGTTCAATATCTTCTCATCGAAGTAGTAAGCCACACATACAACCAAACAAGGACAAGATGTGACGAACTAATCCGCGATAAGTTATTGTTCCAAGCCACGGTCAGATACAAGTACCCAAACCAAAAGTACTCGTACCTAACGGATAAGATAGCCTAACCGTTCTAAGTGAAATGTAGTTAAGAACAATCCTTCTTGCGCATGGATCTTGGCTAAATAGGATCGGCATAGTCCCCCCTGGGGCACCAGAGGCCCAATCAGTAAGAGCATAACATTCCGCAGAACGTTAGTGGCTGTCAGTAATCATGGATCAACAATCCCGTATCTCCAGCGGAGCTTCCGGGTCACAAGGGAAAGTGCATCGAAGCCCATACGCTAAGGAATTGTCATCCCCGTCCAATACCTACTCTGTTGTATCCACAACAGTAAACCTCTATAACCACTAAGTCAAACTAAGCATGCAATTCTATTAGCGGTTAATCCTATCGCATGGCTTATACGCACCCGTGGCCAGCCAGTCACGTATGTCCGTGTTCTACATGCGACACACAACTTTGTGGTACAACGTGTCAAGGCCAATGAATGCAACACACAAAGGTGGTCCCTTAAATCTAGGTTTAATGTGTAAGAAAACTAATACATAGCAGGAAATATAATTGAACAGTAAGTTCTAACAAGTTATGCCATGTATCACAGTTTATTTTGCATAAAGAAAATAATGAATCATGCATGAAATATGAGCTAAAATAAATAAACAGCAAATGGCAAGGTGTCTTGCCTGGTAGGACGTCCGGTGTGCTGCGATAATCAAGATGGCATGAACTGCGACTTCGGTACAACAACTATGCATGGTGACCTCGGATGGTAGCACTGACAATTCCATTGGGTCGAGGACGGTTGAATTAGTTAGGTTCGACATAAGGTAGACTTGAATTGGCAAGGGATTATGAATAGGATTAATCGCAAAAGAGGAAGATAATCGAAGGAATTTGATAATAAAATATATACGTTTTTAGAAAACTAATTATAATACTCGAAAAAATATTCTTATTAGCAAAAGTAGTTTTTAGATAAATACTTGAAAAATAATAAAACTGGTTTTAGATAGAAACTCTAAATTGTAAAGGTAGAATTTTTCGTAGAAATGTATTAGTTAAAAATATTTTTCAAATAAATATATAACAAAATCTAGGAAAATATTTTAGGTCAAACCTCCAAATTTGAAATTACATATATAGCTCTATCCTTTTAAAAATAATAGTACATATTCTAAAAAAGATAACTTAATAAAAATAATAAAAATAATAACAATTAAACTAATAACCACAACCCTAATATTCATAACTAAATACTAATAATAAAAATAATAATGATAATAATAATAATACAAAAATACTAATAATATCTTTTAATATATAGTACATATATACATTCTTATTAATAATAATAATAATAATAATAATAATAATAATCATAATCATAATAATCATAATAATAATAACTATTACAGTACCTGTTCTCTCCTTTCGAGAGAGAGACAGTGATTGATAAAAAATAAAAAAATAAAACAGAAATAAATACAACAGAAGAAGTCAAGTGAGAGAAAGATTTATTGGAAGAGAAAAAAAAATAAAGAAGCTGAAGAAGGAGGAGAGTGAGGGAAGGAGGGAAGATAGAGCGGAGATCCGACGGCAGTCGGCCGATGGCTCGAGGCGAAGGCGGAGGAACGGGGAGGAGTCGCGGGTGGCGGTCGGGAGTGAGAGAGACGAGCGGACGGGAAGAGGGGAAGGGAAAAAGCTGCGGAGAAGAGAGCAGCGGCTGAACTCTGAAGAAGAAGGGGCGCACGCGTTGCTCGGCCGCGGAGGAGGAGTTACGGCGTCGTGCGGAGTGAGGGAGGAAGGCGACGGACGGCTGCGTCGGGCTGCGGGAGCGGCGACAGATCTATCGGGCGGGGGCGGTGGTTATAAGTCGCCGCGGCGGTGGCCGCAGTGGTGGCGAACGCCAGGGCTCGATGGATGGCGACGGCTCAGGCGCGACGGAGGATGGATCGAGTGTGGGGGAGGAAAGGAGGCTCGCCGGTAGGGCTCGTCGGCGGAATGAGGTAAGTGGTGGTGCTCGGTTTTGTTTTATTTTATGAAATTTGTGTGGTGGTGGTCGGTGGGGTTTTTGCCGAGGTCGGGGAGTCTGGTAAGTGTCCGAACGCGACGGTGACTAGGTGCTGATGCCGATGGGTGCGGTGTTTGGTTTGTGGCGGGTGAGGTTTTGTTTTGGGGAACAACGGCGTGTCGCTAGGTGATCGGTGGTGGTGTTTTTCGGGGTCTGGTCCGAGGTGGTGGTCAGAGCCGAGACGCCAGGATGGCGATGGGGGTGCGGGGTTGTTGACGGGTTCTATGTCGGTGGCTGTGGTTGTGGGAATGCCGGATTGGCGGTCAGGCTGGGGGCTGCGGTGGTCTTGTAATATTTGGGTGGAGGTGGTAGGCTATGGTGAGGCAAGCTAGGATGCTAGGATGGCGATGGCGATCGATGGTGGTGAACTAGTGAGGACTGGACCGGACAGATGGCAGAGTTTAGAGTTAGGGTTAAGGCTAGGGTTTAATGTTGCGTGTCGGGGGTGTGTCCGACACAACAGAGAGGATCGGGAGAGGTGTCCTGCGGGACACGGAATGGTTTTGACGTCCGGGGAAGTCAGATGCAGGAAAATCAATATACTTGTACAAGGGATAAGTAGTGGATAGGGTAGGGGACACGGACACGATGCACAAACTTTGGTTGTGGAATTTGGAGTTGAAATTTTTATGGATGTGAGGAATTTATGGAGGAGAACCTGCCTATTGATAGGATGTGGGAATTCTAAGTTGGATAAGGATTAGGAATATTTAAACCCAATTAGATAATTCAACCTATTAATTTAAATTAATTCAAATCCAAATCTAAATTAATTTAAATCTAGATAATCAAACTCAAATTAAATATAAATTCTATCCTTAATTTTAAACTATTTAAAATCAAATCCATAAAATCTAATAAAAGATTTAAATTGCCACAATAATTACAAAATATATTTTCCAAAAATACTAATAATAATAATTTTGAAAATAAATATTTTTAAATATCTTTTTGAATAATAAAATATTAATATTAATAAATTTTGAAAATTAATTTAAATATTAATAGGAACTACTTCAAAAATACCTTTTAAATAATTTAAGATAATTAATAAATAATTTCGAAAATTAATTTATACAAAAATTATATCTTACGCCTTTTTATAATAATAAAATTAAATAATATTTTTGAAATCTCGATGCGACGCTTTTCACAACCTTAAGTAAATAAAGTAATTGCTATATATTATTTTGAAACTATAAAAATGGAAAACATATTTTTCTAAAAATATGTACGCTCGCACATATTCGCACTCGTCGAGCAATTACGAAAAATAAAATTTTGCGCGCGACGTACAACGCAACTACGCGACGTACAAATACAAAATAAAAAAATCAGTACCAAATTTATAATAAAAAAATTAGTAGAAATGTAGGGATTTTACATCCTACCCAACTTAAAAGAATTTCGTCCTCGAAATTAAGAATTAGTGGGGTGAGAAGACACAAGGGGTATTTATGGGGAGCAAACAATGACAATGTTTCAATAAAATTATGTCGTAAGAAATCGTGATCTAAATTATAGAATTTAACACGGGTATAGTTACGAGGGTCGCGAGTTAAGGTACGAGTGGAAGATTAAGGGTTTAAAGTTTAAATCTAGAGTATCATGCAATAGAGAATGATATGGTATCAAGAGAAAATAAGTTAGAGACCTAGTAGGTTGAGGCACGAATAAGAGATTGATTAGTTTCGTGCCTAAATTAAGATTTGGAGGGTTCATGATAGCGAATATAGGGCCAAGAAAAGGACGAGTGGTTTAGGATGAAGATATATCAACATCGAGTGAGAATGGTCATAGTCGATAGGAAGGCTAGAGGAAGTTCTAGTATGACGCCTTCGTCCTTCTAAAATAGGTGAAGGCAAAATCAATATAGAGTTCGAAGGAGGCATTATCGAATACGAATACGTGAGTCAAAGACGATCGAATAATTTCAAAGGAATTGTCAAGGCGGTCGTGGATGGGATTCTAGAGGGCAAGTTTAGCTATGTCCCCATCCACGTAGAACGATAGATAAAAGCGAACCAAAGTGCATTAGGCTGATCAGACCATCATGCACCGGTTCTGAGTAGACAATACGTTAGTGGATGCATCCAATGACATATGTCATGAACATGCTTGATAAAGAATTTAGCTAGCAAAAACTAGGCTACTTTAGCATCATTAGTTTAGATAGTAAAAATATAGGCACGATGGTAGATGAATAAAAATAAATATGAATAGTCTAAGAGTCACAAGGATCTAAGTCTTATTTTTTTCTATACTATCATTCTACGATTTTATTGACCAAGGCTTGGTTGACCAAATGGGTTAAATTCCTCTAGTCTCTATGGTCTAGATAATACTATTTGTATTCCCTTAATGGTCAAGGGTGTGTCAGGTCGTAGGGTATTCTACCCAACTTAAAGAATTAAGCTAAGGGTGTTTGGGACATCTAACTAGTAGGGTCAATCTCTAGCAGGCACGAAGGGAGGATAAGAATAATGATAGAAGGAATCAAGCAAGATACAATCGATGAGACGGTCAAATATGGAATCGAAGAAAAAGGTCAAGTATGTGGATGAGATCCTAGACTTCTATTCCTATTCACAGGCTTGCTTCGTACGGTAAGGTAACCAAAAAATTTATCTTGACCTGCATGGGCCACCACAAAAACATGTAACGCCCCAGTCTCAAAATACATAGGATTAGGAACGTAGACATGCCAGCTGCATACATACGAAGTACACTCTAATATATGGAAACCTCATATGAATACATAAGCTGTAAAATACAGTAGAACCATAACTAATCTCATACACACAAAATAAATGAATAAAAGATATCATATAATGATAATGAATTGTCTTGATACAATATGTTGGGTGGAGACAAATCCACTACCAACAAGTAAAGAAAAATACATAAGAAAAGAAATGATTTTTGGCTAGCGAAGACGATCCAAGTGCAATCATCCTCAAAGAAATAGCGATGATCACGGTTAGAGCTAGAACACCTGCGAAAGACAAGAGCATACACTACTAAAATGTCATCTAATAGCGACGTAATTTAGCGACGGCAAGAAATTACGTCGCTATTGGCGACAGCTTTATAAACACGTCGCAAAACGGGTGAGGTTCTGTTCGAACACGGAAGAAGGTAAGTGTTCGAACGCGACGGTGACTGGGTGCTGATGCCGATGGGTGCGGTGGTCGGTTTGTGGCGGGTGAGGTTCTGTTTTGGGGAACAGCGGTGGGTCGCTGGGGTGATCGGTGGTGGTGTTTTTCGGGGTCTGATCCGGGGTGGTGGTCAGGGCCGGGACGCCAGGATGGCGATGGTAGTGCGGAGTTGTTGACGGGTTCTATGTCGGTGGCTGTGGTTGTGGGAATACCGGATTGGCGGTCAGGCCGGGGGCTGTAGTGGTCTTGTAATATTTGGGTGGAGGTGGTAGGCTATGGTGAGGCAAGCTGGGATGCTAGGATGGTGATGGCGATCGATGGTGGTGAACTAGTGAGGACTGGACCGGACTGATGGCAGAGTTTAGAGTTAGGGTTAGGGCTAGGGTTTACTGTTGCGTGTTGGGGGTGTGTCCGACACAACAGAGATGGTCAGGAGAGGTGTACTGCGAGACACGGAATAGTTTTGACGTCCGGGGTTGTCGGACGCAGGAAAATCAATGTACTTGTACAAGGGGATAAATAGTGGATAGGGTAGGGGACACGGGCACGTTGCACAAACTTTGGTTGTGGAATTTGGAGTTGAAATTTTTATGGATGTGAGGAATTTATGGAGGAGTACCTGCCTATTTATAGGATGTAGGAATTCTCTGTTAGATAAGAATTAGGAATATTTAAACCTAATTAGATAATTCAACCTATTAATTTAAATTAATTCAGTAAATTCAAATCCAAATCTAAATTAATTTAAATCTAGATAATCAAACTCAAATTAAATATAAATTCTATCCTTAATTTTAAACTATTTAAAATCAAATCCAAAAAATCTAATAAAAGATTTAAATTGCCACAATAATTGCAAAATATATTTTCCAAAAATACTAATAATAATAATTTTGAAAATAAATATTTTTAAATATCTTTTTGAATAATAAAATATTAATTTTAATAAATTTTGAAAATTAATTTAAATATTAATAGGAACTACTTCAAAAATACCTTTTAAACAATTTAAGATAATTAATAAATAATTTCAAAAATTAATTTATACATAAATTATATCTTACGCCTTTTTATAATAATAAAATTGAATAATGTTTTTAAAATCTCGATGCGATGTTTTTGACAACCTTAAGTAAATAAAGTAATTACTATATATTATTTTGAAACTATAAAAATGGAAAAAATATTTTTCCAAAAATATGTACGCTCGCACATATTTGCACTCATCGAGCAATTACGAAAAATAAAATTTCGCATGCGACGTACAATGCAACTACGCGACGTATAAATACAAAATAAAAAAATCATTACCAAATTTATAAAAAAAATAGTAGAAATTTATGGGTTTTACATCCTACCCAACTTAAAAGAATTTCGTCCTCGAAATTAAGAATTAGTAGGGGGTGAGAAGACACAAGGGGTATCGATGGGGAGCAAACAATGACAATGTTTCAATAAAATTATGTCGTAAGAAATCGTGATCTAAATCATAGAATTTAACACGGGTATGGTTACGAGGATCGCGAGTTAAGGCACGAGTGGAAGATTAAGGGTTTAAAGTTTAAATCAAGGGTATCATGCAATAGAGAATGATATGGTATCAAGAGAAAACAAGTTAGAGACCTAGTAGGTTGAGGCACGAATAAGAGATTGATTAGGTTCGTGCCTAAATTAAGTGATTTGGAAGGTTCATGATAGCGAATATAGGGCCAAGAAAAGGACGAGTGGTTTAGGATGAAGATATAGCACCATCGAGTGAGAATGGTCATAGTCGATAGGATGGCTAGAGGAAGTTCTAGTATGACGCCTTCGTCCTTCTAAAATAGGTGAAGGCGAAATCAATATAGAGTTCGAAGAAGGCGAATACGAATACATGATTCAAAGATGATCGAATAATTTCAAAGGAATTGTCATGGCGATCGTGGATGGGATTCTAGAGGGCAAGTTTAGCTATGTCCCCATCCACGTAGAACGATAAATAAAAGAGAACCAAAGTGCACTAGGTTGATCAGACCATCATGCACCGGTTCTGAGTAGACAATACGTTAGTGGATGCATCCAATGACATATGTCATGAACAAGCTTGATAAAGAATTTAGCTTGCAAAAACTAGGCTACATTAGCATCATTAGTTTAGATAGTAAAAATATAGGCACGATGGGAGATGAATAAAAACAAATATGAATAGTCTAAGAGTCACAAGGATCTAAGTCTTGTTTATTCCTATACCATCATTCTGCGGTTTTATTGACCAAGGCTTGGTTGACCAAATGGGTTAAATTCCTCTAGTCTCTATGGTCTAGATAATACTATTTGTATTCCCTTAATGGTCAAGGGTGTGTCAGGTCGTGGGGTATTCTACCCAACTTAAAGAATTAAGCTAAGGGTGTTTGGGACATCTAACTAGTAGGGTCAATCTCTAGCAGTCACGAAGGGAGGATAAGAATAATGATAGAAGGAATCAAGCAAGATGCAATCGATGAGACGGTCAAATATGGAATCGAAGAAAAAGGTCAAGTATGTGGATGAGATCCTAGACTTCTATTCCTATTCGCAGGCTTGCTTCGTACGGTAAGGTAACCAAAAAATTTATCTTGACCTGCATGGGCCACCACAAAAACATGTAACGCCCCAGTCTCAAAATACATAGGATTAGGAACGTAGACATGCCAGCTGCATACATACGAAGTACACTCTAATATATGGAAACCTCATATGAATACATAAGCTGTAAAATACAGTAGAACCATAACTAATCTCATACACACAAAATAAATGAATAAAAGATATCATATAATGATAATGAATTGTCTTGATACAATATGTTGGGTGGAGACAAATCCACTACCAACAAGTAAAGAAAAATACATAAGAAAAGAAATGATTTTTGGCTAGCGAAGACGATCCAAGTGCAATCATCCTCAAAGAAATAGCGATGATCACGGTTAGAGCTAGAACACCTGCGAAAGACAAGAGCATACACTACTAAAATGTCATCTAATAGCGACGTAATTTAGCGACGGCAAGAAATTACGTCGCTATTGGCGACAGCTTTATAAACACGTCGCAAAACGTCGCTGCCTAGCGAAGTTCTGCGACAAGAGTTTCCTACGTCGCTGAATAGCGACGTTCAGCAACAAATTATAAGTATATGTCGCCATTTTGGCGACGTTTAGTGACGTCTACATGTGACGTCGCTAAGTTATTTTACTTAGGACACGCCGCTGCCTTCATTCCCCCTCACTCTCACTCGAAAACTTACAAAACTTTTAATTTCCCCCCCACCCCCCCCGGCGACTCCCTTCCCCTCTGTCAGTGCCCTCCCCCCCGGCGACCCCCTCCCCCCCGGCGACTCCCTCCCCCTCCGGCGAGCTCCTCCTCCTCGAGATCCTCCTCCTCCAGCTCCTCCTCCCCCAATCCGAGTCCTCTTCCTCAGGTAAACCCTAACCTAAATCCTCTCCTTCCTCCTCCTCTCCCATGGACATACACACACACGGACACACGGATACACATCGTATCCCCAAAGAGTTTGGTTTATTTTTGGACACATTGTGTCGAGTATTTGGACACGAGTTTGGTTTGGGGAGACACGTACACACATGACATGATTAGTGTGAACATCACATGCACAATGATGGAGCTTGAGTATGGTTAGGACATGCAAGAAAATTATTATATACATTTTACGTCCTCTCTTCTTATGGAAGATTCAGGACATTCCTTCTAAGACTCAACAGGAACTGATTTCATCAAGTTTTAAACAATGACTGATGATATCAGTCATGTTCAAAACTAGTGAGGTGTTGAATCTGAACTGAGATGGAGGGTATTTAAACTACAGAATTTCATGTTAGAGGGGACTGTTTGTGGTAGTATCCTGTTAGAGGATTTAGTACTCTTAAGACTGGAGGATAGCTTTGACAGGATGATTTAGAGTAAGGACTAAATCATTTAACCAATATCCTGGAAATTGATTGTTTCAGTCCTATCTTGGACTGAATTGGGACTGGATGGAATTTTGACATGTATTCCTATTCATTTAGAGGAAAGGCTTACAGTAGAGACTACTTGAAAATATTGTATTTCTTGATACCAAGTAGAAGCTATCACCTGTGTTGATCTCTTAGAATGCAGGAGTTTAAACAGCATGTCCAAATTACCTATTTGTTTACTGGACCCTTGCTTAACTGCTTTTTTTGAACAAATATTGACTAGAAGTATGGCACATAGGTTTAGGCCTAGTAGAGCTAAGGTTGATAGCTGTAAGTCCCTGAAGATTGACTTCATACTCATATCCTGGAACCAGGATGTGTTTTTCTGACCAGCAGCTTGTAATTCTACACCATATCCTGGACTGAACAGATGAGAATTAATGAAGGGATTCAAAACTGTTAAGGGTTGGAATGAGATACTCTGGCCTAGAAGCAAAGGTTAGGATTTAAGTTGGTTAGAACAATCCTGGTTTTGACCCTGTGTATGTTTGGATTATGACTCAAACATTCAAATCTTGTATCACTATCAAGTTTAGGAACCCACAAATCTGGAGTCATAACAGTTATGGCTAAACCGGAAATTGGTGAAGCTTGGAACATCTACGGAATTTACTTTAGGGTTATTTAGTGATAGAGTTTCACATGATATTTAGATCTTCGTATTGTCCAATGTGTGTCCGATTATATAATTTAACGCATTGCACACGCATTGCATGTGCCCCGATAATGTATATAGATAACAATGTAGTTATTTTAAATATAGTCTAGTATTAGATAAATTTTAATTAAAGTATGTTCTTTGGATATAAGTTTAACTATAGTTTAATATTAGATAAAAATTTATTAAAATCTGTTCTTTCGATATTTGGTATCGGTCGGTATTTGGTATCGGTCGGTATCGGATTGGAACATGCCAAACCGTATCGGTATCGGCCGTATCGGATCGGTATCGGCCGATACTTTAAACCATGGTTGTCACATTAAGGGTCTTTGAGGAGGTGACATGTTGTGAAAAGATATATCCTTATAGTTCTCCTATGTAATGTTAAAGAAAATCCGTAGGAGAACTATATATAAGGATATATTTTTTCGCAACATATCATCTTGTCAAAGACCCTTAATGTACCAACCATGTTACCGCGGTATTAGTATTTGGATACCAATAGCGATAAGGTAAAGGGTACCAATAGCGATAAGGTAAAGGGTACCAACTTAAGGTATTGGTATTGGGATACCAATAGCGATAAGGTAAAGGGTACCTTGATAGGTAATGACTAGAAATAGAATATTTGTGCCTGTTGGATAATGTGTCCATCTTTGCAGAATTATTTCCAAATGGATATGAATTACTACTTGCAAAATCGTTCATGGATGTACAATCGTCGTCCTGATGATATGTGTGGTGTGCGGGATGAATACATAGTGGGAGTAGAGCAGTTCCTGCAGTTTGCTAAGGCGTTCCCTCAGTACATGGACGGCACCAAAATTAAGTGTCCGTGTGTGAAATGTCATAACGTGAAATATTATCCAGAAGTGGAAGTGACATATCATTTATACTCGAGGGGTTTCACGCCTAATTACTATCAGTGGACCGCACACAGAGAACTTGTGTCTTTAGCATCAGAGCCGGAGCCTTACATTGAGCCGTATATGCATGCGGGACCTAATTTTGTTTCAGATAATCATGCATACGACGACGGGTGCGTCAACATGGTTTTCGATACTGCGGGGCCTAGTTTCGTTCATGATGCACCTGAGGAGGCACCGAACGCCGATGCTGGACAGTTCATGGATTTGCTAGAGAATATAAGAACTCCATTGTATCCTGGTTGTGAGGATCATTCACCGTTGGAGGTGGTTACAAGACTGTTGAGCATTAAGTCAGATTTTAACATGTCGCAAGAATGCGACAACCGAGTGTTGGAGTTGATTATAGAGATCTTGCCGGCGGGTGCTAAGTTGCCTAAAGACTTCTACCGGTCTAAGAGGATGGTGAGATCGCTCTGGATGGGATACGAGAAAATCGATTCCTGTCGCAATGGGTGCATGCTTTACTACAAAGACGACAAGGGCGAAGATGTGTGCAGATTTTGTGGTGCTGATCGCTATACGACAACTAGTATAGGAAGGTCTACCGGTGCAAGAAGACCGACCGATTCAATGCACTACTTGCCTTTAACGCCGCGATTGCAAAGATTATTTATGGTGAAAGAGACGGCCAAAAATATGAGTTGGCACATGCGATAACAGATTGAAGAAGTGTTGGATCACCCATCCGATGGAGAAGCGTGGAAGCACTTTGATCGAGTGTCTCCTGATTTTGCTTCAGATCCGCGTAATGTCAGGTTGGAACTATCTTCTGACGGTTTTACTCCTTTTGGTCTTTCGGGATCCCAGTATTCGTGCTGGCCTGTGATTGTCACTCCGTATAACCTACCGCCTTGGATGTGCATGAAGACTCAGTACATGTTTCTAACCGTTATAATTCCTGGTCCGAACAATCCCAAGAGGAACATTGATGTGTACCTACAGCCTTTGATAGATGAGTTGAATCAGTTATGGGAAGTAGGCGCTAACACGTACGATGTTTCCAGGAAGCAGAATTTTCAGATGAATGTAACCCTTATGTGGACCATCAACGACTTTCCGGCCTATGGAATGTTATCTGGATGGAGCACTCATGGCCGTCTCTCATGTCCGTATTGCATGGACCGTAGTAAGGCTTTCCGCTTGAAACACGGAGGAAAACCGTGCTTCTTTGATTGTCATCGACAATTTCTGCCAAAAGATCATCCGTTCAGAAGGAACAGGAATACATTCCGTGCCGGCGTTGTAGAGAAGGGTGATCCACCGCCAAGGTGGTGCGGAGCCACGATATGGGAGGAGGTTAAAAATTTTTCAAGTGCTATCGAAGATCCTACAACTGGGTACAAGTGTGATGGATTTGGTAGAGATCATAACTGGACAAAGAGGAGCATATTCTGGGATCTGCCATACTGGAGTACCAATCTGATCAGACATAATCTTGATGTCATGCATATTGAGAAGAATGTGTTTGATAACATAATTAATACTGTGATGGACGTAAAGGAAAAAATGAAAGACAATCCCAAGGCCAGGTTGGACTTAGAAGAAATATGCAAACGCCCTGCGTTGCATTTGATACAGCAGAATGGAAAACAGTTCATGCCGAAGTCAATTTTCTCGCTGGACAAGGAGGATAAAGTGAGACTTTGTCGGTGGATCCAGGACCTAAAAATTTTAGACGGATATGTGTCAAATCTGAGAAGATGTGTCGATCCGAAGGAAAACAAATTGACGGGTATGAAGAGCCACGACTGTCACGTATTCATGGAGAGGTTAATTCCGATTGCATTTTAGGAATTCTTACCGCAGGCAGTTTGGGATCCATTGACGGAGCTTAGCATATTCTTCAGGGATCTTTGTTCTAAGAAATTGCTCGTTGATCGTCTAGAAAAGCAAGAGAAGGATATTGCGGTAACACTATGCAAGCTAGAGAGGGTGTTTCCTCCTTTGTAATAATAAATCTGTGACACTTTAGTGACACTTTAGTGACACTTTTATCTGTGACCATGATATTTTTCAAAAATCTGTGATGTCTATCATATAAATATGTATTTTTGTTTTATTGTCATATGTTATTATTAGGTATGACTAGACCAGGAGGACGACGCGGAGGATTTTACATTAGGCAGTCCCATCAGCCTCGGCCTGGGAATGGAGAGGGCAGTTCCGTACCCTCATCCTCATCTCCGAGTACGCCAGTGTACCATTCTGTTCCCGGTCCATTACCGGGACAGGGCAGTTCCAGCAGGTTGCCGACTCCTCCCTCGTCGTCCAGCCTTCCTGATCCCGCATCCAGCATCCCTGATCCCCCGTCCAGCATTCCTCCTGTCGACGGCTCTATGGGAGGAGCCGACGCCGAGCATATAGAGGACGGCGATCAGACTGATCCTGCCCAGGCAGGAGGTGAGAGCGACCCTCCATACGCTCTCCCGGGCGAGACGCGTATGGAGATTTGGACGGACGGGCCTATGAAGTAAGTTAATTAATTAATATATATTTCTCAAATGATTAAATGTACATATATATTCATAAAATTTTTTTATTGTATAGATATCGGCCTACTGCAGTACAGAGACAGCTGGGGGTATTTCTGAGGCAGAACTATGGTGGGCCTTGGATTAACTACTCAGATACTCCCGCAGATAGGAAGGCCTTTTGGTTCGCCCACTTGAAGGTAAAAAAAAAAATTTTAAATTTTAATAATCATTTGTGTATATTATACAACTTTTGTATTTTACTTCTTGTAGAGGACCTATTTCTATCCACCACACCGGGCTACGAGGATCGAGGGCCAATTTTCTGCCGTCGCAGCCAAGCTCATCTGTGATGCGATCGACGACCAGAAGCGTCGTGATCACGCCGGACAACCGATCCATGGTTGGATCACGCCAGATCAGTGGGCTGCGATGAAGGCTAGATTCAGCGAGCCCAAGTACCAGGAGCGGTCTGAGAAGGCCAAGGTGGCACGGTCGAGCGCCGGTAAGTGGTGTGGTGGCTCCATTCCGATGACAGAGCATTTTTGTCGTCTGGTACGTTTCCTATGACGGACATTAATTTATATATAGTTCAATAGAATGTTTAATACTAATAATAGATAATATATTTTAACAGGTAAAAAAGGGTGAGGACCCGAACATGGTGACCGTCTTCCTGGTCACCCATTGGAGGGCTGGAGAGTTCATTGACGAGAGGGCGACGCAGGCAAATATACGTTCTATTCTTTATATTAATTTACTATAACTTAGAAAACATAAAAATAGATATCAATATAGACTTTAGCAAACACTTACACGTTAGAAAACATGTTCTAGGCCGAGTTTGTTCGGCTACAGCAGGAGGCGGCTGCTGCTGCTAGTGCGCAAGCAGAGGGAGGGGCTGGTAGTTCCTCCCAGCCGCCTACAGCTCAATCGCAGGACGAGCTCTGGATGACCGCCGTTGGTGGTCTTCAGAAGGGTACGTACTACGGTACGGGATCCTACGGTGCATATTTGGCTTCGGAGTCATCCCGGGCCTCCACTGTCAGTGTGCAGTCTCCGGCTTCGCAGGCGTCGTCACGAGCTGAGGATGTCCTTCGTCAGATCGAGGAGCTGCGTCGCGAGTTGCAGCAGCAGATTTCTGATGCGGCCGAGCGACGATCCGACCCTCCGATCGTCACCGGACGATTTGATACGGTCGAGCGCAGTATACAGGAGCTGATGAGTCTGCATCAGGCTACAACTGCCAGCTTGCACATGCTCACCGAGTCTACGCAGCGCACAGAGCGTAGACAGGTCGAGCTGGAGGGATCGCAGAGGAGCATGTCTGCCTCACTCACTCAGGTTTCGGCTTCGATCGAGGCGAGTACTCAGAGGGTGGTGAGTACCCTTGCTGTTTATGGTGAGCGACTGCGAGAGCTGGAGCAGATGCGTCCTTCCGTCCATCGACGGTGCCGTCTCCAGACACTGCACTGCCTCCGGCACCGACTCCAGACATTGTACTGCCTCCTACTGCCCCTACGGTGTAGCTCACCCAGGAGCAGTATGACTACATTCTATCCCAGTTGCGCGGCAGGGGTCCGCAGTGATTTTATTGATTTTTTTATGACTTTAATGTATTAGCCCTATGGGCAAATTATTTATTGGTACACTTTCGTTTATACACTTGGTGGGAGACTTTTTATCATCTTCCATTTTTATTTGACTCAATTGGGTGTTTGTGAGGATGTGTGTCTGTGATATTTACTTTGCACTACCTCTTATTTTTATTGTGATATTTACTTTGTGATATCTGCGACGGGGATGACAAATATACCTACGCTGGGTTATAAGCGATGATCTGATATACAAAGGAGGTGCTGCCGAAATTTAAAAAAATATAATGTGTATTTTTGTGATGATGTGTGTCTGTGTTTAAAGTGAATGTGAAATGCAGTGTTCGGAACCATCGACTGTTTCGATTACTGTTGTATGTTTTATCTTGGATAGAAAGAGCAACAGTTTAGGGTGTACTTCTGAGAGCTTCATTTTCACGTCCTTCACTTTCTCTAGACGTCGTAAAGGTTCCCGAGAAGGTGAAGGACGTGAAGAGGAAGCTCTGAGAAGTACACCCTGAACTGTTGCTCTTTCTATCCAAGATAAAATATAGAACAGTAAGCAAAACTGTCGATGGTTCGAACACTGCACTTCACACACACTGTAAACACAGACACACTGCGACGTTCTGCGACGTACTGCGACGTAAAGTAGACGTCGCTATACGTCGCTAAATAGTGACGTAACGTCGCTAGACGTCGCCAAACTGCTGTCGTGGGCTGAGGGCGTACGTCGCTAACGCTGTCGCTAGGCGTCGCTAATTTGTCCACGTGGCTGCCATGACATGTCATCATATATAAAGTTTACATCATCGCAAAGTGGTCGCTTTACATCTTAATTTTGGTGACGTAACGTTACGTCGCTATCTGTCGCCAAATTTACGACGTATAGCGACACTGAACGTAGCGTCGCAAATAGCGACGTTTTGGGACTAAAGTGTTATCTGCGACTTGCCTATAAGCGACGTCAATGTTTCGTCGCTAAATACGTCGTAAATTGATTTTAGCGACGTATTTGCCTTATTTAGCGACGTCTTCTGACATCGCTAAAATGGGTTATTTTAGTAGTGACACGCCTGGCGAGATAACCAGGTCCTCAAAGGGACGTAACAAGACACATAATATCATGCCGTATAAACTTAATAAATATTGCTCAAATAAATAAGTCAATTGAATTATAACATGGTCCAATACACACCTATTGAACTAGCTTACCATCCTCCCAACCAAAAAGGACAGAAGATGGTAAACTAATTTACGGTGACGTATCATTCCATGCTATAAATCCAATATGGTATCCGGACCCCATCAAGGTTCAATATCTTCTCATCGAAGTAGTAAGCCACACCTACAACCAAACAAGGACAAGATGTGACGAACTAATCCGCGACAAGTTATTGTTCCAAGCCACGGTCAGATACAAGTACCCAAACCAAAAGTACTCGTACCTAACGGATAAGGTAGCCTAACCGTTCTAAGTGAAATATAGTTAAGAACAATCCTTCCTACGTAAGGACCCTGGCTAAATAGGATCGGCATAGTCCCACCCTGGGGCACCAGAGGCCCAATCAATAAGAGCATAATGTTCCGCAGAATGTCAGTGGCCGTCAGTATTCATGGATCAACAACCCCGTATCTCCAGCGGAGCTTCCGGGTCACAAGGAAAAGTGCATCGAAGCCCATACGCTAAGGAATTGTCCTTCCCGCCCAATGCCTTCTCAGTTGTATCCACAACAGTAAACCTCTATAACCGCTAAGTCAAACTAAGCATGTAATTCTATTAGCGGTTAATCCTATCGCACGACTTATACGTACCCATGGCCAGCCAGTCATGCATGTCCGTGTTCTACATGCGACACACAACTTCGTGGTACAACGTGTCAAGGCCAATGAATGAAACACACAAAGGTGGTCCCTTAAATCTAGGTTTAATTTGTAAGAAAACTAATACATAGCAGGAAATATAATTGAACAGTAAGTTCTAACAAGTTATGCCATATATCATAGTTTATTTTGCATAAAAAAAATAATGAATAATACATGAAATATATGCTAAAATTAATAAACAGCAAATGGTAAGGTGTCTTGCCTAGTAGGACTCCCGGTGTGCTGCGATAATCAAGCTGGCATGAACTGCGACTTCGGTGCAACAACTTTACAATATGACCTCGGATGGTGGCACGGACAAATCCTTTCGGTCCAGGACGGTTGAATTAGTTAGGTTCGACATAAGGTAGGCTTGAATTGGCAAGGGATTATGAATAGGATTAATCGCAGAAGAGGAAGATAATCGAAGGAATTTGATTATAAAATATATACATTTTTAGAAAACTATTTATAATACTCGAAAATATATTCTTATTAGCAAAAGTAGTTTCTAGATAAATACTTGAAAAATAAAAAAACTGGTTTTAGATAGAAACTCTAAGTTGTAAAGGTAGGATTTTTCGTAGAAATCTATTAGTTAAAAATATTTTTCAAATAAATATATAACAAAATCTAGGAAAATATTTTAGGTCAAACCTCCAAATTTGAAATTACATATATAGCTCTATCCTTTTAAAAATAATAGTACATATTCTAAAAATGATAACTTAATAAAAAAATAAAAATAATAACAATTAAACTAATAACCACAACCCTAATATTCATAACTAAATACTAATAATAAAAATAATAATGATAATAATAATAATAATACAAAAATACTAATAATATCTTTTCATATATAGTACATATATACATTCTTATTAATAATAATAATAATAATAATAATAATAATAATAATAATCGTAATAATCATAATAATAGTAACTATTACATTACCTATTGTCTCCTTTCGAGAGAGAGAGAGACAGTGTTGATAAAAAAATAAAAAAATAAACAGCAAAAAAATACAACTGAAGAAGTCAAGTGAGAGAAAGATTTATTGGAAGAGAAAAAACTAAAGAAGCTGAAGAAGGAGGAGAGTGAGGGAAGGAGAAAAGATGGAGCGAAGATCCGGCGGCGGTCGGCCGATGGCTCGAGGCGAAGGCGGAGGAACGGGGAGGAGTCGTGGGTGGCAGTCGGGAGTGAGAGAGACGAGCGGTCGGGGAGAGGGGAAGGGAAAAATCTGCGGGGAAAAGAGCAGCGGCTGAACTCTGAAGAAGAAGGGGGCGCGCGCGGTGCTCGGCCGCGAAGAAGGAGCTGCGGCGCCGCGCGGAATGAGGGAGGAAGGCAACGGACGGCTGCGTCGGGCTGCGGGAGCGACAGCAAATCTTTCGGGAGGGGGCGGTGGTTATCAGTCGCCGCGGTGGTGGAGAACACCAGGGCTCAGCGGATGGCGACGGCTCAGGCGCGACAGAGCATGGATCGAGTACGGGGGAAGAAAGGAGGCTCGCCGGCGGGGCTCGTCGGCGGAAGGAGGTAAGTGGTAGTGGTCGATTTTGTTTTATTTTATAAAATTTGTGTGTTGGTGGCCGGTGGGGTTTTGGCCGAGGTCGGGGAGTCCGGTAAGTGTCCAAACGCGACGGTGACTGGGTGCTGATGCCGATGGATGCGACGGTCGGTTTGTGGCGGATGAGGCTCTATTTTGGGGAACAGCGACGTGTCGCTGGGGTGATCGGTGGTGGTGTTTTTCGGGGTCTGGTCCGGGGTGGTGGTCAGGGCCGGGACGCCAGGATGGCGATGGTGGTGCGGGGTTGTTGACGGGTTCTATGTCGATGGCTGTGGTTGTGGGAATGCCGGATTGGCGGTCAGGCCGGGGGCTGCGGTGGTCTTGTAATATTTGGGTGGAGGTGGTAGGCTATGGTGAGGCAAGCTGGGATGCTAGGATGGAGATGGCGATCGATGGTGGTGAACTAGTGAGGACTAGACCGGACAGATGGCAGAGTTTAGAGTTAGGGTTAGGGCTAGGGTTTACTGTTGCATGTCGGGGGTGTGTCTAACACAATAGAGAGGGTCGGGAGAGGTGTCCTGCGAGACACGGAATGGTTTTGACGTCCGGGGTTGTCGAGCGCAGGAAAATCAATGTACTTGTACAAGGGGATAAATAGTGGATATGGTATAGGGGACACGGACACGATGCACAAACTTTGGTTGTGGAATTTGGAGGTAAAATTTTTGTGGATGTGAGAAATTTATGGAGGAGTACCTGCCTATTTATAGGATGTGGGAATTTCCAGTTGGATAAGGATTAGGAATATTTAAACCCAATTAGATAATTCAATCTATTAATTTAAATTAATTCAATAAATTCAAATCCAAATCTAAATTAATTTAAATCTAGATAATCAAACTCAAATTAAATATCAATTCTATCCTTAATTTTAAACTATTTAAAATCAAATCCATAAAATCTAATAAAAGATTTAAATTGCCACAATAATTGTAAAATATATTTTTCCAAAAATACTAATAATAATAATTTCAAAAATAAATATTTTTAAATATTTTCTTGAATAATAAAATATTAATATTAATAAATTTTGAAATTCAATTTAAATATTAATAGGAACTACTTCAAAAATATCTTTTAAATAATTTAAGAAATTAATAAATAATTTCAAAACTTAATTTATACATAAATTATATCATACGCCTTTTTATAATAATAAAATTAAATATTGTTTTTGAAATCTCGATGCGACGCTTTTTACAACCTTAAGTAAATAAAGTAATTACTATATATTATTTTGAAACTATAAAAATAGAAAAAAGGTTTTTCTAAAAATATATACGCTCGCACATATTCGCATTCGTCGAGCAATTACGAAAAATAAAATTTTGCGCGCGACGTACAATGCAACTACGCGACGTATAAATACAAAATAAAAGAATTAGTACCAAATTTATAAAAAAAAATTAGTAGAAATTTAGGGGTTTTACAGAAGTCCTTGCAACTTCTACAAATGCGAGCTTTGATATGAAGTACTCGACCAATTTTAATTGTGAAGAGTCTTTTTTCAATCAAGCCTCTGATTACAATCGCTCTGAAACTTCTAGACCGTACCGCATTGGCAAATCGACTAGAGGATTGCAACTGGCTTGGAATTTAAAAATTAAAGCTTAGAACTCTTTGGAATAGAACAGTAGGCTTTAGAGAGAACAGATGAAAGTGAATGAGTGAATTGAAATGATCAAAATCTTTCTCTATTTATAGTTTTTCTAAAGGCAGAACTCTATCAGAATTCGGGCAGAACTCTATGAGAAAATCTCGTTAGGATCTGTAACTGCAGGAAGACCAAGTTCAAAAGGCAACGTTCACTAGCCGAACTCTGGCCGAGTTCTATCAGGATTGGTCAGGGTTTTTACAATTTAATTTTTAGGCTTTTTGAAAATTATTTTAAGCAGTTAGGAGCTTTTTATAAATAGGAGGCTATTTTTAAGAACATGTGATATTTTAAAAATATTTTTAGGGTAGCCTATTTGCCAGTACGACTCGGTGTACAATGTATTCATAGACTCAATAAAAGTGAAAATTACATTACATAAAGGAAATATAGACTCGAGTGGAAAACACAGCTTCGGTCTTGAACAGAATGGGTAGCAGATCTTAGGCAGTGTCCAAGAGTCCAAAACATCTTTAAGTAGCCCGTATATCGAGACAGAGTTTGATCAATTATTAAAATCAGGTTTGACCATGACTATTGGGCCAATATTTTCGCAATCTGAGAGTTCACTCTCTTGGTTTACTCAATTTCGATACCGGAAAATTTGTCCCAAAAAATTGATTAATTTTACTGTACTTTCGGAATATACTGAAACCTTTGAAATATAGGGCTTCGAGACTTTTTAGAAACTATGAGCCAAATTTATGAAAATGTTGTATGGATGTTTTATTGCAATTTGTAAGAAGCAAACGACAACATTTATTCCTGTGTCAGTGGAAAAGAACTTGAATTCAACTAGGGAGACTTGAGCGAGTATTTTCATATGCCTGACAATGGCGACGCTCTAGTCGATATTAAGAAAGTTTAATTCCCTTCTGACAAGACTCTTGAATCGTTCAAAGTAGCTCTGTGTCATCCGAATATGGTTTTCTGGACAAGGACTCATACGTCATCTGAACCAGTATTTCTATGAACTCCATCGCATTATTTATTCTGCCTTGCTGCCTAAGACGGAATCCACTGACAAGATCACCTTTTTAGAGTTATCTGCTATATACCACATCCACTTTGGAGTCACATTTTCTATTTCCAAGACCATGATTGCTGGTATGGGCAATTTTTGGAGGGCAGGCTGCAACCTCCTATACCCTATGCATCTCGCAGTTATCTTTCAGAAGTTTGGCATTAACTTAAACATTTATACTGTCTTTGGATCACCTTTTGAGCTGTGTAGAACTAGGAAGTACCCTTACCCTCCACCTCTACCCTGTGGTGCTCCACCTACACCTGATCCAACTGCAGCTCCAGCAGATGCTCCAGCCCCCACAGCTCTAGGCTATCATTTTGACGAGCTCTATCAGCGGTTCGATACGTTTGTCACTCTCCAGGGATAGCGGCATCAGACCTATATGACTTGTTTCACCAACGCTGAGTACTGTCACATTTCTCAGGCCCAAGTCTTAAGAAATAGCATGGCTAACATTCAGTGGACATTGGCACATCATTCCACTGCTCCAGATCCTATCCTCCATCATCCCGGCTTCGACTGACCGAGACTTGAGGATCATCCCAGTTTTGGATTCTTCGATCCGATAATAGCTTATGGTTATCCCCAGTCTCCTGCTGATCCCCCCGGTGATGATGATGATATGTTATTCATTTTTGGCTTTGTATTTTGTGGACATGTTGTAGTGATGATGGTCTTTTGTAGTGACATTTTTTATTCTCAGTTTGGACTATCTGTAGTATTTTGCATTGTTTCAGTTATAGTTGTTTCTACACTTTTAACTTATTTTCAGTTGTAGATGGTTTTATACGCTATCTTAGTTGGTTGCTTCTATTAATCATTTTTTACTGCTACTGCTGATGTTATCATACTTACCATGTTGACTTGTTAGTACTTATCATTTTTGGATATTACTCTGCTTTTTTATTATTGGCTTCACATATTGCGGGGGAGCCATATTTTGAGTACATGACAAAGGAGAAGAAAAAGTATACCAAAAATAAAAATTTTGCGACTCAGAACAAGTCAGGTATATATTTCAAAGTTACATATATTTTTGTTATATTTTAGTATTGACTCAAAGTTTGTCAATTATCAAAATGGGGAAGATTGTTGGTACATTGGTTAATGATCACACCTGATTTTGATAATCAATGTCAACTTTGGTCAATATACAAAATATACATACTGCTACAGGATTACAGGATTCAAATGAGAAGAACGTCTGCATCCTACCGCTTCAAAGTACAGACATCGCATTGTCATCAAGAACTAATATCGCACAGGGATCAAAATCAAAATTTTTATATTTTCTTCTATATTATCAATTTTATTGAGTCTAGAAAATATATGTGAGGTTGATAAGAACCGGTACTGGCTTAGGTTTTTATTAGTCCACTATCCAAAAAGCCTACCTATCCATCCTTCCAAGTCCACTATCCAAAAAGCCTAAAACCCAACACAAAATTGGCCCAAACAAAGTGTTCTAACCCTGACAGAATTCAAGCATAACTCGGCCAGAACTCATCCCGAGTTCGGTTAAGGGAAGTTTGAATTTTGTTTGGTCTTCCACCATATATGCCTACAACGTTCGAATGCGAGATTTATACATCCGAACTCAGCCCGTCTGTCCGAATTCAGTTTGCAAAAATACTATAAATAGAGATAAACTTTCACCATTTCAACTCACTCATTCACTCTCTTCTATATCTATTCTAAAGTTTTTTCTACGAGCAAAGCTTTCAAATCAAGCCTATACCACTCTTAGCCAAAGCCAGTACAGTTTTATTCAATCATAAGTTTTGGTACTTAATAGTTGTATCAGAGGTTGAATTCAGAAAACGTTCCAGTTTTCAAAATCAACTTGTAGAGTCAGTTGTGCGCTCGTCACCATGCACGGTATTTGTAAGGGACTACAAGCTCTCAATTAGCTTGTGCCATAGTGAATTAACATCGAGCAAGAGTACTCGAGACTGGACTAGTCCTCTCGAAAGGATACCAGTATACATCGATTTGTCACTGAGTTTGATTTCTTGACTTTTACTTTACCGTATTTATTTACTGTCTTTTATCTGCCATAATATATATGTGCTTAATTTTTAAATGGTGATTATTTTTGCTGCACACGTACATGCTCTATTTACCCCCCTATAAAGGCATTCAACGGTTCTACAATAAGCTTCTCGTTCGGAAACGAAAAGTTGAAGTTCAATAAAAGAGAGAAACTATTTCATGGAAACGAAATAATAAAAATGAACTGCTGCATGGGTAAAATGATAATACTGCTTAAATTTTATTCCGTACCATGCTTCTTTTTTATATATTAAATTATTCACGCACTTGTATGATCATGGACAACTTGTGCACAAGTTTGACTTTCCTAAAAACGCTAATCGGAGCACCTGAGCCAAATCAACCTCCGAGAAAATATAAGTCGTGCTTCAGCACAAGGTATTGCAAGACATCCAGTAAGGCTTGTAACATTGACTGATTGTGCACGCCGTAATACCATTGAGAATCACCCTTCATAGTGTCATAACACTAATGACCACATATAAGATAGATAGCATGCTCACCTATTGTCTTATGTAGATGGTAAGTATTATCTCTGTTTTTTATGCATGGATGAGCACGGTCGTAGTAAGAATCAATTACACATGCTATGCTTTACGGTTTGGAGAATGATATCGGTATGAACTGAAATTCATCTAGTTCTAAATAGAAAAATAATTACTACAAGAAAATGCAAGTTCTGCGACTTAAGCAATATGTAGCAGAAAGATGGATTTGTGTCGTCAAATCTTTTCTGCGATATTTTACTATATCGCACATATGTCGGCGTAGTCCCGTCTGGAAAAGTATTTGGCAAAACGAACATTGCATGTCGCAGAAAGTTCTCACTTTTTGCGACATATAGTAATTTTTTTTACAAAAAGAACTTTTGGCGACATGCGTCGTTTGTGTCGCAGAAAGGTTATACATTGGCAACGTACCACATGTCGGAAAAAATGAGACCTCCTGCTACACAATTAATGTCGCAAAAGCTATTGTATCCTAATATAAAAACACTTTCAACTACACAAATTGATGTCGTGGAAGCTAATGTAGCCAAGCATAATAACACTTCCTACTACACAATTTTATGTCGCAGAAGCTAATTTACATTTTTACATTAATTTATCATAAGAAATAATATTTTTTCTTGCATATATTTTTAACATAGATATAAAACCTTACTTTGACAATAACTTATGAACATTGGATTTGTTTCAAAGAAATTGAAATTAAAAAGCAACAAGTTACCAACACAACCGATATCCAATAATAGAAAAAAAAAATAACTTCAAACAACACATTCAAAGAGAAACGTATTGTATTCCACAAACGTACTGTATTCCAGCTAGAACAGTATAATATAAACAAAAATATATGAAATCAATGTATCCCAAAAAATTAGCCAACAATAGTTTATCTTTTCATTGCATATATTATCCAAAATAATGATAGATCTCGTGATACGCTGCAGAGAGCAAAATGTTGAAGTTCCCAGTGAGCAAAATATTGAAGTTCCCAGTGAGTATGCTGAAAGAAAAAACCTGCAGTAAGCATAATGTTTCTTGTTAGCCACTTGAATATGATTATGCTTCCACCAATTATTGCAGTGAAGCAGAACCATCTCATCATGTGCATCACATAAAAGATGTGTATAAATATGCATATACTAGCAGTATACATGTCATATATGTTATCTTCAAACTGTGGTCTTCCAAACTTACATGGTTAGATAGCTTGGTAATTTTGTTCACCAACTTACATGGTCAGGAATATTCATAACAGAAGCCAACCATATTGTTTAACTAAACCACAGCATAGTGCTCTTCCCCGATTACACTCAGCCAGTCTACATAATTTTCAATCAATAACATTTACATATGAAGGGCCGTATATTTTAAGACAAATTGGTCTTATGTTCGCTTCTCATGCTCAAGCTTGATAAACTTTTCATGCGAAATAACTTGCTTTTTCTTTAGGTCTATAAACAAATTATTTCTACAGTTGAACAAACAGTAAGAATCAAAGAACACTTGATAATAGAATGTTTTCATTTCACCAAGACATGATTTCGATGTCATCCTATATAAATAGTGAAACTTCCCTAAAGAATAAATAAATACAAAACTGGAATATCAGAATTTAATCTAAATAGTAAAACTTACATAGAGCTTCCCTAAAGAAGAAATAAGTAATGAACTAGAATTTTAGAATTTGATATAAATCCCAAAAACTTAAATAAAGAAAAATAAGAGAAAATTAAGTGTCCAGAATTTATTTAGGCTTTTTCTAAGGGCACTACACAAATTACTTGGGGCTATCCCAAAATTTTTGCAAAAAATTACAAGTTTGCCATGAAAATTTTTTACTTGGGGCTAGCCCAAGAAATCATATAAATAGCAACTTCATTTTATTTCTCTACTCTTCTTCTCTTTCTACTCTTTCCTTCTCCTCCACTCTTTTCTTCTCCTAAGAAATTTTAGGTCATAAAATTGTAAACCCTAACCCAAATTTTCTTCCAACCAAGACATTGTGAAGATTTAGGGTGCAAATTGTTGTTATAGTCTCATCGACTTCATCCGTTAATGGGTATGTCATCTAATTAATATAGTTGTAGACTTTCTCACAATAATTTCACATATAAATAATGATTTATATGTGTTTAATTTAGAAAAAAGGAACATGGAAAAACCCGGGCCATCGAATGTAGTAGACTGTCGTTCCGATATGTCCAAAGAACACATTCTTGCTTCGGATGCACTCTTGGTAAGCCAATTTTAACATTTATGTCGGGTGAAATTCGGGACTGTTACAGACAGGACTGCCACTACTCTGGCAGTCCACCTCTACATACAGGACTGCCCAAACAGCTACAGTCCTTTAAAACATAAGGACTGCCAGAGTTGTGGCAATCCTGATTATTGAAAGGACTGCCAGTGTGATGGCAGTCCTGTTTATTGCAAGGACTGCCTTGCCCTTGCAGTCCTACATTTTGGCAGCAGTTTGCAATTTTTTGGTGTTGTGTTATTTACTTTTATTAACTTTAAGTTATATTGTAGGACTTATCAACTTTCGGTATCGAGATAGCTGCTCCAATTGGCGTCGATGTAGGCCATTTATTTATGACCGATATGTGTTTTAAATCATACGAAGGTGCGTTAAATTGGTGCCGAGAAGTTGGACGGGCAAACAACATAGTTCTTGTGACATCTAGATCGGTCCAAAACCGTCCGGGACAACAAACTACTGTGGTTTCATGTGAACGAGGTGGTGTGTTCAGAAGCCATAAGAAAGATAAAGTTATCCAAAGTAAAGTTTCAAATAGAAATGTTAGAACGAGAAAATGTGGTTGTCCCTTCAAAATCTATATTAGAAAGGATGAATAAGCGAAGTGGACAATCCAAGTCATGTATGGAATCCACAACCACGAGATTGCCGAAACACTATTGGGTCATCCGTACGTCGGACGGTTGAACAATACGGAGAAGAAGATAGTCGAAGACTTGTCCACTTCCAGAGTTGCACCAAGACAAATATATTCCGTCATACGACATAAAGATGAGAAGAACAAGTCAACAATGAAGTCAATATACAACACCCTATCTTCTTCTAACGTCATTCGGTCGAAATCGAGAATGGCGATACAAGAAGTGCTGAAGTTGCTTGGAGATAATCATTATGTTGAGCACCATAGAAGACATCCCCAGAGCAATGAAATCATTTCAATCTTTTGGGCTCATCCCGATTGCACACATTTGGCTCGGTCTTTCACCGACGTGTTAGTTCTTGATTGCACGTACAAGACCAATAAGTTCAAGACGCCTCTCTTTCATGTTGTCGGCTTCACCTCTACATGGAAAACATTTCCAGTTGCTTTTTGCTTCATGAAGAGTGAGAAAGTTGAAGACTACACATGGGCGTTGGAGAAACTGAAAACACTTTACACCGGTCAGAGAGAGCCCTCTGTTTTTGTTACCGACAGAGAGTATGCTCTAATGAATGCTATTCGGATTATGTTTCCTCAAGCGAATACATTGCTATGCACTTTTTATGTAAATCGTAATATACAATCCCAATGTAAGTTGAAGTTCGGAAAAGTGGATGGTCAACTTGACATACAAGTTTTTGACGAATTCAACCATGACTGGAATTGTGTATGGCGAGCCAGTACGATAGACAGTTACGCCGCCGCATGGTACTTGTTCAAGGAGAAGTGGGAGGGGAGGGAGCCGGCATGCATTTATTACATCAAAGAGATATGGCCTGAACCGTACAAAGAATAATTCGTCTTAGCATGGATGAATGTGGTAAAGTATTACGGTACGACAACTACCAACCGTGTCGAAGGAGTGCACTCAGTATTAAAGAGGCATTTAAAGTCATCCCAAGGCAACTTTGTTTCGGTTTGGCAAGCGATACATCTATCAATAGATCGGACGGTGAACGAAATTAAGGCATCATTTGAGATGAGCTTAAATATTGTCGAGCATGAACATAGAAAGGAAGTCCTCTTGGAATCTTTAATGCGTGTCATTTCTCACAAGGCGTTGGATTTCATATTTGAAGAGATTGATAGGTCAAAATTTGTCGGCTTTGATCCTCAGGTTTGCGGGTGTGTACATCGACATATACTGGGCCTTCCTTGTGCCCATGAGATTAATTCATATCGTCGTCAGTCTATTCCTATTCCAGTAGTTGCTGTCGATGAACGTTGGAGGCAGTTGTCTATAATGCCCGTGGTGAAGACAGACGGTGATTTCTTCTCTTTGCCACAAGTGAAACTTCTCCACGTACGGTGGTGTGCCTCAGTAGGAGCAGAGCGGGAGTGCATTGAGGCTAAAATCTAAGAACTTGCATGTCCGGTGACTAGAATGCATGAGCCGTCCGTTATTTCCAATCCTAAGGGCAGGCCTCAAACAAGAATGAGTAGTTCACAGAAGAGAAGGCTTGAGTCAACTAAGAGAGATCCATCATCCTTTAAGCATATTGAATGATGCTTAGAGCAAGCTCCACCTGCACGGAAGAGCAAGCTTATTATTCGCCGAAAAAAGGAGAAAACGGATATTGCAAGCGAAGAAACTGTGGAAAGACAAACGTTGCGTTTGTATATCAACAATTTTTATCCTGAGATTCGCAGTTACATTTGGTCTATTATTGATGTCCCGGGGATGGCCATTGCGGATTTCATGTGCTTGCAATACATCTCGGTTATTCTGACAAAGACGGATGGAGGTAAGTGAGATAGAAGCTGTACGAGGAATTAGAGAGTCGTCTTCCATTATACTCCCGCGTCCTAAGCGAAGAAACAGTTGTAAGTTTGTTGACAAGTATTCCTTGCACTGACAGTATTATCGGGCCAGACAACTGCATGTCCGTCCCGTCTGCCTTGTATTTATTTGCTAATCGGTACCGGATCCCTGTTGTACTTTATTCGGCGGGGATTCGTAATACTTTTTTCCCCATGTGCGCTCCTCCGGCGGAGCATAGACAAACTAATCTATGTACTATAGGTCAAATCGAAGATCACTTTGTCATGCTAAGGATGATCGGTCATTCTCCGATTCCTCTACCGACAACAGTTTGGTACAAACTAGCACCGACAGAAGCGAAGTCCTGGACCGAACCTTTTGATCATCAAATCAATCATTGTAGGAAACTGTTGAAGATGGAGGAGCCAAGAGACTTACTGGTTGGCCACTACGACGTCGAAATCGACTGAATGAAGTTTTTACATTTTGTATATGGATGACCCATTTTGTATATATAAATATTAAAGTATATCATTTTGAAATGTGAAATCAAATATATGTTTTTTGTTTTTTACTTTTTTCTGTCTGCTATACGTGTGAAGTCAAATTTTATTTGCTTGCATTATGTGTACAATATGGACTTGTGTAAAATATCCTACTTGTGTCCATTGGAAGTGATTTTTCACACACAGTGAGTTTTGAACTCACAGACAGTGAGTTTTGATCAGGATTGTCAGAACACTGGCAGTCCTGTTTTACACTAGGACTGCCAGCGGTCTGTTAGTCCTGACCAAATCTCACTGTGATTGAGTTTTGAACTCACACACAGTGAGTTTTGATCAGGACTGCCAGACCACTGGCAGTCCTGATTCACATAAGGACTGGCAGTGGTCTGGCAGTCCTGATCAAAACTTACTGTGTGTGAGTTTAATCAGGACTGCCAGACCAGTGGCAGTCCTGTTTCACACTAGGACTGCCAGTGGTCTGGCAGTCCTGACCAAAACTCACTGTGAGTGAGTTTTGAACTCACATACAGTAAGTTTTGATCAGGACTGCCAGAACACTGGCAATCCTGTTTCACACTAGAACTGTCAGTGGTCTGGCAGTCCTAATCAAAACTCACTGTGTATGAGTTTAATCAGGACTGCCAGACCACTGGCAGTCCTGTTTCACACTAGGACTGCCGGTGGTCTGACAGTCCTGACCAAAACTTACTGTGATTGAGTTTTGAACTCACATACAGTGAGTTTTGATCAGGACTGCCAGACTACTGGCAGTCCTGATTCACATAAGGACTGTCAGTGGTCTGGCAATCCTGACCATAACTCACTGTGTGTGAGTTCAAAACTCACACACAATGAATATACATCCGTGTTAAACACCACAAGTTAAACATCACTATTTAAACATAGAATATACACCACAAGTTAAACATCACTATTTAAACATAGAATATACACATACAAATTAAACATGACAATTGAAACATATTGCCAACAAGTTAAAATCTAAGTTAATCATAACAAGTTAAACATCACAATTTCCATAATGTATCCAAAATATAATTTTCATAATGTATCCAACAAGTTAAACATCACAATTTCCAAAATACAATTTTTATAATATAAAACATAATCAAATCAGTGATCATGTCAGGCCTTCGTACGTGCCTCTCGATTTTACATGAAAGGAAATTCGACAGTGTCGTCGATATGCTCCAACTGGTCCGCGATATTGACACATTCATTGTTCTGGCAGCCCGATCGGAGGGATTTCGCCAATGCCTTCACCCGAGTAGCCTGTCAACGGTGACAAAACGTCAATTAAGAGAGTTAAATTTGAAAGTATTTATAAACTATAATTTATAAACTTACCATCTTGACCAATGAAGCATACAAGACATTTTTTGAAGGCAGAGGTCCTAGAGCTCCAACGGCAACGGGTCCTGGATTTCTAGGGTTTGACAACTTAGGATGTCCGACTGCGAAGTAGTACGGCATGTAGTCGTCGCTGCAGTCGTGCATCTCCGCCACCGGTTGTCGAAGTTCTTCCCCCAGCAATTGTCGTTGCCACTCGGCGTAGCAGTCGGTCACCCAGTCGAAATAGGGCGGCTTGTAGTTCAAAGGTTGGGTCGCGCACGGAGGCTCCAATAACCTTAATGTGCGCTGCGGCACATTTTGTACGAGGCCAAACTGACGTAGTACTCTATCAGGCATGTAAGGCTCCGTAATATCATAGCATGTGACCATACCATGAAATAGAGATACTGGTTGCAGATGGCGATTTTGTTGCCGGAGATCCCGGTATGGGGGCCAAACTATCTGTAGGACAAAAGTAAAAAGAAAATAGTCAACAAATAAACATACCAAATAAATAGTCTACGCTATCTACGCGCTATCTACTAACCTCTTCTGGCACCAAATTATCCAGAGCATCACGAATGGAAACCAGCGTTTCATGATTTTTAGTTTCCAGCTGAGTTGGCTTCCATTGACACACTCCAGAAAGGTACTCCTGATAGCGTGGGTTCGGCTCACCCCGCTTGAGCATCAGAAAGTGCTCGTATATCCATGCCTATACAATTTGTAAATGAATAGTCAGTAAATTAATAACAAAATCTAGCTAGTACATTAGTTTAAAATGTTAGAAATTTTCTTACATGGAGTAGAGTCTGGCATCCCGACATGGTCTTGGTTCCGACACTGGATGCTATACCAAGCTCGCGGTAAAGGTTAGAAAGTATACCGCTGCCCTAGGATATGGCTCCTACGTCGTCTATAACAGATAGGTTCGTAAGATACCTAGCATGTATAGAGGTTCCCGACTTGTCTGAAATGGCGACCGATCCATGTATGAAGAGCATGTATGCCCGGGCCACCCTCTCAACGGTTTTATCATCCGCCTCATGCGGGCCTTTGAAATTCTCCACCAACCATGACAGAAGAATTCCGTAGGACTTCTTGAAGCCCAGCAGGGTTGTAAAGGTAGTGGCCTCCACCCCAAGGTTCACTTCTACAAAATCAACTATACGATCGTACCACTCGAGATCCTTCTCAGTACATAAATATTCATTTGTCATGGCGCGTCCCTCCACCGGCAACTCCTGTATCTGATAGACGTCGTGCAGGGTAATGGTCAACTCCTCCGCTGGAAGATGAAATGTGTTGGTCTCCGAATGCCATCTCTCCACAAAGGTCGATATGAAAGCACTGTCCTGCGTCTTGTAGGCATATCTAGCCAAATTTTGTAGACCGATAGGAAATATTTTGGTCTAGACGTCCTCGGGTAAATGGTTAAGAGACCAGGCAATACACTTCCTCCCGTGGCTCACGGCCCTAAGAATACGACAGCTCTCCTGTATGTCGTACAAGATAATAAAAATACGATTATGAAATACATACAAACATATATATATATATATATATATATATATTGTAGGAGCATAAAAAGTGCTTCACAGAAAGAGCCAAAGTGATAGATCATTCCACTCAAAATTGATCTATTTTACGCCACAGAGAGGCTAGTCACTTTACGCCACAGAGAGGCTAATCACTTTACGCCTAAAGCAGGCTGATCATTTTACACTCGGGTCTACACCCATGGTTTTATGTCCAGGGCATGCTAGCCACTTTTACGCTGGACAAAGCTGTCAAGTCTTGCATTTAATGCAAACTCTGACATAAAGATATTAATAATGGCATATATCACAGAATTCGAAGGGATTGGTTTTATACAGAGACCAATGTTGTCATTTAGTATGTGGACTGAGCTACTTTACGCTTATAGTATGGCTTCTTTTATGCATGGAGACTGTACGAGTTTTTACACTCAAAGTTGACGTGTGCGTAAAGTCTATTTGAGCTACTTTTACGCTCAAGGTTATTTAACAACCACTTTACGCGGGAAGTCTATATCAAGGCTATTTTACGCCTAGTCTACTGCTTTACGCTCAGAGTACATTGGGATTATTTTACGCCCTATTCTTCTTCACCAGTTTGGAACATGGTTTGCCTACATGGCTTTCATACCACACATCTCGAAGAACGTGTGTACGTGCATCCTATTCTTAATAAAATGATGGGACACGTGTCAACGTATACAGAGGATGACTTTGGTCATGGGGGGCAGTTGTTAGTGTAAAGACGGAACTTTTGCTGAGTTTTTACGCACCAGAGCCCAAGTTTATAAATAGACTTATTTTTTTCACAAGACACACACAGAGACAGGATAGAATACAGAGATCAGAACTTAGAGATTTTGATTCTCCAGAGCATTCTTCTTCAACCTTTCTTTCAGAACAGAGTGAAGCAAAGCAGGAAAGCATTCGGCCTCGCCATCAGTGCCCAAGTGCGTCGATACCTTTCTGGTGACTTAGTTATTCCAGTTGTTCAACTTCAAGCAGTGATCTTCATCATCATCGTATGGTCCAAGGAACAAAGTGATCATTTACATATCAGACTTCCATAGCAATACTTTCCCAGAATCAAATTTGTACTTCTTGTACTTTTTCTCGTTTTATTTTCAAAAGCCAATTTCTCCTGGCATTTTTGTTAAGTGAAACAAAATGAAGGCTAGTCACTTTACGCCATAGAGAGGCTAATCACTTTACGCCCAAAGCAGGCTGATCATTTTACGCTCGGGTCTACACCCATGGTTTTACGCCCAGGACAGGCTAGCCACTTTTACGCTGGACAAAGCTGTCAAGTCTTGCATTTAATGCACACTCTGACATGAAGATATTAATGATGGCATACATCACAGAATTCGAAGGGATTTGTTTTATACAGAGACCAATGTTGTCATTTAGTATGTGGACTGAGCTACTTTACGCTTATAGTATGGCTTCTTTTACGCATGGAGACTGTACGAGTTTTTACACTCAAAGTTGACGTGTGCGTAAAGTCTATTTGAGCTACTTTTACGCTCAAGGTTATTTAACAACCACTTTACGCGGGAAGTCAATATCAAGGCTACTTTACGCCTAGTCTACTGCTTTACGCTCAGAGTACATTAGGATTATTTTACGCCCTATTCTTCTTCACCAGTTTGGAACGTGGTTTGCCTACATGGCTTTCATACCACACATCTCGAAGAACGTGTGTACGTGCATCCTATTCTTAATGAAATGATGGGACACGTGTCAACGTATACAGAGGATGACTTTGGTCATGGGGGGCAGTTGTTAGCGTAAAGACGGAACTTTTGCTGAATTTTTACGCACCAGAGCCCAAGTCTATAAATAGACTTATTTTTCTCACAAGGCACACACAGAGACAGGAGAGAATACAGAGATCAGAACTTAGAGATTTTGATTCTCCAGAGCATTCTTCTTCAACCTTTCTTTCAGAACAGAATGAAGCAAAGCAGAAAAGCATTCGGCCTCGCCATCAGTGCACAAGTGCGTCGATACCTTTCTGGTGACTTAGTTCTTCCAGTTGTTCAACTTTAAGCAGTGATCTTCATCATCATCGTATGGTCCAAGGAACAAAGTGATCATTTACAGATCAGACTTCCATAGCATTACTTTTCTAGAATCAAATTTGTACTTCTTGTACTTTTTCTCGTTTTATTTTCAAAAGCCAATTTCTCCTGGCATTTTTGTTAAGTGAAACAAAATGGCGACTCTGCTGGGGACGACCTTCTCCTCTGACGAGGAGGCAATTGCTCAATATGATGATGTTTCGGTCGGTTCGACTAAGAAGACTCTGGTTGTGCACTTCGACCAGACTGCATATGAAAAAATGCTCCGAACTGGGGGTGGTTCTCGCTGCTCCAATGTTCAAAAGTCTCGCAAAGCACGAAAAGTTTGGATTCCTAAATCCAAAGTGGCTTCTGATCTCTCTGTTGCTTCTGATGACAAGGGAATTCTTCCCACTCCTGTCGTAGGGGCTCCCGTTCGTAACGAGGCAGTCCTTACTTCAGCGTCGCACTCTAAGTGTGGCAATTTATCTCCCGTTTGTCACGGTAAAGATAATCAGGTTTTACGCCCACTGGGTAAAAACCAAATTTTACGCTCAAGGTATAAGAATGAGTCTCCCATTTGTAATACGGCAGACTCTAATGCTTCAGAGTGTAAGAATAAGTCTTTCGTCTGTGACGTGGTAGACACACACAAGTTACGCTCTTCGCGTAAAGAAAAATCTCCCGTCTGTGACATGGTAGATAATCAATTTTTACGCTCTACGCGTAAAGGTAAGTCTCATGTCTATGACAGTGTAGATAAAATTCGTAACGATGTTTGCACATCTAATATGAATGTACCTAAACGCATACAGCGTAAAAATGTTGTTGGTAAAGCTTCTGTCCTACACCAACGACCTTCTTATACTGCTTTACGCAAAGTACCAAACTTACAAATTACACGCAATGAAAATGGAGTCCTTCGTGCTAAAAAATCTTAAGATTTATGTACACAACTCCAAACGCGTAGAAATGTACAGTTTGGTTCTGCGAATGCAGCCAGTAATCTTCTTTATACACAAGGGACTAAACGTTTTTCTACCCCAAATGTAATAAAGAAGAATACTCCATCTGTTCCTTCTGATTTACGTGAATTGCTAATGCAAATAAGAACAGACAATCTCCGGTGACATTCTCCCAAGAAAAACATCATTGTGAATATCACCAGGTTGTGATCAACTGTTGTTGTTCGGCTTCAAAACGGTCAGTTTTTGATCGATTAAGTTTTAACTCGCCTCAACATCAAGCTGAAGACCAAGAACATGAGCTATCATATGTGTCAGTCAACATGGCATCTCATACTAACAGAGGACGACATCCGAGACGGAATATGTCCCAAACTCCAGGTCAATAACAGTTCAACAGACTTCTTGATTCCTTTGAAGGAGTATATCAGAATACTCGATCAAGAAGACAAAGACAATTGCAGACTTCTGATTCAGAAGCTGGGGGTACTCAATCTTTTGAGTCTGATACTGATAGTGTGGATTCATACTTCTATACTAATCCCTCTATATCTTCAAGAGAAGTTGAATCCTATGCTATTGGAGATGAACCAGAGACGTCATATGCTAATACGGAACAACGTCTCACTGCCGTTGAGCAATCACTGAAAGGCATGCTTAATATGGTGCAAAGCATGCATCAGATAATATTGACTCAGCAAACTGTACCGCCGACAGTAATAACACCGGTACCAGTAGCAGCACAAACTTAAGATAGTCAAGGGGCTGAAATACCTTTGAATATTCAAGAACCTGCTGTTAATCAAAATTCTGCATCTCCAGACCCCATCATTCCTGAAGATGTACCACCTCCAGTCGGGGTTATGGTACATCCAACAACCATTCAATCAAATGTGCTTCCTCAAACCAGTGAAGCCATTCAAGCAGTGCGTGAGCTCAAAGCACAATTTGAATTTTTGAGGCACAAAGATCAGCTTCAGAGGTTAGGGATTAAGCAACCTTATCCTCCTCATTGGAATGATGTACCCTTTCCACCGAAATTCAAGCCACAATCTATGATTTTGTTCGATGGAAAAGCATCTTCCAGTCAATATATCAATTACTTTGATATTATGACTGTACATTTGCAGAAAAATGATGCTCTTCTCACTCGAGTGTTCATCGGGTGCCTGACGGGTTCAGCTTACGACTGGTATCGTAGTTTACCCGATAATTATATTTCGTCTTTTGACGAATTCAAGGCAATGTTTCTCTCCCGCTTCTATGAAGGAGGTATGGACATGAACATGTCCTCCTTGATAGAAATCAAGCAAAAGAAGAAACAAGATACTTGGACGTTCATCGAACGTTTTCGACAGACTACTCTAAAGATGCCTCCTGGTATGCCAGATTCAGCGTTGATTGATACATGCAAGATGAATCTGCGACCATCCATTACTGTCTTCACGGGTTCCCAATTCACAGATTGGGCTTCGTTTATCATAGCAGCAGTTTCTGCCGAGACCAATGGTAGGTTAGCTCGTGAGCATGGAATGATTTTCGCTTCAGAAGATAAAGGGAAGAAAAGTAATCCTGGTAATAATTCTGGCAATCATAATGTAAAGGAAAAAGATACTCTTATGGTCAATCTTTCCAAGAACAAAATGACGCCGAATAATCAAGAATCTTCCAGGCCAAAAGAAGAATACTCTTTTGACGAAAGTGATATCCCAGGGATATTCCAATGTCTGGTGAAGAGTGGCAAACTTCAGATTCCGGAGCCAAAGAGGCCTAATGAGGTGAATCTGACTGACAATCCCAAATATTGTATCTATCATAGATACATTAATTATCCTACCAGTGCTTGCTATGTCTTGAAAAAGAAAATCCAAGAGCTGATAAATGGTGGTGCTATCGCTTTAACCAATGATGACCATACGGTTACGACCAATATGGTTTCTCTTCAGTTCAGAGATTTTCCTCCACAGCAAGTCCCAGATGGAATTATTCCAATCCCAAAGGCGACAATGAAGATCATGAATATCCCGCCTGCCAGGGAAGAAAATACAGGATTGCTGCCGCTCACATTGAAGAATGGTGAAATCATGTGCGTGCATCCTGACTTAGTGCCTGAGTTAGAAAATGAAGGTAAAACTTTAAAATCCAAGAAAGGTAAGAAAGTCAAAACCTGCAACATGATTTTTCATGTTATTCCAGATCCTGATGACTTAGATCATCTATGGGACGGCCTTCCTTTAGAAGATAGATTGAGAGGACTGAACATCTGTCCTCCAAGTCTAGCTCCTCCTACCAAGCTCAAGCTTACTCATCAGCAGTGGCTAGCCATGAATAGTATTCCTTTATACCGGGCTCAACAAGTCTTTGTTGCTTATGAAAAAGCTCCGACAGGGATTTTTCCTCGTATCCCGAATCCTTCTCATCCCGTAGCTACAGAGACATCTATTCTTCATTCTTCTGTGGTTACAGAAGGTCCTTCTTCTTCCTCTGTTGAAGCACCTGTTAAAAGTCTGCTGTCCACTCACTTGTACAGTCAGCAATCTATCCTTCTCATGAAGAAGATGGGTTATGACTTTCAAAAGGCAGAAGGTTTGAATTATGATAAAGGAATACGACTTCCTTTACAAATTCAGAATCAAAACTCCACTGTTGAATTGGGTTCTGAAGTTCCTCATAACAATCCTTACAAGAAGAAGGCTAAGGAAAGAAAGACTAAATCCTGTAATATGGTACTTCCTTCTCCTGAGTCTGAAGAAGAAACTTTTGCTGGTATAAGATCTGGAATAGAGTACCACAAAGATTATGAGGGATCCTCCAAAGAAGCAGAAGTCGTAGTGGAAACACTACCAGCTCAACCTTCTTCTGTTCCTGCGAAACCTTCTGTGATTGAAAAGGAAAAACAGAAAGCAGTACGCTTTGACGTCCCATTGAAGTCTGCTTCCAGTCAGGGGATGGAAATGAAACCCTACAAATTTGATATTCTAGCTCAGTTGGCCAATACTCCGGCTAGACTATCTATATTTGAACTGCTTCGTCTTTCTAGAGAAAGCAGAGAGACTTTGAGTGAAGCTTTACTTCAAGCAGATTCATGCTTGGCTCAACTCAAGACTCCTGATAATATACCAGTGTCATGTTCGCAATGTCATAGTGTGATGGAAGCAATTCCTAACATCACCTTTATATAAGAGGATATGCTGTTGAAACACAACAAGCATGACAGGCCTCTGTGGTACACTGGGTATATTGGATCCACTGAAATTGACAGGATTTACATTGATCCTGGGTCCTCAATTAGCATAATGCTTCAGAGTATGCTAAGACCCCTGAGGATTCCTACTAGTGATCTGACATACACTAGTACTACGATAGTTGGTTTTAACTCTGGCAAGAGTAAACCACTGGGAAAGATTCGTCTGCAGATTCAGATTGGTGATCTTCGAACCATGGTAACTTTCTTTGTTATCAACTCAGACGTCTCCTATAATATTCTTTTGGGGGGACCGTGGATTCATGAGCACAATATCGTACCTTCAACTCTCCACCAATGCTTCAAGTATGTGGATTCCCAAGGAGTTGTGAGTTTGCTGATATCAATCCTTTCAAGGGTGTCGAAGCCTATTTCTCTGATTCAAGGCTTTATAAACAAGAGCATGTGAAAGAGATATCAGACATGGCTGAAGATCAATCATCTATTGAGGATCAGTCTATTAATGAAGATCCGCCAGAGGAGCAACCTTTGAAGATCATTGTCAAGGGACGAATCCAATCCCAATCTGTCAATGATCAACCTTTGATAATCAAGGTTAAAAGAAGAACTCAAGCTTCATCTGAGGAATCAATAAATATTCCTACTAAGAGCCAAGTTCAACCTTTTATGATCAAGGTCAGAGGGCGTACTTCTTATACGAATGATCCAGAATCACCATTGATTGTTAATCTTGGCAAATCTACGCAGAAGACGGATAATGGTCCACTGGTGATTAATCCGAAGCGTAGCAATCAGATTGTAAATGATGTAAATATTGATCATTCTGTACTTTATGATATCAATCAAGATTTCCTTTTCGAGTATATGGCTGTCAAGTTTATTGAAAGAATGATCTGAAAGATAAAGATAAAGGAAGAATCCGAATTGACAAATATAGTCAACAATCTATCAAGATTATCCAGAACATGGGATATGATTTGAAGACTATGCAAGGTCTCAATCAGGGCAAGGGTAGACGACTACCATTATGTGGTGATCCGTTTTACCAAAAGACTCGTCATGGGTTGGGATATGATCCGTCCCACATGTTTAATGACGATATACAAGAAGAATTCTCTTCTAGCTCTTCGTAATCATCAGATTCGGAGGAAATTCAATTCGTCGAATCTGATATGTCTCATTCCTCATATGATAAATCTGGACAAATATTCTCAGGCAATATGGTTCAAACTGATGGTGAATCTGAACCATTTGAGAATGATCCTTGGGCTCAACAGATGGATACTCAGTGGGAACTTCGTTTTGAACAACGACAGCCACCTACAGAAGATGAAGTTGTCCAGATTGATGTTGGAGATGGAACTACGTCCAAACCAATATTCATTAGTAAGAATCTTTTCGAAGATGAAAAGGAAGAGTTGATAAAACTTATCAAAGAATATATTGACATATTTGCATAGAGTTATGAGGATATGCCAGGACTAGATCCTAAAGTTGCTACTCATAAACTCAATATTTTGTCTAATATTAAGCCTGTAAAACAACAGCAACGGCGCTTTAGACCAGATATGATGGATGCAATTGAAGCAGAAGTCAAAAAGTTGATTACATGTGAATTTGTTCGTGAAGAGCAACACCCGGATTGGGTTGCCAATATTGTTCATGTTATGAAGAAGAACAAAAAAGTCCAAGTTTGTATAGATTATCGAGATCTTAATGCAGCTTGTCCAAAGGACGAATTTCTACTTTCAATTACTGATGTCATGATAGACAATACATGTGGTTTTGAACGCATGTCTTTTATGGACGGATTCTCAGGATACAATCAGATCAAGATGCATCCAGAAGATGAAAAGCATACTGCTTTTCGTACACCCCTTGGGGTTTATTGCTATACGGTTATGCCGTTTGGTCTTAAAAATGCCGGCGCCACGTATTAACAGGCTATGAGCAATATCTTTCAAGAACAACTACGGAAGATAGTTGAATGCTACGTAGATGATATTGCTGTTAAAAGTCGGTTAAAGAATGATCACATTCCGGACTTGAAGACAGTATTTGAATTGATGTGCCAGCATCAATTGAAAATGAACCCTACTAAGTCTTTCTTAGGGGTTTCCAGTGGCAAGTTTTTAGAATTTGTCATTACCTCTCAGGGCATCCATGTTGATCCTGATAAAGTTAAAGCAATTCTTGAAATACGTCCTCCTCGTAATCTGAAAGAACTCCGTGGCTTTCAGGGTCGTATTGCTTATATCAAAAGATTTATATCTAATCTTTCTGGGAGATGTCAACCTTTCTCTCGTCTATTAAAGAAAGGTGTATCATTTGTTTGGGATGAAGCGTGTCAGAAAGCCTTCAATGACATCAAGCAATACCTTACAAATCTACCTGTTCTGGTACCTCCAGTAGTAGGAAGACCATTTTTGCTATATGTTCGAGCCTTGGATCATTCACTTGGCGCTCTTCTTGCACAAAAAAAGTGATATGGGTCATGAACAAGCAATATATTATCTGAGCAGAATGATGGTCGGAGCTGAACACAGGTATACTCCTATGGAAAAGGAATGTCTAGCCTTGGTTTTTGCCGTCCAAAAGATAAGACATTATGTGACAGGACAGACTATTCATGTCATCTCCAGAATAAATCCCATTCGGGTATTAATGAGAAAACCAAGCATTCTTAACTCCAGGTTAGCCACCTGGGCGATGCTGCTTACTCCTTATGACATGGTTTATGTACCTCAAAAATTAGTAAAGGGTTAAGCATTAGCTGATTTCTTAGCTGTTCACCCTATACCGGAAACATCGAAGTTATATGAGGACATTCCAGATGAAGTCATGGATTGTAACATGACTTTGAAGAATGACATATGGCAATTATATTTTGATGGAACGTCACGAATGGGACCTAAAGGCAACATTGTCTCTAGGGTAGGAATCGTCTTGGTTTCTCCTGACAAAATGGTCATATACCGTGCCTATTCTCTTAATGATCCATGCTCCAACAATATAGCATAATATAATGCTCTATTGATCGGTCTCCAAGTAGCAAAACAATTGGACATTGAGTTCCTAGAAGCTTATGGAGATTCTCAATTGATTGTTAATCAAGTTAGAGGGACTTATGAGGTCAGAAATCCTGATCTCATCCCTTATCATCAAGTGGTAGTTGAGTTGGTCCTTTTATTCAAAGGATTCTTCATTGAGTTTGTACCACATTCTCAGAATGTGGAAGCTGATGCTCTTGCTAGCTTAGCTGCAGACCTGGCTGTTCTAATCCGAAGGCAAAATACAATTACTTTGTTAGACCGAGACTTGTTCTGTGTCAAGAATAATCTTTATATTGAACAAGGTTATGTTACAGAGTCAAGTTCCCAGCAGAAGGATTGGAGAACTCCATTCATTGATTATGTAGTTCATGGGATTTTGCCTGAAGACCCAAAAGAAGCTGCATCAATTAAAAGACGATCATTTCGATTCTATTATGATTCGTCTTTACATATGCTATACCGTCGTTCATATGATGGACTCTTGCTGCGCTGTCTCTCAGAAAGTAAAGCCAAACAAACACTGCGAGAAGCTCATGATGGTATTTGTGGTGCTCATCAATCGGGTCCTAAATTACAAGACCGCATTCGAAGAATGGGGTATTATTGGCCTTCTATGATAGCAGATGCTGTAGACTATGCCAGAAGATGTAAAGCATGTCAGATTTATGCTAATTTTATTCATCAGCCGTCTGAATAAATATTAAATCTACTTACTTTTCTTATCTATTATTTCTATTGGACCTCTGCATAGATATTAATCTAATTTTCTTTGAGTTCTCACATACTGCATGTCCATATTACCTCTGATAGTATTGTGTACTCTAAAACAGAAAATAAGATTTCATTATCTATCATGTCCATATTACATCTTGATAGATACAAATCATTGAGCATAGAAAATTTGTCATTTCCACTCTCATATCATCATAAAAAGTCTATTACATTTCTTAGACTTTCTTACAAATCATAATGGAAATCTATTACATTTTGGATTTTCATTCTATACGACAACGATAACCTAATAAAGATCTATCCCTTCTTTGGATCTTCTGTGATAGATTCGTTGTTGGTGTCAATTCCTTGCTGTCTGAGCCTCAGTGGCGACCAGAACAGCAGGAATTAACTCTGGTCTTTTCTCCCAGACGAGAGGAGAACCCCAGGGTATGGCAGCCCGAAGACGTGTTGCTGCCAATACAATTGGTGGAGAAGAGGCGGCCTTCCAAAGGAGATAGGAATGTATCCAGCATTGGGATACAATTCCTAGTTCTGCCGTGAAAGGAACTCTACTACCCGATTTCTCGGGGTAGAGTTGACTCCACCATCCAACTCTCCGTGTATAAAGGCTCTTTCTACCAACAGAGGAAGACCCTTCTAACCCACGAAGAGTTCTGAGTTGTCTGATTTGTGCGTCAAAAGCACATGAGCTCCCTGATGTTGATGACAGAAGAATGCTCCTCACAGCGTCAAAGTCGCCAATGCCGGTTCTGGAAAAGCTCTTCAGCCGAACTTCTGCAGAAAACAACAAAGAAGAAGTGTTTTAAACAGAAGTATCATCAGATGCGTATTAAATGCTAAATTAAAAACAGATGCTTACGTATCTTGTTTTATCTTCAACAAACAACAAGGCTTTTTACGCCAGTGTCTCAGGTGTACCACTATTCAACAAGGCTTTTACGCTAGTGTCTCATATGCACCCTATTCAACAAGGCTTTTACGCTATTGTTTCGTGTGAGCCTCATTCAACAAGGCTTTTTATGCCAACGTTTCATGAGTATTCAATAGGGCTTTTACGCCCGTGCATCTTACCTATGAGATTGTACATCTATCAAGGGTTTACGCTTATGAATTTGTTTTCAACAAAAAGTTCAAAAGCAGACGATCGTTTTTACGAACCAAACTTACTATTTAGGTCAAATGGTTCGGCTCTAATAATGGTTGAATCTACGTCTGGTGATCGGGCGTACAGAAGAACGACATCGGCAAGCATCATCATTTGTTGGAAAATGAAATCTCGCAAAGAGCTACCGGACGTACAGAGGAACGGCATCGAAGAGCATCGCAATCGTCATTTGTTGAAGAATGAAATATTGTAAATCTTTAGAAGAATGAGAATGAGAATGAGAATAAGAATATATAAAACATTCTCAGCTATTTATAAAGGCTAAAGAAACTGTTGGCATGAGTCTATTTCGGGAAAATATCCTATTAAAAGGCTCTCGTAACCACAAGACAGATGCCACGTGTTGATTTGTTTCTTGGGAATAAACAACCATAGATGCAGTCAAAGAGATGAGATCAATATTAAGATTTCATTTATAAAAGGGAGTAGGCCCCTACTGTAACACCCAGTTTTCCAGATGAGGATAATTTTGAAATTTTGCATTTATAATTATTATTTATTGATATTTGATTCACATTATGATTTTTAGTAATTTTTAATAATTTTTTTAACTATTTAAAAACTGGTTTAAGTCATGACTTGTAATTTTGATGTGCTCCTAGTGAAACCTGAGAGACTGCATGACCTAGAGCCTAACCATGTCATTAGGATGATTTAATTATCATTTTTAGCCTAGGGGTATTTTGGTCATTTTGACTTATTTGAATTATTTGATGATTTGGTGAATTGGTGAATTCTAGGTTGACTTGACTTGTTGAGACCTAGTGAACTAGCCTAGAAGCTAACCCTAGCCATGGTGACCCTAGTCTAACTTAGGTTAACCTACTTTTAGTCATTAGAAACTAATTTTAGAATGAGGGGATTTGGTTTAGTGAATTTAAGTCATGGTTTATGGTTTTATGAAATGACTTATGGCTTAAATGATTTACTTGATCATGACTTGGCCCATGGCCCATAACTAGAAGCCCTAACCCTAACCAAACCCTAAACGACCAGCCATAGGGATCCCCACCCTATATAAACACTTATTCTCTAGGGCTTGCCTCTTTCTTTATTCATTGCAACATTGGAAAAAGAAAGGTATTTGTCCCTCTTCCAAAAATCCCCATAAATCCATTTTAATTCCTTTTTAATCCTAGTTTCTTGCATTAGAACCTAATTTCCTCCTATTTTCTGAATGTGGAATTTAATCCCAGCTTTGGAACAATTTGGAGCTTTTGGCATCAAGAGGAAGAATCCCCCATTTGAAGCTTTTCCAAGCTTTTTGCACATATAGGTAAAACCCTCTAAATTGATTTAAATTTCTGTTTTCTTTGCATGTAGGGCTAGATCTAGGAGTTCCCTAGGTGTCCCCAAAATTTGGATGGAATTCGTGTCCGTTTGGTGTCCGTATCGGACACGTGTCATAGTGTCTCCTAGGTGTTTGATGAAATGCTTGTGAGAATCAAATGGTTTTATTTTCAAAAACTAATTGAATGGAAAAATAGGTTTTTAAGTATAGATCACATATCATTTAGACTGAGCACGAAACTGTGTCGTGTCCGTGTCCAAATTGGACACGAACACGCTGTGTGCACCCACACACACTGTCCTGCTACCTCGTGTCCAGTTCTCACTGGACACGACACGAGACACGACCAATTTTGGTCAGCACTTTGGGGCAATGACTGACACTGTGCCTACAAAATTTGGGGAGGTATCGTTGAGTGGTTCGAGAGAAAACTCCCTCGTACTGGACTGCATGAGCACAGCACACACGCACACACTAGGCTCTGATACGGGTTTGGACACGACCTTGTGCACCACGTGGACACAATACAGATATGTTAACATATAGCCCTAATCCTAACCTAACTCTAGACATGAGCACGAGGCTCGAGGTTGGGCACACGAGTCCCTAGGTTGCTCGACACCACTGCACGAGGCAGCCATCACTGCCCTTTCCTTATACACTAAAATTTCGTATTTTGACACGTTTGTGTCCTAATTTCTGGACACGAACGGACACGTGGATGTGCCTAACATGTCCCTAGGTCTGTACACTAGGTTCACATAGTTGTGATTCGAATTTGAATGGTTAATTGGGTTTCGAATGTTGGGAATTCCTGTGTCAGTGTTCTTCACTGACAGTTGAGTTCTTTTTGAACTGTCAGTTGATTTTTACACCCATTTTTCCCTGATTTAGGATGTTAATTTAGTTTGGGGATTTAAGAGGGTGTTACACATATGTATTAGGTGATTTTAATGATAATTTCAACTGTATTTGTTAACTAGATGTTTATCTGGATGTGTATTTGGGTTTCCAGTTTTTGGTTTTCAAATTTCAGTAGGTTGTTAGACATGAACTGTTAGTTAATGACCTGAGATTGATATGGGATTTGGTTATGAGGTTTAGGAGTTTGTAATCAATTGACTGAACCTGTTTTACCTTTCCACTGTCACACTGGTTCCTGATATACAACTATACAGGGTGTTCTCCTCTACACACACCCTCACACCTTCTCTATTACCCTATTAGCATACACATTCACACATTTGGTTGGCTTGGTATGACCTGACCTGGCTTTGCCCTGCTTAGCCACTGCAGTAGCAATGAAACAAAGAGAATTCAGCAGTAGTAGGAGTAGCATTGTTTCCCTTTCCCATTTCCCTGTTTTCTTTCCTCCTTCCTTCCTTTCTTTATAATTGAAATTGATATGATTTGATATGACCTGAGATTAGGTTGGGTTCGAAATTGTAATGAACCTGGGATGGTTGAAGTTGAATATTAATGACCTGAGATTGGCTCACTCACTCACTCACTATCCTCTTCCACATTGAACTATTGTACACATGTATACACACACAACTACACTAAAACCTGAGATTTCATTCCTACACATTCCTGAGAATGATATGTTAACTATGGGTTTATTTTCTGAGATGTTAAACTGAAATGGGGAGTTGAAATTGTAAACTTAACTGAGATGCATATCCACACCACTGTTTGCCACACACACTGTTTTAAAACTATCACACATTTTTTACTGATTTCTGATGTTTGCACACCCAATTCTGAAATGGACTGAGACTTACACATATTTTAGAACTGAGGTTTACATACAATGTTATATGCATGATGTGGGCTCTAGAGTTCAGTCCTAGTATATGTTGTATTGTGGTTCAATCAACCTTCTCCTTGAGTATAAGAATACTTGGTACCTACAGACCTATCTAGTAGTTCAGATGTGATAACCAGTCCTTAATTGGACTTGGTGCCCATCCTTCCATACCTAGTATCAACATTTAACTTCCAGTCTAAATGGTCCAGTTGGATGACCAGTTCCATACATTGCTAATATATGCCACTAATATAAATCCTGCCCCATGAACTAATGTTCAGTTCATTTGATGCAAGGTAGTGAGACAATGCATGTATGTATGTAAGCTATGAATATAATGTATGTATGTACCTCTCTATGTATCTATCTAAATATATATATATATATATATATATATATATATATATATATATATATATATATATATATATATGTGGGTATGTGCCTATGTATATATCTATGAATGAATGCAAAAATGTATGTATCTATGTATATATGAAATATGAATGTAAGGTAGCTGCCTTCATATATGCATATATTGTGATGAATATATGCATATAGGCAATAGAATGAAATGGAGCATGGTTAATGAAATTGTATGATGCAAGGTAGATACAATGTTATATGCATGATTATATCCAAATAAATGCAAGTATGTATGTGTGAAATATGAATACATAGATGAATATATACTTCTAGATATGGTATGTGTGTTCTCTGTGACTTGTGAGTGTGCTTGGTTGTTAGCCTAGGCTTGGTTAGACCTAGTGAGACTTGACTGGACTAGGATTGACTTAGTTAACTAGTGTAATTGACCAGGTTGACTTAGAGTTGACTTTGACCTAGATTTGATCTAGAATCATGTAGATTGCATCATAAACTTCATTTACCTTGTTTTAAACACATTATAACCCATACTGCTCTATTTAGGACATTGTGACTCTGGTGCAGGTATCTGATATTACACTACTCTTTTCAGAGTGTTAGGCGAGTACATTCTCTGATAGTTCTCTCATTTATTTGTCAATTACTGTACTTCAGTTCTAGATTAGCTGTATGTGATTCTCTGTTACAAACACGTATTGTTATTACTGAATCTATGTATACGACACATATACTTACTCGTCTTACCTCTATTATCCGAATCACCATACGAATCACTATTCGAACCACCTATTCGTATCTTCATGTGTTGGTTGGACTTTTATTCGATTGATGTGTCAGATTTTGGATTCATTTGTTTTAGATGGGCGGGGAAATACTTGATTAGACATGTGAACATTCCCACTATTCGAACCACCCCCTTTGAATGATATTCGAACGATAGCCATTCCACACCCGGCCAGGTGTGTGATGTGCCATATTACCCTTAGCCGTTTACATGTCTATCTCATTATTTTAAAACACACTTGGAGAATTTATTCGAATCATTATTAGAACATCATGTGCATCACTATTCGTATCACCTTATTCGTATCACCTTATTCGATTCATCTTATTAGAATAATGATTAGAATTACATTCGACTCATCTTATATTAGACTCACATTGGGATTACACTCGACTTATATTTTACCATCTGAACTCATTATGTTACTCTAGTTCAGCTAGATCTTATTTTACAGTCTTCTTTGCTATGTTTCTCTTCTTGTTTAGTTACCTTACTTTCCTTGTACCTTAACTGCTCTCTACATCATTACTCGTACAAACTGCCATTTTCATCAATACAACTGTCTATAACTTCTTTATAGTTCTCTGTCATTTACTTGGGATTTCTTGATGAATTGTACTCGTTCCTGTCCTGACTGGACCTGTTAAAAATATTACAGATGCTTGCCCTGAGGACATTTGCCCCACTTGCCTTGGAGCAGGAGACGGCTTAGCTACCTTTGGCCCCGACACTCAGGAGTGATCGGGAGACTAGCTAGTAGACTTGGTTTAGTTTTTTTATGTTTTAGAACTTGAATTGTAATAACTTGAGATTCGAGTTTGTATTTGAGTTTGTTTGAGATATTATTATTTAGTAGTTTATAAATGTTGTTATTTAGTTTTTAGTTATAAAACTTCTGTGTTATCTTATCGTGCTTAGACTGTGATTGAGATTTCATTATATCTATACTTGTCCTCCGTTCAGAGTTGAGATATTGACAAGTACATTATATAATTGCGCGAGTTATTGATTAAATAGTAACCTAGGACAGCGTTCTACTGCCGACACTGCGGCGTAGGCTTGACGTACCCACTTCTCGTGCCCTTACTCTAGGGTGCGGGTCATGACACGATTTTAGTGGTGGCCCATGCAGGTCGAGAGTCGCATTAGTGCGATATCGTGGTAGTACGGCGACTTAGTTGTACTGCTGCGAGCCTGCGATAGGATTGAGAGATAGGCTTGACGGAGAGGTACTCAATCACAGTTAGGACTACTTGAGAAGATTCCTGGGATGACCCTTGAGAATCTCATTATGAACTTCGATTTGAAAATCCTTTTCCTCTTGTTTTGATTCACCCTCACTCCTTGATGTTTAAAGAATCTTGGACTATTAACTTCCTTCATCATTATCCTTACTTATATTTTGTCTATCTTATGTTTGCTAATTTAGCACCAGTTTTGCAAGCTGATCTTTTCGAGCTTGATCATGACATATTTTATTGGGGGCCGGCACCCACTAACATATTGTCTAATCAGAACTGGTGCATGATGGTCTGATCGACCTATTGTACTTTGGTTCGCTTTTTATATATTATTCGACATGGAGGGAGACATAGTTAAATTGCCCTAGAGTCTCATCCACGACAGCTTTGGCAATTCTCTTTTGGAATTATTTCCATCGCCTATGAACCACGTATTGTACTTAATAACATCGCCCTTGAACTCCTTATTGTTTTGCCTTTCACATATTTCAGATGGAAAAGGCACTGTACTTGATAGGTCAACCCAAGGTATCATGATTAGTTTCTCTATCCAAAGGAAGAAATTGCCTTATTTCTATATCCTTGCTGTAGGCCTCAAAAATGACAGTCACGCTCAGTTGATCAGGACAATATTTACAAATCACACTGAGGAGACAGCTCATCATTTGTCAGAGTGTCATCATGACTGACAGCACGACAGTCGAAGAATGTCTCTTCGTATGCCACGTATGCACAGAACTCGAGAGATCACAGCCGACTATTGCGTGACTTTCGAAATCTTCTTCAGCAAGACTCAACCTTCGTCAAGTTGGCGTACCAAAAGAGTTTCTTGTCATTTAATGCGACTGACAAAAGCAATCACTGTCAGAGATTTTGTGTCAGTCGAGGCACGCCAAATCAAGACAGCTGGCAGTCCTATCTCAAGTCTGCGTGTATTTTGAGCTTTCCCTCAAGTCTGCGTGAATTCTGAAGTTTTCTTCCTCAAGTCTGCGTGGATTCTGAAGTTTTCTTCACCAAATTTGCGTGGATTCTGAAGCTTCCTGCCCCAAGTTTGCGTAAATTTTGAAGCTTTCTGTCCCGAGTCTGCGTGGATTTCGTCTTTAACAAGTCTGCGTGGATTTCATCAAATTGGAGTACGTGGCAGCCATGCCACTGATCTCTCGCCTGCGTGTCCTGTAACTTGCATACGACTCATGCATGATCGCCATGTGTCCAACAGTTACAGGCCACGTCCAGTAACTACTCACAACCTTGCGTATGTTAAATCCTGCGTGATTTTCAACTAAGCACAGGCTGTGAAGACAGTTATCCTTTCAGTTATTTTTGACTCTATAAATAGAGTTCTTTTTCTCATTCATTGTACAGATACATAGTTATCTACTGTCAAAATTTTAAGAGCTTTTCTTCTTCGCATAGTCCAAGGGATAAAGCGATCGTCTTCTAGATCGGATTCCTACAGTTGTAATTTTCCCAGATACACAATAAATAAAGGAATTTATTTATGGAAAACAAATTGGCGACTCTGCTGGGGAAAACCATCTCCTCTTCTGAGATGGCAACAACTCAATGCGACACTTCGTCAGTCGGCTCGACGAAGAAGGTGATGACGATCCAATTCGATCAACTCGCCTATGAAGAAATGCAGCGGGCTAAGAGTGGCAAGCCCACTTCAGCCTCCATTATCACGGCCAAGTCGAAGGGACACTCTGTCTATGTCCCTAAGAATCAGTTGGCAGTCAATGGTGAGGTCTCTGCCACAGTGTCTACTCCTAACACTGGCAAAGACTCTACTGCAAGCACGCACACTCTTGTGCGCTCGAAGATGACAGCAATCAAAAGTCACGCTGACAGTACTGGCTCTTTAGCCAAATCTGTTCCAACGTGCAATCTCTCATTCAAAAATCACGCTGACAGCACTGGCTCCTTAGCCAAATCTGTTCCAGCGTGTATTTCCAAAATCAAAAATCACGCTAACAGTATTGGCTCCTTAGCCAAATCTGTTCCAGCGTGTAATCTCAATCCTAAAAGTCATGCTGACAGTACTGGCTCCTTAGCCAAATCTGTTCCAGCGTGTAATTCTAAATCTAAAAGCCACGCTAACAGTACTGGTTCTTTAACCAAATCTGTTTCAGCGTGTATTTCATCTAAGAAGAATAGCTCTTTAGCTATCTCTTCTTCTGTGCCAAGTTCTACTAGAACTGGGGGTGGTCTTCCACACAAAGTCCCTTCGAAAAGAGATGACTCTTTAGTTGTTTCTTCTGTTCCTGTAGTTTTTACTTCAGGAACAGCTTTGACTGACAATTTTGTTAGTCAAAGAAAAGGAGATGGTCTTTTGACTACTCTTCCTTCTGGACATTCTATGTCTCAAAACTTGAATAAGTCTAAGAAGAAACATTCTTTAATGTCTTCTTCTACGACTTCTTCGAATTGGGCACAGAATTTGTCCATAAAAGAGGGTCTGTTACCAACTCCTAATCAAGGGGATGGTACTATTCTTCCTTCTCTGCAAATATCCAGATCAATGGAAGGAAAACTCCAAGTTTCCAAAACCAATGTGTCACCTCCAACTGATCTAAGAGCAAAACTTAATCAAATCCGTTTGGGAAACACTTCTGGTGTTAAGAAAGCACATCAATCGGAAACAAGGTTAAGAGATCCAGATGCAGAGTATGCAAGAAACTATGTGGCTCATATTAATCACTCTTTATATAATCAAGAGCCATCAAGACCCAAGAACAGGAAATATACTCCTCAATCTTCACAAACAGATTTACGAGAACATCTTCAACAGAAGAGAAGGAATAATTCTATGACAATGGATCATGCTGAATGTGACTTCCAGCCAAGAGTCATAATTCAATGCAAATATCAATCAATGGTTCAGGACTATGTTGATCATGAATGTGATTTCCAGCCAAGAGTTACAATACAATACAGATGTCAAACAAAACGACAATCTGTCTTCAATCGGATTCAGTATGAACCTATGCCTGATGAAGATGAGCCTTTGTTTGCTTCTGTCAACATGACCTCTCGGGATACTGGGGGTAGAGTTGATAGTCCAGATGGAGTATATAGAAACACCAGAGCAAGTGTCTTAACTTCTAGTCAAAGGAATTTGATCCCTGAAGATGATTCTGAATTTCTGGGAGAATCTAATTTCCTACATCTTCCTACTGGGGGTAGTTCTCCTATAAATGACTTTGATGCACGAAGCAGTGATTCAGTGCATACAACATCCACTAATTCATCAATAATCCCTCGTACAGTCACGACGTATATGGTGGATGGGAATAATGAATTGAACAATGAACCTTCCTCTTTAGTGACTCCTCAAGATCAAAGGATTGCTTCTTTGGAACAGCAAATGAAGTCTATGGCCGATACTATGAAGTCGATGTATGAACTCATGGCAACACAGATGCAAAATCGACAGACTGTACCAGATGCCATACCAATTGACACTGCTATAAGTCCAGTACAAGTTCCTCCAGCAGTACAATCCAATACTCCTGGACCAGCTCAACCAAACCCTAGTCTCTCTGGAGCTGGGGGTAGTGCTTACAATGCTGTTCCTCCTCCCAACTATTCTCTACAAGCTACAACTCCACAATCCTCCGGAGTTGTTAATGAAGAATTGAGGAATCTCAAAACTCAATTCGAGGCATTTAAACAAAAAGATAGTTTACAAAGGTTAGGCATCAAGCAACCTTATCCGATAGAATGGAAGCAAGTATCGTATCCTCCTAAATACAAGCCTCCTACCATCTCATTCTATGATGGAACCACTTCTCCAAGTCAGTTTATTAATCACTTTGAAGTGATAACTGATCAGCTGCAACCAAGCGATGCCCTCCTTACTCGGGTGTTTGTTGGATGTCTCAAGGGAACGGCTTATGAATGGTATAAAAGTCTCCCAGATGGGTGCATTACCTCATTTGCCGGTTTCAAACAGATGTTTCTTGAAAGGTTCTATGAAGGGCTCAATGACATGACTATGTCTGCTCTTATTAGAATCAAGCAGAAAAATAATAAAACTACAGAAGATTACATTGAACGATTTCGAAGAGAAGCTCTGAAGATGCCTCTTGGAACTTCTGATGCTGTCACTATCGACACATGCAAATCAAACTTGTTGCCAATCATCAGCATGTGGACAGGATCCACCCAATTTCAAGACTGGCCTTCTTTCATAGTTAGTGCCAAGGCTGCAGAAATTAGTGCTGAAACTTTCAAAGGTTTAGGAGTGCAGATGACTCCCAAAGAAACAGGTCAAGGTACTAACAATAAAAACAATGCTCGCATAGGAAAAGAAACTCTTGAAGTTAATCTTCAGAGCAAAGATGCATCAACTGTTCAAACTCCTACAACTCAACAACCAAGAACACCTCGCCCCAAAGAAGAATACTCTTTCGATGATGATGATGTCCTTGGTATCTTTGAATGTCTGCTGAAAGGTAATAAGATACAATTACCTGAGATCAAGAAACCTGATGAAGCTGGTAAGACAGATCATCCCAAATACTGCCCATATCACAGAATGTTGGGTCACACAATTCGTACATGTTATGTACTGAAAGTAAAGATCCAAGAAATGATTAAATCTGGAGCTATCTCTCTTACTCCAAAAGAGAAGACCGTCACTTCCAACGTCGTCTCTATGCAATTCGAAGATTTCCCTCCTCAACTCCTTGAAAGTGGGATCGTTCCTATTCCCAAGGCAACTCTTGACATAGTGAATCTTCCTCCTCCACAGTCTGAAGGATTAGTGCCAATCACTTTGGAAACAGGAGAAATCATGTGGATTCATCCTGATCTAGTGGCAGATTTTGCATCTCCTCCTCTTCAAAGGACTACTTCTCGAAAGTCCAAGAAGGCTGGAAAGATTAAGTCATGTCATATGACTTCTCTTGGATCTATCTCTGACACAGAGCCAAAAGACAAAGAAGAAGCACTTGTTAGTGCTACTCAAACAGGGAAACCTTATCTAAAGGATTATTCCAAGAATCCTGAGGATACTCCTGATATCCCTTCTGCTGATAAAGACGCTCCTAATGTTCCTCCTGAAGAAGAATCATCTACTGCACCTGTTCCTTCAACTACCCCAGTTGAACCTGCTCCTTCCAAGCCTACAGCTCTTGAGAAAGGCAAACAACAGGCTCGGTTTGATAAGCCAATCAAGAAGTCCTCTCCTCTTGGACTTCAGAAGCCTTATAACTTCGACATTTTAGCTCAACTTGCTAATACTCCAGCTAGAATGTCCCTCTTTGAACTTCTACGTCTTTCCAAAGAGACTCGAGAGACGCTAAGTGAAGCACTTCTACAAGCTGACTCTTGTCTTGCACAGTTAAAGAAGCCATATGCAGAACCTGTCACTTACTTACATTGCAACAGTGTACTGGAGATTATCCCAAATATCATCTTTACACAAGACGACATGCTACTGGAGGATAATCGACATAATCGGCCTCTCTACTACACCGGTTATATCGATACAATGAAGATAGATCGTATCCTCATTGATCCAGGGTCTGCTATAAGCATAATGCCAAAGAGTCTGTTGGATGAACTAAAAATCCCTCTTCACAAGCTTTCCAAAACAGTTACTACTATCCTGGGATTTAATCAAAGCCGAAGCGAGCCTTTGGAAAAGATTCATCTGAAGCTTCAAATAGGCGATTTCAGATCCAAAGTCACTTTCTATGTGATCGAGATTGTGGGATCCTACAATCTTCTTCTTGGGAGGCCCTTTCTTCATGAAAATAATGTGGTGCCTTCTACTCTTCATCAGTGTTTTAAATACATTGATAGCAATAGAAGAGTACAAAAAGAAGTTGCTGACATAAATCCCTTCCATGGGGTTGAAGCTTATTTCAATGATTCTCGAATGTACAAAGAAGAGTATACAAGGGTAATACAAGCTATGGAGAAAGAGGATTCACAAAGTGAGACCTTAATAATTCCTGTTAAAGGTCGAACTACTCAGCAACAATCTCCCAAACTCTGTGGAGAAGGTTCTTTCATCATTCCGGTGAGTGGACGGATTTCTCCGTTACCTCAGTCGTTTGCTCAAGATACACTGATCATTCCTGTCAGTGGGCGTACTGCAACTCCTGCATCTTCACATGTGAAACATGATACTCTGCTAATTCCAGTTGGAAGGCGGATTACTCTTTCATCTCAAGTTTCAAGGGAGCTCACCTCTTCTGAGCCATTTGTTATCGATCTTAATCGAAACAACGCTTCTTCTCGTTCATCTTCTCCTCCTTTAGTCATTGACTTGGCTAAGATCTCTAAGGCTCGGCCTTCTCCCAATGTAAATACTGCTGCTTTTACATTTAATGAAAAATCTCCATCTTTGCAGTATGTTGATGTGTGTAATTATGTTCATAGTTATTTACATTTGTTAGATGACTTGAGCACAATAACCATAGGAGTTGTACAGACTGCTCATACAGATGTATCCCTAGAACGAGTACAATCTTCGTACTTTCTAGTTCCCAGCAGAAAGCTAGGAGACATCCCAATATTCTTCTACAAAGGGCCCCAAAATCCTTCTGATTTAGAAGACGAGGACAAGAATGATGATACTGGAAGATTACAACTACGTCGTTATAGTCAGCAATCTAAAGACATCATTAAAAATATGGGCTATGACTTTAGAACTGGCCTCAACAGTGGAAAAGGAAGAAAAATGCCTGTCCGGATTCCTCCTCTGAAATATGGAAAGACAAAATGCGGATTGGGCTATATTGCTCCTACTCCTTTCATCAATATTGTTCATGAAGATCCTGAATCTGACGAAGATAAGAGATCTGATTCTTCTAGTACTACCTCTTGGGATTCCGATACGAGTATCGGTGATTTCTACTGCAACATTCTGTCTTCCAACATGGTCTCCATTGACCATTCTGAAGAAAGTGATGAAGACGAAGAAGAATTTGAAATCTCACCTGAATCAGAACAATGGGCCCAAAGGTTAGATAATCAATGGGAGTTCCGTTTTGAGCAAAAAGAACCTCCGACTGAAGACAAACTTGTTCAAATAGATATTGGTGAAGAGGGATCTCCCAAACCAATATTCATCAGTGAAAGTCTTTCAGAAACTGATAAACAAGACATGATCAAACTCATTCGTGACTACATCGACGTCTTCGCTTGGAGTTATGAAGACATGCCAGGACTTGATCCACAAATCGTAACTCACAAGCTCAATATCTTGCCGAATGCTAAACCGGTCAAACAACAACAGCGACGATTTCGTCCAAACATCATGGATGCAATTGAAGCTGAAGTCAATAAACTCATGGCCTCTGGGTTTATTAGAGAGGAACAACATCCCGATTGGGTGGCTAACATAGTTCCTGTTCTTAAAAAGACTGGCAAGATCAGAGTTTGCATAGACTTCCGCGATCTCAATGCGGCATGTCCTAAAGACGAATTCCCTCTACCAATCACTGATGTCATGATCGATAATACCTGTGGGTTTGAACGGATGTCATTCATGGACGGGTATTCTGGGTACAATCAGATTAAAATGTTTCCAGATGACGAGAAGCACACTTCTTTCAGAACGCCGATCGGTACATACTGTTATACAGTTATGCCATTCGGTCTCAAGAATGCAGGAGCAACTTATCAACGAGCTATGAGCACTATATTCCGTGAACATTTGCGAAAAACAGTCGAATGCTATGTTGATGATATTGCAGTCAAAAGTCGACAAAAGGAGGATCATATCCAAGATTTGAAGACTATATTTAATCTAATGCGTAAGCATCAATTAAAGATGAACCCTACTAAGTCCTTCTTAGGCGTCTCTAGTGGTAAATTTCTCGGCTTCGTCATTACCTCTAAAGGTATACACGTGGATCCCGAAAAGATCAAAGCCATCCAAGAGATGCGTCCTCCACGCACCTTAAAAGAGCTACGAGGATTTCAAGGAAGGATCGCTTATATCAGGAGATTCATCTCTAATTTATCAGGACGCTGCAGACCATTTAATAAACTTATGAAGAAAGGTGTTTCTTTTGTCTGGAATGATGAATGTCAGAAAGCATTCGATGATATAAAACAATATCTGATGAGCCCTCCAGTATTGGTACCTCCCGTTTCAGGAATTCCATTTCTCCTATATACTCGAGCAATGAGTCATTCATTTGGTGCATTACTCGCTCAAAAGAATCAAAATGGTCATGAACAAGCCATCTACTATCTCAGTCGTACTATGACCGGAGCTGAACCTCGATATTCACCGGTCGAAAAAGAATGTCTAGCCTTGATGTTCGCTGTTCAAAAGACACGACATTATATCATTGGCCAGACTATTCATGTCATCTCCATGATCAATCCTATACGAATCATGATGAAGAAACCTAGTGTTTTGAATTCTCGATTAGCTAACTGGGGAATCCTACTTGCTCAGTATGACATGCATTATATTCCTCAGAAGTCAGTCAAAGGACAAGCTTTAGCTGATTTTCTGGCTGCTCATTCAATTCCAGAAGATTCAAAACTCTATGACGAAATTCCAGATGAAGTCCTAGATTCAAACCAAATTGCTGAATAAGATCCTACTTGGCGTCTATTCTTTGATGGAGCTTCAAGGATAGGTCCTAATGGTGATATTGTCGCTGGAGTTGGAATCGTTCTTGTATCGTCAGAAGGTCTTGCTATCCAAAGAGCTTATTCTCTCGATCAGCCGTGTTCAAACAACGTGGCTGAGTATAATACATTACTCATTGGTCTTCAACTCGCTAAACATCTAAATATTCAACATTTGGAGGCGTACGGAGACTCTAAACTCATTGTCAATCAGATAAGGGGTACTTATGAAGTTCGCCATCAAGATCTGGTTCCTTATCATAAATCAGCTATATCTATGGCTTCTTCGTTTGAGGAATTCTTCATTGAACATGTTAGGCGAGCATGTAACACAGAAGCTGACGCTCTTGCTAATCTTACGGCGGTGTTAGCTATCCCGATTAGACGACAACAAATGATTGTTGTTCGCAATCGAGAGCTATTCCATCTCGAAAACAATCTGACTATAGGACTTCCAGTTGACATTGAAGAATCAATATCACATGATGTCAATGTAACAAGAGGATTTGGATTCAGTCGTAAATCTTTATCATCTTCATCTGATTCCAGCATGGAATTCATCTTCAGTAACTCAGCCGAGAATCAAAATACGGATAAAGATTGGAGACTTTATTTCTTAGATTTCGTATTGTATGATATTCTTCCAGATGATCCGAGTGAGGCAGCATCTATCAGACGACGATCACTCCGATTCTATTATAATCATACAACAAAGACCTTATATCGTCGAGCTTATGATGGTTTACTTCTTCGATGTGTTGCCGGTGACAAGGCTCAACAGATTATTCGTGAAGCACATGATGGAATTTGTGGAGCACATCAGCCTGGACCAAAACTTCAAGACCGTATTCGACGTATGAGTTATTATTGGCCCACTATGGTATCAGACGCCATCGAATATGCAAAGAAGTGTAAAGGTTGTCAAATTCATGCGGATTTTATTCATCAACCTTCGGAATTTCTACATCCGACGGCAGTATCATGGCCCTTCGAAGCTTGGGGCATGGACATTATCGGCCCGATCAATCCGCCGTCATCCAAAGGTCATCGGTTTATTCTCGCAATAACCGATTACTTCTCCAAATGGGCCGAAGCCATTCCTTTATCTGAAGTTAAGACATCCAATGTCATCAGCTTTATTAAGCATCATGTCATCTACAGATTTAGTGTTCCTCGACGTATTATTCATGATAATGGACCACAATTCGTCAGCCAGAAATTTACTCGATTCTGTGACGATCACCGGATCAACAATATGGCTTCTACTGCATATAATCCGGCAGCTAACGGATTAGCAGAAGCTTTCAACAAGACCATCATCAAACTCCTAAAGAAGTTTGTCTCTACTAACAAACGTAATTGGAGTGAGAAGCTCGGTGAATGTTTGTGGGCTTATCGCACTACAGTTCGTAATGCTACTAAATGTACACCCTTCTCTCTGGTGTATGGTTGCGAAGCTGTTCTTCCATTAGAGATTCAAATTCCTTCTTTAAGGATAGCAATCGCTAATGAACTCATTGCTGAAAATAATGATCGTCTTCGACTTCAGGAATTAGAAGCTCTGGATGAAAAGCGATTATCTGCTCAACAGAATATTGAATTCTATCAAGCTAGGATCTCAAGAGCTTTTAATAAGAAAGTCAAAGTTTGGGCGTATCAAAAAGGAGAACTTGTTCTAACAGTCAGACGTCCTATGACTATGACTCATATGAGCAAGGGCAAATTTGACGCAAAATGGGAAGGACCCTATATCGTAAGCAGAGTTTTCTCAAATGGAGCTTATCAACTCTCAGGATTGGATGGTCGAAAAGTTTTGATGCCCATTAATGGCAAATTCCTTAAAAAGTACTATGTATAAATGTAAATGCTTGTAATCATCAGACAAATTCATGTTTAAAAATAAAAATTTTATTTTATTTTAATCATGAATGATGGTACATGATATTAAGGAAGATCACTATCATCCTTTTCTACATTTGGACGTGGGCCACTGCCGTCCTTCTCGAAGACGCGATCAGCAAAAGAACTGAGAACCTCTTTGCTGGAACCCACGAGGAACTTACAGGCAGCCATCCTCATGGCTTCTTCTTCTTCAGTCCTTCCTGGTTCGAGTAGGAAGTCCAGAATATCCCTTGGTGGCTTGGGTATAGACGAACCTTCGCCCACTACAAGAAATTGCATTTTTAGCAACATATTTTAGCGACATAAGGTCTTTTATGTCTCCAAAAGCTAATTTTTACATGTTTTGGCGACATGAGTTTTAGTATGTTGCGAAATCCTCTCAAAGTTTACTAGAGGGAAACCAAATAGCAATCCCGCCAAAAATTCTCTATATATGGCAACATCAACATGTCGCAGAATGATGCAATACATTTGGCGACATGTGGCCATGTGTCGCAGAATGACACCGTATATTTGGCGACATGTGCTTGCGTGTCGCAGAACGCCACCATATATTTAACGACACGTGTTGTGTCGCAAATGACACCATAATTAATTTAATATAAAAAATATATATTTATGGGTTTTTTTCTCTCCCTTATGACCCAAAAGAGAGATTTGGGTTCTCTCTCTCGCGCAATCGTCAACAGCAAATTTCCCCCTCTATCAAATCCCATGTACTCTCTCTCTCTCTCTCTCTCTCTTTCTCTCTCTGCCTCCTCCTCCTCCTCCTCCTCCTCCTCCTCCTCATCTTCATAACCGTAGATCCCAACCCACCTCTCCAAACCCTAACCCTAGAAACCCCAATCCTTCCCCCACCCTTCGAAACCCTACATCAACCTCCACCCGCACTGTAGACAAGCCCTCATCTCCGTTGGCACCCATAGGGATACCGAACGTGACTCTTCTTGCGGCGAGGAGAAGGACACCAGTTCCAGCCATCGTAACCACGACTCTCGGGTTGGCGATCGGCAAGGCCGGAGAATTGAAACTCAAATTTTGAGGTAGAATATTCTTGATTTTAAGTTTCATTATTTATTGTATAGTGTATATTTTTGATATAGGAATTGCATGTGGAAATAGTTGGATATCGGCTGAAGATGTTATGGTTAGTTTTAATAATTGTGTTATTCTAAGAAGAATTAATTCAACCAAATTTCTGTCAGAAAGCAAGAATTTGGTTGTTTATGTATAATGTAGTTTGGGGACCTTTTCTCGGAGAGGTGTCGTGTATCGACAACAATAGAGCATTTAAGAGTTCTCACCAGATGGAAAGTCACCCGAAATGTTTCTTTTCTTCCCATAGAATAGATCCCTAAAACAAATCTCTGTGATTTTTTTCGTTTTTCTCTCCAAAAATCTTCAAAATTATGAGTTTTGATTGCCCCGCCGCTATTAGGATCCGCCTCGCTGCGTGCACCGATGACTGTTAGACTCCTCATCCTCCTCCTTGACCTGAGCAACGATGGAGGAGACCCTCGTCTTCCTGTACCCAAGCACGGACGGAGGAGACCCTCGTCTTTCTCTACCCGAGCATGAGTGGCTGATTTTTGTTTGGTGAGAACTTGCCCCTTTCCAATCATTGTTGAGAAATTGATGGTGGCGAAACAAACTCTCCGCCATCGATTTTAAATCTGAAGCAAGATTGGTCATAGTTTAGTTGATAAATTGATGAGAAAATTTGATATATACTACAACTATTTGATGAGTTAAGTTGCAACGTCGTCGAGTTCATAGTCATGTATGTAAATGACATCCATGACTACCATCATTGTATGTGGGAGCATTTTCTCTTTTCTACTGGCACGATTGCCGCCTTCTCACCCCTGGATCCCTAAAACTCAGGTTTTCACATCCTCATTCTTTGGTAGGAAGTCGAACGGGAAATGCAAGAGTTTATCCTAAATAACTTTTTTATTTCCACTCATTCCAACTTTTTGTAATTGATTTTCACACCTTTCATTGGACCAATTCCTCCTTAAATTGATCAGGAAATATGCTTTGATTTTCAATTTTTGGGGGAATGAAAGCTCAAAAAATAATAGATGGACTTTATTATTGTGGTGGTTATGGTCTAATGTGGGATAACTGACATTTAGGCTCCATCTTTGATACAAAAAAGATACATAATATAATTGTTAGGTTTACATTTATGGGTAAATTATTTTCTCTCTTATTATAGAACAACCACTAGAGCATTCATTTTTCTGTTGCTTTTATAGAGGTCAAGATTAAACAGTGCCATAGATTGTACAACTTTTCCTTATCTACTTTGACCATCTGTGTTGCATGGAACGTGGAACTAGAACATTGTTGACTAGGGCTGGATGAGCCTACCACCACCAAACTTTGCTCACAGTACTGCAATCCATACCAACTGGTTCACAAACATTCAACTTCTTTTCACCATTATGTTCTATGAGATTGGAAAACATTTCTAAAGGTGACCAGTTATTGGCTTTTCCTCGACTCACTTTCAAGCATGAATTGCACATGTACTATAGTACCAACCTGAGGATTCAAAAAGCTCTAGAAAGCTGATTTTCCATGTTGCGAAAGATAATCTGAAAAAAAAATTCTCAAGGAAGAGAAATGAAAGAAATCCAATAGCTCTAGAAAGTGATTCTTCAGTAGATTTCGTTGTCTCAATGGAAATGCAAACAAAAGCAAGCAGTACGTCAACACTTTAGTTGAGATCATAAACGTATGTATTTCAATGCGACCCAATAAGTTGTGTTCAGAGCCCAATCGAACCAACCATCACATATATTATTGCAGTTCCACAAGATTGTATCATCTCAAGGTTAATTTTCCCCAAACACTTTCTGCCAACACCGGTACAAGTTAACATTGTCATGCGAAGAATAGACAAATTAATTAAGTGCATTAAGCTGCATAGTGCGCATAAGTGATAACTGATTTGGAGGGATGCGAGTAAGCATTGGTAAATATCACAAACTTTTTCTTTACAAACAGGGGTGGCTAACAATGCTTCTCAGAGAAGGCACAAGCAAAAGTAATTTTATTGTAGTATTTGTTCAGTTACATGGCTAGGGCGACGAAGAAGACACGACTGACTTTGATGTTGACTATCATATTAGTGTCAAAAACATATGACAAATTGCTTTGAATATTATATGCAAATAGTTTTCTGATGATTATATAAGGTACTAAACTCGCAAAGAAACCAGCAGATATGTAATCAGGTATACTAGGCTGTTAATTTTTGGTGTGTCAATGTTTATCCTTGTGTTCTAGAATGTCAGCAGACAAGCACAAACTTGTCTGCAAGGGATTTGGTACTACTTGGGGTATATTGGTATAGTTTAACTGCTACACACCAACATTATTAGATGGATATTCTAAGGTCTTTCTAAGTAGAGTGTCCATTGTATTATTTTATCTTATTCAATTTCTGAAGTAAGGTCTATCGTATCGTCTTTCCAGGCATCTTTATGTATATTTTCTCAATCTCAACATTTTATCTATCGTATCTCGTGTTATTTTATTAAATATTTTTGATATCTAACATATCACCGATAGACTTCTCTATTTTGTTGTCTGTCGCCGTGCAAGTGTGTGTGTTTGAACCCCTTGGATTTGAACCAGGATCCTCCTACAACTACAATACAAACAGATTGACTTATTTGGCCCCAAAAAGGTTAGTGATGTGAAAATTTCAAGATTGCTCACTTCTCTGAGCTATAAGATATTCCTGGGTAGTTAGTTCATTCTTGGTTTCTAAATGATCAGATTGTATGCCAACTGGATGTTTTACCTTCTAGAGTTCATTGGTACATTGTTTTTCTCAATATTATGTTGTTGTTACTGTTTAAAGAATCTTCAACAATAGTCGGGTGTGGAGAATGCGCGATGAAAATTATTCGGACTAAATGCCATATGAGATTGAACCAGCTTATTTCGTTTATTCTGTTTTCTGCATTATGAGTTGAGGATGATACAGAGAGATGAGAAATGGCTAATGTGATCTCCTCTTCCAGTGCACAAAACGTTAGTGGCATTGATTGCATTTATGCCAACCAACCCTGGTGGGGTACTAGGCTCACTTGAGTACAATAAGGAAGAAAGGCGTAAACTTGCTATCAAGCTGTGCGAAGCAGCACCAAGCTATGACATTGCCCTATGTTGATAATAAAGTAGAAAGTATGAATATAAGCAATATTAAATGGTATGTTTATCAAACTAGATGGTATTGCCCTATGTTGGACAAATATAAACATGTGTAAGGATGCGATACGGTTATGAGATACAAACATTTTCAAATAGGTACTATGGAGTCCTATGTTGCACGTACAAGATATGATAAGACACAATAAGGATGTGAACTTTATTTTGGGATGTCTAAGTGTATTTTAGAGTGTGTGTCATGATTTTGCATGTTCTATTATGTAAGTGGCCTAAAGATTCATCTTCTAATCTGTCATGATTTTGCATGTTTATTTTAGGGGTGTCTAAGTGTATTTTAGAATGCCAATGATACGGTTTGAGCATTGTGGAGTAAAGATTCATCATCTAATTCATCATTATTTTGCATGTTTTATTCTGTAGGTGGCTTCCACACGATGACCCTCAGTTTTGGGAACGTCATTGCCTTGAGCCTTTATTGGCACCTGATTCCATCTTAGTCATACCCATGTTTCCAACAGCTCAGTACCTTTGCTTGCCTCTTATGAGGATATTGGGTATTTTTTGTGATTGCTTATATTAAAATATGCATAATCATCTTAATGCTAGCGCATTGTTGAAGTCTTCATTTTGCATGTGTATGTAAAATAAGTGTTGAAATCAATACTGGTATCAATATATGGTGCTTGATTTCCAATTTTCTTCACCTAGGACTTTATATTAAAATAAGTGTACAGATTTCTATTAGCATATTTGTAATTTTTGGAACCTGAAGTTCAATACTTCTTTTGCTTCCAGTAAGTCAGTTATAAAAAGTAGATATATTTATCCAATCTCGAGAAAGGCATTCAAATGCTACAAATCTCTTGCCATTGAAGGAAATGCATATTACAAAATATTATTTCTAAGACTAGTTTAAAGGGGAATATGTGATACCCTTCCAAACGGTGTTAAAATCAATACTGTAACATCTTTACATCATAATAGAATCTCGACCATTCTTGAATATGTGATACCCCTCCAAACGATGTCCGAAACTTTCTTCATTCGTGCCAATGTAGATGAGATCGATTGAGAGTCAGCCCTAGAATAGTAAAGGTAATCAACTGAGTTCAGGATGTTTGTGATAAATTTATAAGATGATTAGACTTGTAAAGCGTGAGTAGAAATTTAAACCTATCTAAAATTCTGTGTGCCTAGCTGTGGCATATGGATGGACCATTTGACTCTTGTCGGAGAGAACTCTAATACAAAATATGCAATTAGGGTTGTCAATGGTAATTGATAACCCGACACGATTATTTTGGAGTGGGGTTTAGAATTAAGGCCCTCCATGCAGTTGAAAAGGGACAACTTGTCATTCTTCCTGAACGGTTTGAAAAGGTATCATCAATTGAATATAATGAGTGCCTAGTTAATATAGGGAGGAAACATGCTCCAATATTCAGTTGAATAAGACTTGTTTCCCATTGTTTTTTTTCTTTTAGTAACATAACTATTTAACTTGGTTATTTCATGCATCCTTTTGGCGTATTTTTGGCATCATTACTTAGCATTTTTTCTTCGGTACTATTGAATGCATCATGTACGTATTTATTTTCAAATTCATAAAGTATTATTCTTTTTAATACAATCAACTTTTTTTTTTGTTGCCTATAAACATATATACACTGGTTGACGAATATAAAGGATTTGTGTATAAGTAGACAAGTAAGGTGGGCTCATCAAATTCCTGTATGGTACATTATTGTAAAAGATTGCAAGGAAGAGTACATTGTCGCTGGAAGTGCAGAAGAATCGCTCGTCGGAAATATAGGAAATCAGTTGAAATTTACCAAGATCCTGAGGCTCTTGACACGTGGTTTCAAGGTTAGCTCTTGTATGAAAGCTACTTCCACATACCTGAATAATTTTCTCAAGAATATTTACATAGTTTCACAGTAACATTTTTGATAGTATTTATTCTATAAGTTATTGCTAAACCAAAAAATTTATTTAAAAATAATATTTATGTACTCAAGTAAAAATGCTTTATGGCAATGATGGTTTCAAAACTGAAGAATTGTTATCTGGTTTTTTTTGTTCTCATTGTATGCACAAGTGGCATAAATGTGTTCTTTTACATGTGAGGCTGATGTAGATGCAAACATATAACTTTACTTGAGGATCACTGATGTTCATCGTCCATATAATATGTCCACTGACATGAATGAATGTGTTAAAATAGGAAAATTTAGAGACCTGTGACAGAAAGAATTATAGACTTGATGCTAACCATCATTCTCCTTTATTTGGTAAAGGGTTGGCATTAGATGGCTTTCTTTTCTTTAAAATCTAACCCATAAAGTTTGCATTATGCATATTTATTGAACATCAACAAATAATTGTTTGACCAGGATGTGAAACCTTAGGCTGAGAATAAGTAGGCTATTGCTATTTCTCACACACATATATATGAAATCCTAAAGAGACGCAATGTAAGTGTAGGGTTAACTAGGCTATTGCTTATTAACATGTTTCGCTAATAAATATAATGATTTTTTTTTATTATTTTGTTATTACGATTACATAAACAAAACATGACTATTGCTTTTAGGATTTTTGCAACTGAAACATTTTCATTAGCTCTGTTCTCCATTCTACTACAACTTACTAAGACAGAGCATTTGGTACTGCTGTGATACCATAAGAAGGGGTTAGGTAGTACATTGAATTGTGTACTGTTGTCAATAGTGTGAACAATCAAATGTTAATAGTGTGAACAATCAAATGTTAGAGGCAAGACCTAGAAGTTACTTGGTTGGATTGTTCCACTCATCCAGGAACCAGGACCTTCACTGTGAATTGATGTGGTCATGTTACCATCTGGTGATATTCATCTACAGGGATTCAATATATTTTACATTATTTGAAATATTATACGTGGCACCCTTATAGAATACTGATATAGACAAATATGGTGTAATATATAGACATATATGGCAACAACATGGCAATGTATAATAAACAAGCATATAACATAGAAAAGGAAGAATCAATGCACATACATATTTTCTCACTTATGAATATCCAGAACTGGCTATTTGATTTCTAGGTCACTTATCTTTATGTTGGAAAATGAATTTTCAGGGAATTTATGCAGTGCCAGTTACTGGAGGACAACTTTCTAGGAAGCTTTAACTAGGTCTTACACATACTAAAAGTTCTATTTTCATATTCATAGCCACAATGTCCATGAAGGTTGACACCTTTTTTTTTACAATTTCTAGATTAATTTCTATTATATATTTCATTTACTTATCCATATCTATGAAATTAGGCGGAGATGTCTCACTTTGTAGATTTTTTTTAAGGAATCTCATTGGAGTAAGAAGAAAGATGACTGGTTGGATCCTAAGTGTATGGAGAAACACGGAAGTCTATCAAAAATTGATAGAGCTTGATGTTCTTGTGTTTCATTTCAGTTATTACAATATAGAGTCAAGAAAAATATTTGAATAGTAATGAGTATAGAGATGAAATTTCATTCTTTTAGTATATATTTTGTTTTACTTACAATTTTGTTTTCTTTAATTTATGTTTGCAGGATCACATGGACAACAAGTCGATTTTTTTGGAAGAGACTCGGACAAATTTTTTGGGAAGATAGTAAATTAATGTATTTTTGTCTACATTGTAGTTATCTAAGCTGGAATACAATACGTTTGTGGAATGCATTACATGTCTTGTTGAATGAATTACTTGAAGTTGTTAAGATATTTGCATTAATGGATTATTTTATGAGAAAATTGTTTTAAGATATTATATTGGATATCATGTTGTGGGTACAACTTGTGGCTCTTTGTTCTCAAGTTCTTTTAATATAAATTTTAGTTTTATAATTTAATTTCGAGATAACGTTTTTGCATATCTATGTTGGAAAATATATGCAAAAACAAAAAAAATATTATTTCTAACAATAAATTAACATAAATAGTATAAAATAGCTTTTGCGACATCACACAAATTGTGTAGCAGAAAATCATATCCTATACATTCAAAAAATTATATTTTCCCGACATGTGTCATGTAGCCAAATATACTAACATTCTGCGACATAAATGACACGTCGCCAAAACTTATTTTTTTTAAATGTGGGTGATGTTGCCAAAAGTGGGTATCTTTCTGCGACATGGTGTGTTCATGTCGCCATATACTTTCCCAGACAAGGCTATCGCGACATACGTGCGACATAACGAGATATGTCGCTGAAACTCTTTGGCGACACAAATATAGCTTTTGGCTACATATTCCATATGTCGCAAAATTTGCATTTTCTTGTAGTGGCCTGCTACCGCCTTCTTCAATTGAATTGGATCAGCAGGGCATTCTTCAGTGCCTTTCTGAATCTTCATGACAATTCCAGCTTTCTTGGATGCTTCTTCAGACGATATTTTTATGTTTGAAAGAAGAAGTGTTCGTTCTTGACAGATTTCTGCTATATTTATAGGCAGAAGTTCTACAAATAATGAAACGTAACGTTCATCCGACGGTTCATCCATTCATTAATTGCGTTCATCCGACGGTTCACACATACATTAATACTTGACGGTTCATCCGTTCATTTATTACGTTCGTCCGTTCATAATCTTCTATCAATTTATTAAATGGGGATTCGTTATTTATCATGTTTTCATAACCTCTGGATCAATTCCGAATCTACCTACTCATTTGTTATTTTTGACCTCTGCATAGAAATCAATCTATTTTCTTTTGAGTTCCTACATATTATCACGTCCATATTACCTCTGATAATATCATATACTCTAAAACAGAAAAGAAGATTTTATTATCTATCATGTCCACAATTCATCCACAAATACAAATTATTGAGCATAGAAGAATTATCATTTCCATTCTCATTTCACCATAAAAAGTCTATTACATTTTCTTAGACTTTCTTACAAATCATAATGGAAATCTATTACAAATTTTGGATTTTCATTCTACGCCACAACAATAACCTAATAGAGATCTATCTTCTTCCTTGGATCTTCTCCGTCGGACCTTCTCCGTCAGGTTCGTTGTTGGTGGCAGTTCCTGACTGTCTGAGTCCCAGTCACGACCAGATCAGCAGGAATCAAACTCTGGTCTTCTCTCTCAGATGAGAGGAGAACCACAGAGTATGGCAGCTCGAAGGCGTCTTGCTGCCAATACAACTGGTGGATTGGGAGTGACATCTCAAGGAAGATAGGAGTGTATTCTATATTGGGATACAATTCCTAGTTCTGCCTTGAAAGGAACTCTACTACCCGATTTCTCGGGGTAGAGTTGACTCCACCATCCAACTCTCGTGTATAAAGGCTCTTCCTACCATCTGAGGAAGACCCTTCTATCCCACGAAGAGTTCTGAGTTGTCTGAATTACGCATCAAAAGCGTATGAGCTCCCTGATGTAGGTGTCAGAGGAATATTCTCCACAGCATCCAAATCACCAATACAAGTTCTGAAGAAAATTTTCAGTCGAGCTTCTGCAAAAAACAGCAAAGAAAAAGATATTAAATCAACAGAAATATCATTCTCATTAAGCGTGCATTTGTTAAACAGAGACAGGCGTGTATTGTTCAGTCAGAAACAAAAGCTCATCTTCAACAGTAAAAATGGTACGCGTACTTACCATCAAGTTTGGTGCTAAGGATTGGCAAACCAATGTCTGGTATAGTGCACAGAAATCGTACTTTAGAAAGCATTGCTTTCCTGTTTGAGAATGAAATCTCCCAAAAATTTCATTCTCAGAGAAAAAGAAGAAGAATGGGAGATGAGTATCTGTGAAACTCAGCTACCTATTTAAAGGACAAAGTACAAGCCTATTCTTGGAAAAGATCCGCGTAAATAGCGCTCGTAAACCATGGAATGAGTGTCATGTGTGCTTTGGAAGACAGCGCAACATTGAAAACAGTCAAAGAGTGCCATTTAATATTCTTTATTAACGCACGCTGCTCAAACACAAAAGTTGTACTACATTTTTCAAGACAGGCACTGATGGCCTTACAAAAGACAAAACAAAAAGAGTGCAACGTTTTCAAAAGAAGACAAAAGAAGCATAAAAGACACGCTCTATTTTGCAGAGCGGCTGAGCTTAGTGCCCAGTTCTTCTACGCTCTTGACCCCCATACGGTATAACAGAGCATTCAACATTTCACGCTGTTCTGCAAGGCTGCGTCCATTGGAAGAAGACGAGCCATCCAGGCCAAAATAGCTCAAGAAATTCTTGGCCAATTGTGCGGGGTCATCTTTGAACTCGAAGACAAAAGGCTCCGGTTCCTTACCCTCAAAAGTAAGGTCGCCATGGGAACAAAAACCCAACTTTCTTGCTTCTTCTTCAGCTTCTTCCTTCGGAGTCATGTTGACGTGAGATGATCAAAGCTGAAATCTCTCCCTGTTTATATAACAGAGCTTACCGGCGGTTCATATTCCACCATTAATTGGATGCAATCAGTCTCGGAAAATGAAGAGTCATCATGATATTTAATAAGTTCATTTGGATGTTTTCAAAGAACTTCGAAGTCTTTTCGACTTCCGAAAAATTTGAAGTCATCTCAGCGTGACTGATTTTATTTTATCATCTCGTTTTCAAAGTATTTCGAAATAATTTATCATTTTTCGAAAACTTTGAAGGGGGTTTTGTAGGCCTCAAAAATGACAGTCACGCTCAGTTGATCAGGACAATATTTACAAATCACGCTGAGGAGACAGCTCATCATTTGTCAGAGTGTCATCATGACTGACAGCACGACAGTCGAAGAATGTCTCTTCGTATGCCACGTATGCACAGAACTCGAGAGATCACAGCCGACTATTGCGTGACTTTCGAAATCTTCTTCAGCAAGACTCAACCTTCGTCAAGTTGGCGTACCAAAAGAGTTTCTTGTCATTTAATGCGACTGACAAAAGCAATCACTGTCAGAGATTTTGTGTCAGTCGAGGCACGCCAAATCAAGACAGCTGACAGTCCTATCTCAAGTCTGCGTGTATTTTGAGCTTTCCCTCAAGTCTGCGTGGATTCTGAAGTTTTCTTCCTCAAGTCTGCGTGGATTCTGAAGTTTTCTTCACCAAATCTGCGTGGATTCTGAAGCTTCCTGCCCCAAGTTTGCGTGGATTTTGAAGCTTTCTGCCCCGAGTCTGCGTGGATTTTGTCTTCAACAAGTCTGCGTGGATTTCATCAAATTGGAGTACGTGGCAGCCATGCCACTGATCTCTCGTCTGCGTGTCCTGTAACTTGCACACGACTCATTCATGATCGCCATGTGTCCAACAGTTACAGGCCACGTCTAGTAACTGCTCACAACCTTGCGTATGTTAAATCCTGCGTGATTTTCAACTAAGCACAGGCTGTGAAGACAGTTATCCTTTCAGTTATTTTTGACTCTATAAATAGAGTTCTTTTTCTCATTCATTGTACAGATACATAGTTATCTACTGTCAAAATTTTGAGAGCTTTTCTTCTTCGCATAGTCCAAGGGATAAAGCGATCGTCTTCTAGATCGGATTCCTACAGTTGTAATTTTCCCAGATACACAATAAATAAAGGAATTTATTTATGGAAAACACTTGCGTCATCCTTTAAATTCCAATTCTTTGATCGTGAGCAGTTGACCGGGTCATCCTCCTTATCATCCATTGTTTGGGGTCTTATTCAATTGAATTAATTCAATTGTGACATGGATATCAAATCTTGGATACTCGTGCTCAGACTTTAATGGCCTCGTTCTCCATCTTGCCCAAACTTCGATATATCCTGAAATTGATCAACTTAGATCGTGCCAGGACTAAATCCTCTTTTATATACTGTGTTATTGGATTTCAATGCTATTGACACTCGTGCCTTAACCCTTCGATTTTGATCATCTTTGGAAGGGTAATCCTTCATAATAAATTCTTAGTTGTCTTTACCAGTTTCATATAGGATGGTAGACTGTCCCTTTGCTCCTCCTTTTGAGGGAGCTAGGCCACCTGTAGCTCAGTACCAGAGGGGTGGAGCTTTTGCGATGGCGGTCGAGGAGACCGACGCTGCAGGTGATGGGTTAGCAGGTTTGTCCTTCTTATTCTTCCTCTCCACTTTCATGTGTGATTTCCCTTAGTACCTGCCAGGATATTTCTTGTGATTGCTAGACAGTGTAGCTACCCTGTTCGAGACTGTGGAATCATGACCAGTAGGACAGTGTTGCATGTTATCTTTGACTTGATTTGTTGGGGGTTGACCTAGTGGGGATACGATCATTTTAATTTCGAGGACAAAATTTTTCTAAGGTGGGTAGGATTGTAACACCCAGTTTTTCAGATGAGAATAATTTTGAAATTTTGTATTTATAATTATTAATTTTTGATTTTTGATTCACATTATGATTTTTAGTGATTTTTAATAATTTTTTAACTATTTAAAAACTGGTTTAAGTCATGACTTGTGATTTTGATGTGCTGCTAGTGAAACCTGAGAGATTGCATGACCTAGAGCCTAACCATGTCATTAGGATGATTTAATTATCATTTTTAGCCTAGGGGTATTTTGGTCATTTTGACTTATTTGAATTATTTGATGATTTGGTGAATTGGTGAATTCTAGGTTGATTTGACTTGTTGAGACCTAGTGAACTAGCCTAGAAGCTAACCCTAGTCATGGTGACCCTAGTCTAACTTAGGTTAACCTACTTTTAGTCATTAGAAACTAATTTTAGAATGAGGGGACTTGGTTTAGTGAATTTAAGTCATGGTTTATGGTTTCATGAAAATGACTTATGGCTTAAATGATTTATTTGATCATGACTTGGCCCATGGCCCATAACTAGAAGCCCTAACCCTAACCAAACCCTAAATGACTAGCCATAGGGATCCCCACCCTATATAAACACTTATTCTCTAGGGCTTGCCTCTTTCTTTATTCATTGCAACATTGGAAAAAGAAAGGTATTTGTCCCTCTTCCAAAAATCCCCATAAATCCATTTTAATTCCTTTTTAATCCTAGTTTCTTTCATTAGAACCTAATTTCCTCCTATTTTCTGAATGTGGAATTTAATCCCAGCTTTGGAACAATTTGGAGCTTTTGGCATCAAGAGGAAGAATCCCCCATTTGAAGCTTTTCTAAGCTTTTTGCACATATAGGTAAAACCCTCTAAATTGATTTAAATTTCTGTTTTCTTTGCATGTAGGCCTAGATCTAGGAGTCCTCTAGGTGTCCCCGAAATTTGGATGGAATTCGTGTCCGTTTGGTGTCCGTATTGGACACGTGTCATAGTGTCTCCTAGGTGTTTGATGAAATGCTTGTGAGAATCAAATGGTTTTATTTTCAAAAACTAATTGAATGGAAAAATAGGTTTTTAAGTATAGATCACATATCATATGGACTGAGCATGAAACTGTGTCGTGTCCGTGTCCAAATTGGACACGAACACGCTGTGCGCACCCACACACACTGTCCGGCTACCTCGTGTCCAGTTCTCACTGGACACGACACGAGACACGACCAATTTTGGTCAGCACTTAGGGGCAATGACTGACACTGTGCCCCCAAAATTTGGGGAGGTATCGTTGAGTGGTTCGAGAGACAACTCCCTCGCACTGAACTGCACGAGCACAGCACACACGCACACACTAGGCTCTGATACGGGTTTGGACACGACCTTGTGCACCACGTGGACACAATACAGACACGTTAACACGTAGCCATACTCCTAACCTAACTCTAGACATGAGCACGAGGCTCGAGGTTGGGCACACGAGTCCCTAGGTTGCTCGACACCACTGCACGAGGCAGCTAGGCCTGTCAATGGTAGCTTATTGGTCGGATATTGGCATTACCATATCCGAACCATTAACTATCGGATATATCCGATAACTATCCGATATCCTATCGGATAGAAGTTTTGGCTACCATATCCGCTACCGATAATTTTAACGGATATCGGATAATATCCGAACCAATAAGATTACTAAAAAAAATTAAAAAAGAGAAGAAAAAAAAATCAGAACCAACAGATTTTGTCAAGAAACGACAGATTTTCACATTGAAACGACAGATTTTGTAAGAAACAACATATTTCTACATTGAAACGACATATTTTGTCAAGAAACAACAGAAACAATATATTTTCGGCTGAATTCTAAATTCCTGATGGCCCAATATATTTTAAATTTATTAAATAATTTAAATATTATTGGTTCGGATATTATTGGTCCGGATATGACACTTACCGTATCCGTATCTAATATCCGATAAATATCCGACATGATATCCGAATCCGTATCCGTATCCGAAATTTTGAATATTTTCGGTTCGAATACGGATCGGATACGGATTTTCGGTCTACCATTGACAAGCCTAGAGGCAGCCATCACTGCCCTTTCCTGATACACTGAAATTTCGTATATTGACACGTTTGTGTCCTAATTTCTGGACACGAACAGACACATGGACGTGCCTAACATGTCCCTAGGTCTGTACACTAGGTTCACCTAGTTGTGATTCGAATTTGAATGGTTAATTGGGTTTCGAATGTTGGGAATTCCTGTGTCAGTGTTCTTCACTGACAGTTGAGTTCTTTTTGAACTGTCAGTTGATTTTTACACCCATTTTTCCCTGATTTAGGATGTTAATTTAGTTTGGGGATGTAAGAGGGTGTTACACATATGTATTAGGTTATTTTAATGATAATTTCAACTGTATTTGTTAACTAGATGTTTATCTGGATGTGTATTTGGGTTTCCAGTTTTTGGTTTTCAAATTTCAGTAGGTTGTTAGACATGAACTGTTAGTTAATGACCTGAGATTGATATGGGATTTGGTAATGAGGTTTAGGAGTTTGTAATCAATTGACTGAACCTGTTTTACCTTTCCCCCTGTCACACTGGTTCCTGTTAGACAACTATACAGGGTGCTCTCCTCTACACACACCCTCACTCCTTCTCTATTACCCTATTAGCATACACATTCACACATTTGGTTGGCTTGGTATGACCTGACCTGGCTTTGCCCTGCTTAGCCACTGCAGTAGCAATGAAACAGTGAGAATTCAGCAGCAGTAGGAGTAGCATTGTTTTCCTTTCCCATTTCCCTGTTTTCTTTCCTCCTTCCTTCCTTTCTTTATAATTGAAATTAATATGATTTGATATGACCTGAGATTAGGTTGGGTTCGAAATTGTAATAAACCTGGGATGGTTGAAGTTGAATATTAATGACCTGAGATTGGCTCACTCACTCACTCACTATCCTCTTCCACATTGAACTATTGTACACATGTATACACACACAACTACCCTAAAACTTGAGATTGCATTCCTACACATTTCTGATAATGATATGTTAACTATGGGTTTATTTTCTGAGATGTTAAACTGAAATGGGGAGTTGAAATTGTAAACTTAACTGAGATGCATATCCACACTACTGTTTGCCACACACACAGTTTTAAAACTGTCACACATTTTTTACTGATTTCTGATGTTTGCACACCCAATTCTGAAATGGACTGAGACTTACACATGTTTTAGAACTGAGGTTTACATACAATGTTATATGCATGATGTGGGCTCTAGAGTTCAGTCCTAGTATATGTTGTATTGTGGTTCAATCAACCTTCTCCTTGAGTATAAGAACACTTGGTACCTACAGACCTATCTAGTAGTTCAGATGTGATAACCAGTCCTTAATTGGACTTGGTGCCCCACTACCAAAATAAGTCATATTAGCGACGAAATTAGCGATGCAAACTTAAAACGTCGCTAATATTTTTGGATTTAGCGACTCCTAAATAATGCGTCACAATACGTCGCTGATAGCGACAAACAGCGACATATTGCGACTACCTTTAGTGTAATAAAAATCAACGTCGTTGATTTGTCGGAAAACGTCGCTAGTTTTATTAGTTCAGCGACGTTTAGCGTCGCAACGATTAATAAGTCGCCGAATATTAAACGATTACCGACGCTTTGCGACGTATTTTTGGACGTCGCTAATTTCTGATAAAAAGGGTTTCCTCGGTTGGACTTTTCATTTCTCCCTCTCCCCAAATTTTATTTTCTCGCCCCTCTTTTTCGACCTCGACGACAGCCACCCCCTTCCCTCCGGCGCCGCTCATCCTCCTCCTCCACCACGAGCCCCTTCTCCTCCCTCCGACGAGCCCGTTCTCCTCCTCCTCCTCCACCGCGAGCCCCTTCTCCTTCTCCACCGCGAGATCCTCCTCCTCCTCCTCCTCCACCACCGCGAGGAGACTGAAAGAAAACCTTAACCCTAATTGAGGTGTTTTTTGTGTCCAAAATGGACACGGAGACACATTACGACCATGTGTTCACTGATACAGTGTGTTCGTAAGGTTTCGGACACTTTGTGTCCATTTGTTGGACACGTGGACACCCCCAAGCTTGCATATATATGTATTTCACCTCTGTACACTTAATCCCCTCCTCCTCCACAACCGAACTTGTCCTCCTCCTCCTCCTCCACCTCCACCACCGCGAGGAGACTGAAGGTAAACCCTAACCTAATTGAGGTGTTTTTCGTGTCCAAAATGGACATGGAGACACTTTACGGCCATGTGTTCACTGATACAGTGTGTTCGTGAGGTTTTAGACACTTTGTGTCCATTTGTTGGACACGTGGACACCCCCAAGCTTGCATATATATGTTTCACCTCTGTACATTTAATCCCCTACATACACTTGTGTATTTTCGTATTAATTTGGATTTGCATATTGGGTTTGGGTTTCGATATAGTGTTTGATACATTGTTTCACCTTGCAACATTCCTACACTTATTTTAGATAACAAGTATATGAACCAATTAGTCAACATCTATTTGTTGAAGTATGGTACTCCATTCTTCGTAAGTTCTAGCTATATATGTCTCTCAAGATCCAATACTCAAAAATCCCAAGAAGAAGAAGAAGAAAAGAATAAAATGACATCGCTCAACACCCTATGATAACTCTTTGTAGAATTGTGTTAAAGTGTGAGTTCTACAGTATGAGTTCTACAGTATGGTTCTCTTTGTAGAATAAAATGACATCGCTCAACCCTATCGATCCTCCATACAAGTCTTCCTTCATCTATTGTCTTAAAGTGTGAGTTCTACAGTATGGTTCTGTTTGGTGAATTGTGTCTTATTATAGTCCCTGCAGCCATTCGACTGGCGAGGCAGAAACTATGTAGTCGTAGATAAAGTTGACTGTCATCCGACCCTCATCCCTCGGCAATGATAATACGACAACCAACCGGAGAGGCAAGGACATAGTCCCTGCATCCATTTGGATTAGTAAATGTGAATATGGGGTTTGGATTCATGGTGTATATGTTCACTGTCTCAAGGACATAGTCCCTGCAGCCATTCGACTGGCGAGGCAGAAACTATGTAATCGTAGATAAAGTTGACTGTCCTCCGACCCTCATCCCTTGGCAATGATGATACGACAACCAACCGGAGAGGCAAGGATATAGTCCCTGCATCCATTTGGATTAGTAAATGTGAATATGGGGTTTGGATTCATGGTGTATATGTTCACTGTCTCAAGGACATAGTCCCTGCAGCCATTCGACTGGCGAGGCAGAAACTATGTAACCGTAGATAAAGTTGACTGTCCTCCGACCCTCATCCCTCGGCAATGATGATACGACAACCAACCGGAGAGGCAAGGACATAGTCCCTGCATCCATTTGGATTAGTAAATGTGAATATGGGGTTTGGATTTATGGTGTATATGTTCACTGTCTCAAGGACATAGTCCCTGCAGCCATTCGACTGGCGAGGCAGAAACTATGTAACCGTAGATAAAGTTGACTGTCCTCCGACCCTCATCCCTCGGCAATGATGATACGACAACCTATCACTATATCTTATATAGTAGTAGATGATGTCTTAGTATTACATTATGTGAGTTCATCTTGATTCTGTTACATTCTTCAGATACTAGATACGATAAGAACATATACTACACCATATGTACAGAACATAGATGATTCACACTAATGTATGCTTGAATGAATCTTGGGTTGTGTTCTGAGCCATCCGTTCTCACACTTGGCAAAAAATTGAATTTCTCATACCTTATCGGCTTTCGAAAATGTACTCAAATTACATGATGGTTCCTTTAGTTAGCTTGCTTATGTTACAATTATATTATTTGTGACTATCGATCTTACCAGATGGCACCCATGACCCGAGGAGCGGCACGTCGTTTGAAGAAAATAGTGAATGCTGAGGTGGCTCCTCCTACAGTTGAGGAGGAAGTGGCACCGGTTGCTAGTGAGACCGGGAGTTCTATTCATCCAGCACCGGTAGCTAGTGAGACCGAGAGTTCTCTTCATGCAGTCCTTGCAAGGGACGACATCTCTCCTCGCGTAAAAAATCTCGCTTTTTCGAGGTGGTTGCGTGAACGTATCACTGAGCGTTTGCGTGAGCAGCGTGGTTCTCATAAGCTATTAGTACTTATTTGTATTGGACTATTTGTATTGGGTTGTTTTTGTATTAGACTATTTGTATTGGACTACATATATGAATTAGAACTGTGTCAATCTCTGGATTATATTGGACTACGACATGGTGATCAGGACATAGTCCATGTAGCTATTCGACTGGCAAGGCAGAAACTATGTATCCGTAGATAAAGTCGACTGTCCTTCGACCCTCATCTCTCGGCAATGATGATACGACAACCCAACCGGAGAGGATACTCTGAGAGATCCATCTGAGAGGGACGTATACTCTGAGAGATCACATTTACAAGAATTATATCAGTAGTGGGATTGAGTGCTGGAGGAGATATTATCAGAGTATACGTCCTACTCAGATGGGTCTCTCACCGTTAATATTTTTTTCTGACGACATGGTGGATGTGCTCCCTCAACAGATTCTTGCTCCGAGCCAAAACTTTGCCCCGGAGCTCAAGTGGACATCCTTGGTGTAGAGTTCGAGTGAGAGGTTCCTGACAGCATGGTGGTCTCCTTTGTCAAAGTATCCGTGCTTATCCCACATTGGTTGTGGGACAAGCACGGATACTTTGACAAAGGAGACCACCATGCTGTCAGGAACCTCTCACTCGAGCTCTACACCAAGGATGTCCACTTGAGCTCCGGAACAGTTTTGGCTCGGAGCAAGAATCTGTGGACGGAGCACATCCACCATGCCGTCAGAAAAGATGAGCACGGATACTTTGACAAAGGAGACCACCATGCTGTCAGGAACCTCTCACTCGAACTCTACACCAAGGATGTCCACTTGAGCTCCGGGGCAAAGTTTTGGCTCGGAGCAAGAATCTGTTGAGGGAGCACATCCACCATGCCGTCAGAAAAAAATATTAACGGTGAGAGACCCATCTGAGTATGACGTATACTCTGATAATATCTCCTCCAGCACTCAATCCCACTACTGATATCATTCTTGTAAATGTGATCTCTCAGAGTATACATCCCTCTCAGATGGATCTCTCATAGTATCCTCTCCGGTTGGGTTGTGTTCTGAGCCATCCGTTCTCACAGAGGGTCCTATTTTGGATTCTATATTTTGTATTTTGGTTTCTGTATTTTGTATTTTGGTTTTTGTATTTTGTATTTTGGTTTCTGTATTTTGTATTTTGTATTTTGGATTCTGTATTTTGTATTTTGGTTTCTGTATTTTGGCTCCAGCTCCATTTGCATTAATCTACGGTACGACATGGTGATCAGGACATAGTCCCTGCAGCCATTCGACTGGCGAGGTAGAAACTATGTAGCCGTAGATAAAGTTGACTGTCCTCCGACCCTCATCCTTCGGCAATGATGATACGACAACCTATCAGAATCCTCGACTCTCTTTCGCTTGTTGCATATTGACCCAGATTCCAATCTCCCATTTCCCTCCGGGTCCACTCTACTCCCAATCTCTTTCTCTTTTATACACGGATCTACAGAATCAATACCATCCAAGGAAGGCAAAACTGAATCAGCATTGTCTTCCGGATCGTCCTCATCAAGGCATAACGGGCTGCTCAGCGTGCCCAGCTTCTTCAACTTCTCGCTGGCTGCAGAGTCGAAATGGAAACGGGTCCTCTTTGCCAGCCCGGAGCTCTGACTCGCACTCGTCGCCGCGCTACTGGTTTTCTCTCCTCCTCTGACGCGGGTCATAAGAAAAGAAATTTCGTACCTCTTCTTCACATAAACATCATTGCCGCCTTGTACTCGAGCCTCCTCATCTGTGACGCTATCCAACTTCTCGGAGTCATCGGAGAAGGAGTCGAATGAGTCGGCGGTGATAGCAGATGATTGCAAGACAGGGAGCAAAAAGACAGGCAAAGAAGAGGACGATACGAGTCGAATGGGGGATTCGAGTGACAATGTAGGCACCGAGAAGTCGGATAGCGTCACAGATGAGGAGGCTCGAGTACAAGGCGGCAATGATGTTTATGTGAAGAAGAGGTACGAAATTTCTTTTCTTATGACCCGCATCAGAGAAGGAGAGGAAACCTGTAGCACGGCGACGAGTACGAGTCAGAGCTCCGGGCCGACAAAGAGGACCCGTTCCCATTTTGACTCTGCAGCCAGCGAAAAGTTGAAGAAGCTGGGCACGCTGAGCAGCCCGTTATACCTTGACGAGGACGATCCGGAAGACAATGCTGATTTTGTTTTGCCTTCTCCTCTCCTCCACCATGGCTATGGACCCATCTGCTCCTCCCTACTTCCCTTCTTCTTATTTGACTCTCCCAGCCACATATGATATACAGCTCAAGTGTAGAGTCGGGAAAGAAGAAGTGGACATGAAGAGGAGGGGAAGCAGTACAGCCGGCGGCATGACCCGGAGGAAGTACAGAGGTTTTCTTCAACATACGTAGAAGAACTATAAGGATATATCTTTTTACAATATGTCATCTTGTCAAAGATCCTTAATGTGACAACCATGTTACCGCGGTGTCGGAAGACTAACATGTCATAATTTTCTAAGCCGTGTATTTTTACATAATCCTTCCAACTCTTTCCTCCTATGTCGTAATCTTGCATTATTACATAGAACTGAAATTCGGTTGGAGGATTATGTCAAAACACACGACTTATAAAATTATGACATGTTAGTTTTCCGACACCGTGGTAACATGGTTGTCACATTAAGGGTCTTTGACAAGGTGATATGTTGTCAAAAGATATATCCTTATAGTTCTCCTACATATGTTGAAGAAAACCTCTGTACTTCCTCTGGGTCATGCCGCCAGCTGTGCTGCTTCCCCCTCCTCTTCATGTCCACTTCTTCTCCCCCGACTCTACACTTGAGCTGGATATCATATATGGCTGAGAAAGTCAAATAAGAAGAAGGGAAGTAGGGAGGAACAGATAGGTTCAGAGCCATGGTGGAGGAGAGGAGAAGGAAAATGCTTGATCAAAACTTGAGGTAGAAAAGTTGTGACGTTGATAGCGTAAAGGAGGGAGAGGGTAGAAAAGATCTTCTCCTCCGACTCTACACTTGAGGTGGATATCATATTTTGGTTTCTGTATTTTGGCTCCAGCTCCATTTGCATTAATCTACGGTACGACATGGTGATCAGAACATAGTCCCTGCAGCCATTCGACTGGCGAGGCAGAAACTATGTAGCCGTAGATAAAGTTGACTGTCCTCCGACCCTCATCCTTCGGCAATGATGATACGACAACCTATCACTATATCTTATATAGTAGTAGATGATGTCTTAGTATTACATTATGTGAGTTCATCTTGATTCTGTTATATTCTTCAGATACTAGATACGATAAGAACATATACTACACCATATGTACAGAACATAGATGATTCATACTAATGTATGCTAGAATGAATTTTGGGTTGTGTTCTGAGTCATTCCTTCCCATATTTTGTGTGATTATTGTAGACTTGGTTATAGGGACTGAAACCTGTGTACAGCGAGAAATGGACATTCTGTGATTGTTTGGATCCTATTCTACAGTGAGAAATGGTTATCTTTTTAAACTGCAGGGAGAAATGGATATTCTGTATTTTATTTTATTTTATTTTTGCAGATTTAGCGACGTTTATCGATGTCCTCCGACCCTCATCCCTCGGCAATGATGATACGACAAACTATCATTATATCTTATATAGTAGTAGATGATGTCTTAGTATTACATTATGTGAGTTCATCTTGATTCTGTTACATTCTTCAGATACTAGATACGATAAGAACATATACTATACCATATGTACAGAACATAGATGATTCACACTAATGTATGCTTGAATGAATCTTGGGTTATGTTCTGAGCCATTCGTTGATAGCGACTCCGAAAGTATGCGTCACAATACGTCGCTGATTGCGACATATTGCGACTACCTTTACTGTAATAAAAACCAACGTCGTTGATTTGTCGGAAAACGTCGCTAGTTTTATTAATTCAGCGACGTTTAGCGTCACAAAGATTATTACGTCGCAGAATATTAAACAAATACCGATGCTTTGCGACGTATTTGCGGACGTCGCTAATTTCTGATAAAAAGGGTTTCCTCGGTTCGACTTTTCATTTCTCCCTCTCCCCAAATTTTTTGTTCCCGCCCCTCTTCCCCGACCTCGACGACAGCCCGATCCCCTTCCCTCCGGCGCCGCTCATCCTCCTCCTCCACCGCGAGCCCCTTCTCCTCCCTCCGGCGAGCCCCTATCACTATATCTTATATAGTAGTAGATGATGTCTTAGTATTACATTATGTGAGTTCATCTTGATTCTGTTACATTCTTCAGATACTAGATACGATAAGAACATATACTACACTATATGTACAGAACATAGATGATTCACACTAATGTATGCTAGAATGAATTTTGGGTTCTGTTCTGAGCCATTCGTTCCCATACTTGGCAATTAAGCCATTCGACTGGCGAGGCAGAAACTATGTCTCCGTAGATAAAGTTGACTGTCCTCTGACCCTCATCCCTCGGCAATGATGATACGACAACCTATCACTATATCTTATATAGTAGTAGATGATGTCTTAGTATTACATTATGTGAGTTTATCTTGATTCTGTTATATTCTTCAGATACTAGATACGATAAGAACATATACTACACCATATGTACAGAACATAGATGATTCACACTAATGTATGCTTGAATGAATTTTGGGTTGTGTTATGAGCCATTCGTTCCCATACTTGGCAATTAAGCATGTGAAATAGAACTGATTATGTTTAGTTTGTCTTACGAACCAGATTTGGACATTGCTAGAATGATTGTTGTAGACTTGGACATTGTGTGAATTTTGGGTTGTGTTCTGAGCCATTCTGACAACCATATTTTGTGTGATTGTTGTAGACTTGGTTATAGGGACTGAAACCTGTGTACAGTGAGAAATGGACATTCTGTGATTGTTTGGATCCTATTCTACAGTGAGAAATGGTTAGCTTTTTAAACTGCAGGGAGAAATGGACATTCTGTATTTTATTTTATTTTTATTTTTTTTGCAGAATTAGCGACGTTTACCGACGTTTACCGACGTCCTCCGACGTAATTGTGCGTCGGTAAACGTCGGTAGATAATTAATATTATCGAGTCTACCGACGTTTAGCGATGCACAATTACGTCGGAGGACGTCGGTAAACGTCGGTGTACGTCGGTAATTATCCCCATAAATTCCCAAGATTTACCGACGTCTAGCGACTTTGTATATGTCACTAAATCACCGACGCCTCGTCGGTAATCCGTCGGTAAATTTACCGACTTGTAGCGACATTAAATATTACGTCGCAAAAAGCGACGACACGACGGTGGACGTCGGCATTATACCGACGTATAAATACGTCGGCGAACGTCGGCAATTGCGACGTTTGGCGACGTTTTTATGATCAACGACTTACATTTCCGTGACCAGCCCGAAACGTCGGTAATTTTGTCGCTAATTATTTTTAGCGACAAAAATTATTATTTTAGCGACGTCTTTAGGCGTCGCTAAAACGACTTATTCTGGTAGTGCTCATCCTTCCATACCTAGTATCAACATTTAACTTTCAGTCTAAATGGTCCAGTTGGATGACCAGTTCCATACATTGCTAATATATGCCACTAATGTAAATCCTGCCCCATGAACTAATGTTCAGTTCATATGATGCAAGGTAGTGAGACAATGCATATATGTATGTAAGCTATGAATATAATATATGTATGTACCTCTCTATGTATCTATATGTACCTCTCTATGTATGTATCTATATATAATATATGTATGTACCTCTCTATGTATCTATATATATATATATATATATATATATATATATATATATATATATATATGTATAAACCTATGTGGGTATGTGCCTATGTATATATCTATGTACCTATATATCTATGAATGAATGCAAAAATGTATGTATCTATGTATATATAAAATATGAATGTAAGGTAGCTGCCTTCATATATGCATATATTGTGATGAATATATGCATATAGGCAATAGAATGAAATGGAGCATGGTTAATGAAATTGTATGATGCAAGGTAGATACAATGTTATATGCATGATTATATCCAAATAAATGCAAGTATGTATGTGTGAAATATGAATACATAGATGAATATATACTTCTAGATATGGTATGTGTGTTCTCTGTGACTTGTGAGTGTGCTTGGTTGTTAGCCTAGGCTTGGTTAGGCCTAGTGAGACTTGACTGGACTAGGATTGACTTAGTTGACTAGTGTAATTGACCAGGTTGACTTAGAGTTGACTTTGACCTAGATTTGACCTAGAATCATGTAGATTGTATCATAAACTTTATTTACCTTGTTTTAAACACATTATAACCCATACTGCTCTATTTAGGACATTGTGACTCTGGTGCAGGCATCTGATATTACACTACTCTTTTCAGAGTGTCAGGCGAGTACATTCTCTGATAGTTCTCTCATTTATTTGTCAATTACTGCACTTCAGTTCTAGATTAGCTGTATGTGATTCTCTGTTACAAACACGTATTGTTATTACTGAATCCATGTATACGACACATATACTTACTCGTCTTACCTCTATTATTCGAATCACCATACGAATCACTATTCGAACCACCTATTCGTATCTTCATGTGTTGGTTGGACTTTTATTCGATTGATGTATCGGATTTTGGATTCATTTGTTTTAGATGGGCGGAGAAATACTTGATTAGACATATGAATATTCCCACTATTCAAACCACCCCCTGTGAATGATATTTGAACGATAGCCATTCCACACCCGGCCAGGTGTGTGATGTGCCGTATTACCCTTAGCCGTTTACATGTCTATCTCAGTATTTTAAAACACACTTGGAGAATTTATTCGAATTATTATTAGAACATCATGTGAATCACTATTCGTATCACCTTATTCGTATCACCTTATTCGATTCACCTTATTAGAATAATGATTAGAATTATATTCGACTCATCTTATATTAGACTCACATTGGGATTATACTCGACTTATATTTTACCATCTGAACTCATTATGTTACTCTAGTTCAGCTAGATCTTATTTTACAGTCTTCTTTGCTATGTTTCTCTTCTTGTTTAGTTACCTTACTTTCCTTGTACCTTAACTGCTCTCTACATCATTACTCGTACAACCTGCCATTTTCATCAATACAACTGTCTATAACAGCTTTATAGTTCTCTGTCATTTACTTGGGATTTTTTGATGAATTGTACTCGTTCCTGTCCTGACTGGACCTGTTAAAAATATTACAGATGCTTGTCCTGAGGACATTTGCCCCACTTGCCTTGGAGCAGGAGACGGCTTAGCTACCTTTGGCCCCGACACTCAGGAGTGATCGGGAGACTAGCTAGTAGACTTGGTTTAGTTTTTTTATGTTTTAGAACTTGAATTGTAATAACTTCAGATTCGAGTTTGTATTCGAGTTTGTTTGAGATATTATTATTTAGTAGTTTATAAATGTTGTTATTTAGTTTTTAGTTATAAAACTTCTGTGTTATCTTATCGTGCTTAGACTGTGATTGAGATTTCATTATATCTATACTTGTCCTCCGTTCGGAGTTGAGATATTGACAAGTACATTATATAATTGTGCGAGTGGTTGATTAGATAGTAACCTAGGACAGCGTTCTACCGCCGACACTACGGCGTAGGCTGGACGTACCCACTTCTCGTGCCCTTACTCTAGGGTGCGGGTCGTGACACCTACATATCGCAATACATAGGCGTCTCTTTTACATAAAACATTATTTTTTCTCTCCTTCGTCGGGCTGACAGAGGGAGGCACCTAGCTCGTGCATATTGCGAATTCCGGAGCGACGCATCAGATTAAGAAATGCTTCTGCATCTCCTCGCCCTTCGTACGCAGTTGGGGGACCACCATCGATACGATTAAAGACTGCCGGAGTCACTCCAAAGCACTCTAAAAAGTTGCGTTCTCGCTCAAGATCAATCCTGGAGCTCGAAGCCTCTTTGTTGTTCTTTGACGCCATGACAATGTGAGGATGAATGGCAAAAATGAGGAATTTCTCTCTAATTATATAATTAAAATAAACCCTTGATATTCCTTATGGGAAACTGCTCATTATTAAATGCAAACTCGGGACATGAAGAAACATTCCAAAGTTTCGAGAAAAAAATTTATTGTGACGGTTAAGTGTTGACCGACACCATTTCTTGGTTTTTTACGCCGACTGTTGGACATCCCCGCTTTTACGCGAATGACTGTTGCGTATCCCGAATTTTACGCTGACTGGTTAAATCTCAACTTTTACGCTTCTGTTCAAAGTGTTTCAAATTTTGGTGAGATTTGAAAACTTTGAAGGGGGTCTTGTAGGAGCGTAAAAAGTGCTTCACAGAAAGAGCCAAAGTGATAGATCATTCCACTCAAAATTGATCTATTTTACGCCACAGAGAGGCTAGTCACTTTACGCCACAGAGAGGCTAATCACTTTACGCCTAAAGCAGGCTGATCATTTTACGCTCGGGTCTACACCCATGGTTTTACGCCCAGGATAGGCTAGCCACTTTTACACTGGACAAAGCTGTCAAGTCTTGCATTTAATGCAAACTCTGACATGAAGATATTAATGATGGCATATATCACAGAATTCGAAGGGATTTATTTTATACAGAGACCAATGTTTTTATTTAGTATGTGGACTGAGCTACTTTACGCTTATAGTATGGCTTCTTTTACGCATGGAGACTGTACGAGTTTTTACACTCAAAGTTGACGTGTGCGTAAAGTCTATTTGAGCTACTTTTACGCTCAAGGTTATTTAACAACCACTTTACGCGGGAAGTCTATATCAAGGCTATTTTACGCCTAGTCTACTGCTTTACGCTCAGAGTACATTGGGATTATTTTATGCCCTATTCTTCTTCACCAATTTGGAACGTGGTTTGCCTACATAGCTTTCATACCAAACATCTCGAAAAACGTGTGTACGTGCATCCTATTCTTAATGAAATGATGGGACACGTGTCAACGTATACAGAGGATGACTTTGGTCATGGGAGGCAGTTGTTAGCGTAAAGACGGAACTTTTGCTGAGTTTTTACGCACCAGAGCCCAAGTCTATAAATAGACTTATTTTTCTCACAAGACACACACAGAGACAGGAGAGAATACAGAGATCAGAACTTAGAGATTTTGATTCTCCAGAGCATTTTCTTCAACCTTTCTTTCAGAACAGAGTGAAGCAAAGCAGGAAAGCATTCGGCCTCGCCATCAGTGCCCAAGTGCGTTGATACCTTTCTGGTGACTTAGTTCTTCCAGTTGTTCAACTTAAAGCAGTGATCTTCATCATCATCGTATGGTCCAAGGAACAAAGTGATCATTTACAGATCAGACTTCCATAGCAATACTTTCCCAGAATCAAATTTGTACTTCTTGTACTTTTTCTCGTTTTATTTTCAAAAGCCAATTTCTCCTGGCATATATATATATATATATATATATATATATATATATATATATATATATATATATATATATATATATATATATATATATATATATATATACGGAAACTTACAAACATAAAAAAAAAATATATATATATATATACGGAAACTTACAAACATAATATACATACCAGGTTCTTCCATATTTCACAAGCAATGTGGTTGTCGAACGACAACAACATTGAGCAACCCGACGGACGGACATCCTCCTCCTCCTCAGAAGGATCGACATCGGCCGAACGAACAGGATCCTCAGAAGGACCGACACCGGGCGTACGGACAGGATCCTCAGAAGGACCGACACCAAAACTACCTCGTCCTAGAATTTGGCTGATAGGTACGTCGTCGTCATCATCAGAAGAAGACGGAGGACTAGGAGGACCTCGTTGCTTCGAACGAGAATAGGGGTGTGGTTGTTCCCCTTGTTGCTACGGTTCTAAAATTCTGATTGGTCTCTCAAGAGGACGAGGCCGCTCACTACGTTCCCTGCACAAGGACGCGGTGGGAGTCGCTTTCTGTTGGAAGCGGCCACAGGACTACAGGATAACATAGGGTTAGTACTATAGGGTTAGAGTCATTAAATAATGGATGTAAATAAAATTATGAAATTGGCCTTAAGGACTGCCATGCTCATGGCAGTCCATCATTCTATCAGGACTGCCAGAGAGATGGCAGTCCTGTTTTATAACAGGACTGCCAGAGAGATGGCAGTCCTGTTTTATAACAGGACTGCCAGGCTTCCTGCAGTCCTATTTTATAACAGGACTGCCTAAAGCATGGCAGTCCACTTTGGCAGTAGGACTGCCAGTTCTTCTGCAGTCCTTTGGGACGACGACCAGCCGAACACAGTTTCGTGCTCTAGGTTACGTTTAAACGAAAAAAAAAAGAGATTTTCGATTTCGAAATGTACTTTGAATTGTTCTAACCTAATTTATAATAACATTTAAGAGATTTCTCAAAGATTCGAAATATACTTTGAAATGTAAAATAAATTATACAATAATTAGGAAACATACCTAGCTTGTGTTGACGGTTTCTTCTTCGGTGCCATTGATGATCTTGGAAGAGTAGGATTTTGGAGAGAGGGTTTTGGAGAGTAGGATCATGGAGAGAGGGTTTTGAAGAGTAGGGTTTTGGAGAGTAGAGGATTTTGGAGGGTTTTGGAGGGTTTTGGAGAGAGGGTTTTGAAGAGAGAGAATTGTTTTATGATAATGAAATGAAAGAGAGGGTTTAGGGGGGTGGGATAGCCCCAAGTAATTTTCGGGACGCCTCCCGTAAAAGTTCCTCAAACCTGGGCTGTCCCCTAGTAAGTGATAGCCCCTAGCAATTTGTGTGGTGCCCTTAGAAAAAGCCTTTATTTATAAGACAAAGTAAATATTACCTTCGCAAAGCCAAATTATTTATTACACATAGAACAAGCCGATAGTATCTGCAGGAATAAAATAGTAATAAATATGGAAATTTTAACACCATATCTTGATAATGCACTTCAAAAATTTGAAGAATAAAAAAGTATAAACTTTATGTTATCCGGAGGTAAAGGCTAGTGATCTACATCTAAATTCTAATCAGTCACATAATTATTTTTAGCAAAAGAAAATAAAACCAACATAAATGAAAAAATTTAAAGAAAAACAACTAATAAAATAGTGAAATTGCATACTGTTTTCAAAAGGAAAAAAAAGATAGGCTAGTAGTCCACAACAAATCAATAAGAAAGTCAGTTTTTTATATGAAAAAGAAGGGTTAGAATGGCTGTTCCCTCCCCATGAGAGGTACCAAATAAATGACTACTTGAATCAGGGTTTTGGGCATAAAGATTCCACTGGCCCGTAAGAAGTGGTCCCAACCCTTGGGGATACGGTAATACGTCTAAGAAATTATTCCATCTGACGTACTCTCCCTTAGATCCGGGAATAGCCACATGAACTAAATGTCCTGTCCAAGCCAAGGAGCTTTTTTTGTTTTTTAGGGGAAAATGGATTATGTCGATTTATTCCGAAGTCCATTGATATTTAATCAAATCGGTGTCATGATTTGTATAATATGCATATATTTTTCTTTTGACAGAGCGAACTCCAAGCTAATATGAAGCGCATGGATACAAGTTAGGAAGACTCGTAATCCCCCTTCTCCTAGAAGTATTTATTCTTCCTTTCATTTGTCTCGTCTTGCCTTGTATCCTTCCTTTTTTGTAGGCCTATTGTCTATATGAAACCAAAAATAAGAAATGACAAGATAATTGTATATAGATAGAAGAGAAAATCACGATGTGGAAAATAATACATGGATTTTGTACAATGATACTGTACAAAAATTTTGAAAAGGGATATAGCGCAGCTTGGTAGCGCATTTATTTTGGGTACAAAATGTCAAAAAAAAACCAGATCCTGGAGAAATATCCAGATGATTAAACCAACAAAAACGAAGAATTTTATTGAAATTTAAAGCCAACCACTAGGCAGTAATATAAATTTCAGCTTCTTGGCACCAAATGCAAAAAACCAATTTTAAACTGAAATACAATATTACCCGGTCAGCTGCTGCCTGGAGTGTTAAGTGATCTTTCCATTCCCCAGACCTAATACCAATATGACAATTTGACAAAAAAGAGAAATATAAGCCACCTGTTTAAAATAACATGGAGAAATAGAATATACAATCACATCATATATCACTTCAAGAACAATATGAGTAAAAAATAGAAAATTAAAAAATACAGAGGTGAAATTTCACTTACTAATTCGGATGTAATAGGGTTTTGCATGATATTTACTTCTCTGAGAGTCGGCTAATCATTCAGAGCAAGAACCTTACCTCAGGAATTAAAAAGTTATCAAACTAAATTTGTATTGCTTTGCACTATAGCTTTACATTCCTAGTTAGCAGTTATTATTAGTCGGTCTTTCTCTATAAACATTTCATCTCATTCTATTTAAATCGTTGTTGCTTTTAATCCTTTCTGACATCTTGACGATAACTAGAGTTAAATTTTAAGAAAAATGATATAGGATTCTCATAAGAAAAACTAACTGATAAAGTTTTTATTACCTTTGATTCATTCTAATTCTGAAGATACAATAAATCCAGTTAAGATGCTTTCTTTAATTTAAAAACAGCTAAAGCATATAAATGAACTTCGCTTATGGTACACTAATGAGACAAATATTCCAGAAGGACATTAGCTTGATTCCTAACAAATTGCTTGTGATTGTTAGATTAAAAGGAATGCTTTAATCTTTGGTAGTTACCAAACTTAGCAGAGTTTACTTCTCTTAACCTATAATGTTATTTGCTCACATTTTATGGAATTGGATGGTCAAGGTTTTGTTATCTAAAGTAATGATTAATATTATATCCTCAAAAGGTTTACTTTGTTGTAATGGGGAACATACTACACTCAGATCTACATATCCACAAGCATTTTAATCTCAAAACGACGTCTCATGGTCGCAGCAGCAACCATGAAAGCACTGGGGAGGAGTCTCTGAAAAGAGGTTCCTTCACCAGTTCGCGACCTCCCAGTAGAGGTGCCTACAGCCTAGCAGAGTCTATTGGCTCCTCCAGCACAGTGCAGTCTCTAAATAATGGTTCCTGTAGTCCACTACATCTTATGATAGGGATAGGCTTTTCTTAATGTTTTAGTGGGACGAAAGAGCCAAGGTTCAAAACTTGGTTTCGGTATCAGACCCTGTGATATTGGTATCGAAGGTTTCAACAATTTCAGATAGGAGAACCGGGTTCAACAAATCAAAGATATGTTGAAATTCTCAATGGCATGATAGAAAAAGCAAAAAACATGAAATTATAAACTAAATATATGCTAACACAATACTACAAAGCAATATAAATTCTATGGCAAATTGGATCGTGCTTCTATGTTTTGTGCTGATCGTTCCTACAACATGAAACCAAAACAAAGAATGATTTCAACACCTTGAAATAATAATAAAAAGTAGTAATAAAGTAATTGAGAAGCATATACCTTAAATTTTTCCTTGGTTGTCCAAACCCGATCAATCATGTACTCCCAATCCTCTTGTGAAATGCCTCTATATGTCTTGCTTCTGGGATTAACGCCATTCTTCATCAAGCTCTTATAATGTGCATGCATGCGACTCCTCCAATCTTTTTATCTCAGCTGACATATTTTCGCAATGGCATGTCTCACCACTTCATCCTCATCATAATCGTTTATCTCAAATTTTTTCTGCAAACATAAACTCAATAATATAGATTATTAATAAATAATATATAGAAATAAACATAATTATATAAAATAGTGAATAGATCCACCTATACCCGAACTCTTAGAATAATTTACTTCTTTATATAGTCCTCGATGTCATCCCAATACATGATGCCCTGAAGTGGTACAGCAGTCCGAATTTCAACACTAATCTGGTTTGCAAGGGTAGTAGCATTTTCCCCAACTGGAGCCCTTTTCCTTACGGGGATTGACACTTGAAGCTTGCCGGTTTTTGTACCATTTTCTCTACCGCTTTACAATACGTCTTATCCCGTGTGTTTTTCTTCGGTGAGCCTGCCAAGTTAATTTTTTAGATTTTTGGTAAAGATCAAGATGCATAAGACAAGGCCATAATGAAATTATCTTCTAGTTATTTTGATGTGTCATTCGTGTCATAATCTTTAAGGGTTCAGAAGGCTCATGACCAACATCACACATTTGACAATACAAATGAACTATATTAGAGAAATACAAATGAATTGTATAAATAGATACAAATAAACTCATATTAAGAATTTAGATGTCCAAATTAATTACCTGTGCCGCTGGCTAGTGACTCTATGGGACTGGGCACATGCAATTGAAGGTTATTATTAAGAATTTAGATGTCCAAATTAATTACCTGTGCCGCTGGCTAGTGACTCTATGGGACTGGGCACATGCAATTGAAGGTTATTAGACCCCTCGGTCGTGGTTTCTACCGGTGTAGGAACAAGGTGGGATGATTTACAAGTGGGACCATTGTATACGACCTAAAAATACAAAATATATAGATATTAAGGCATTGTTAGTAACATAATTTAAACACAACATATCACTCGAGGACCATATCATATTGATTACCTTTTGGATTTGAGGATTAGAAGGCCTATTACTATCATCATCGCTGCTAGAACTAAGTAAATCATCACACTCGGCCGGCAGATACTCATTATTATCTCTCTCACTCACATTTCTTTTATTATTCTTAGCCAAACTTGTTTGAGATTCCTTCTCAAATGGGGCTAACAAATTTGAAGCGTGAAGCAAACCCAAAGCCTCAAATTTCCTTTGGTTACTAGCAATATTTTCAATTCTTTGCTTCTCATATGCTGACGTCATCTGGGCTGCTTGTCCGGGCCTTAAATATATCTTGTTCTTTGATTTTTCCATCTAAGGCAATACAGAAACAAATAAAATTAGCTTTGAGATGTGTACATATTCTCAGTAAATCACCTATTTGGAGCAATATAATAGAATTCAGCTAAAAGTATAGTCTGTAATATTCCTTTCGTATAAGATAAGGAGGAAATGCAAATTGTTCCAAATTGTTACTTAATTGAAAAATGAAGTGTGCCCATAAGTTAAACTTTTAGTAGTTTAATTGTAAGTATGAGTAGAGTATGTCCTTTTCCTAGATAAATAAGTTGATTGAGAAAGAAACTCCTGAGTCCAGTGAAGGCTTTGAAAAATGAGAGCACTGGCATGAATTACAGGTGTCACTTCATTATGGTGATACAAACACAAGTTCTGGTGCATATTGGATAACAAACAATGCAAACAATGCTTTAGTAGATATATAATTTGAACAAGAGGTGGTAACTTAAATGCTATTCATGCCTAGAAGAAAGCAAATTTATCCAACTTCAGCCAAGATGATTTATGCCTTACGAAAATGAAAATTATAGTTAGCTTTACAAGAACTAATAGCTCTACATCAAAGAAATTGGTTGAACTTGAACCGCAAAGTATATAAAGATTGATATATTCTTTAATGTGATGCTTTTGAAAGAAGTCAAAACTTGCAGCCCCGTAGAATCTTTGGCTTACTTAAGGTATATCCATATGGGACACCAATCAACAACACATATGATGTTCCTGAAATAAATGAAGAATCTTGACCTTATACAAGAACCGTAAGCTATTATGAATTGCTCTCATTATGCATAAATGGATTCAGTCCTAGAAAAAAATGATAATAGTTTCCATTCTAAGATACCTCTTGTCCTACAGAGGGAGGAGGACATTCAACCTGTGGAAGCTAACAAAAAAAGGGGGTGTCAGTAAGAAGAAATGTAGAAAAATAGGGCAAGGTAACAAGTCAAGTAGACTTCTTTTGCCAAAATTGCAATAAAGAAACCATAGAATCTATACAGAACAACCAAAGCAACTTGGCAAAACCCAAATATGAAGCATAAAGCACAAGGAAAATTGCAATAAAGAATTTTACATATGCTATAGAAGCAATGGGGTGTCGACAAGTGCCATCATAACCCAATGTTCAGAATTTAGTATTCTAGTGACTCTAAACACTTGTATGTAACCCATTATATCGATGTTATAAAGATATTCCCAGAATGTTGCAGTACTAAGATGATAAGCTATCTTAACGCAACCTTGTTCCCTTGGCAAACGAATAATATCCAACACAAGAAGCTTATGATATGCAGGTGGTCCAAGTGGTGTCCCTAGGACTGGTGGAGCAGGGCAGCAAGCTAGCACCTCATAAGTCATAATTCTTCCCTACTTATTTTAATTGAATACCAAGAAGGCAAAAAATATACTTCATACCAGTTACAATATACTTCATACAAGTTACACTTATCAAACAGATGAGCATCCCTACATACACAAGGAATCTCGTGTAACATGATTTGCAACTACTGCAACTCTGCCAACTTATAATATGGATACTTAACTAAAGTTCTACCCTAATAATAAAAAGAGCCAATTAATTCATACAAGAAGTACGAAGCTGGTAATCATGTTGGCAAAACCCAAATATGAAGCATAAAGCACAAGGAAAATGCAGAGCAAGGAGAAACACTAGCTGGTAGTTGGAACCACCATCCTGAATGCTTGACCGAGACCCATCTGCTATTCAGTTGAACATATTTCATGTTTATTGTGGGTTTTTCTTGGTTTCAAACATGGACACGCACATTACATGAGAATATCTACATAGGAGCATCAATAGAGGTTATTGTTTAAGGATGTGAGCCTCTTGTAAAAAGGAAAGACAACTTGCAGCTTAGGCTTTGTTAAGAGTACAAATGAAGATTGATGGTAAAAGACTTGTAATATTTTATCTCAGTAAAGTAATTAAGGAAGAATCTCTTACTCTCAATGTTAAGTTGGCAGATGTAGCCTAACCCGTAAAGCATTTTTCCTCTCCTCATTTGTGGTGTTTTTCTTTTGGTATGTGGTATCCTCCGCCAAGTTCTGATCAAGGTTGATTTTCATCAGGGTATTCCATTAGAGCTTTTGGATCTCAATATTTGGTTTCAGAGCATGGGAACAACCAAGTCAATATGCCAAAGGTATCGAACACCAATACCAAGTTTGAGCTGGAGAACTTTGATGCCAACGAAAACTTAAGCATATAGCAAAAGAGGGTCAAGGACTTTAAGGCCATTCTTGTTCAAGAAGGCTTTCAGTAGAAAAGGCATACAAGAGGTAAAAAAAATGATAACATAAGCAACAAGGACCTGAGTTAGATCCATTTATCCAAAGGCTGCTAGTTCAATCCAATAAGGCCTTGCAGAGGCTGTCATGCACATCATTATGAATGAAGAGTTAGACTACATAAAAATTCAGATAGACTACATAGATAAGATCCAAAGATAGAGTGAAATCGGTCCAGAAAACATACTATGAAACTGACATGGTGGAAAGACGAATCGACATATGCTATTAATCATCAGGTCCCTTGTGCAGTACTAGCTTCCAGTTTGCAAGTGTGAAGTTTTACTCTGCAGTTTCTCATTCATGTGCAACTCAACTAACAATAAAGATTAGGCCTTCATCTATTTGTAAATCTATATGGTACCTGCTGATGTTATATGTAAATATATCTGTGTAAACTATATTAACTACCAAGCCTTATTTAGTATAAGCTCATACACCGAAGGTGTTGCTGGGCCAGGCCTTGAATCAGCAGCTCTTAAGGGAGGAATTGCATGTGATATTGAGTGTAGCTGAGCTATAACAGGAGGAATAGAAGGTTGCATAATATTCAACTGAGAAAAAGTCCTCTGTGCAACGTCAATACTATATAGAGCAATTAAGAGAATTCAATAAAACACAGAGTCTAAAAAAATCAGTAAACATAATGATACCATGTTCTTATCATTGTTCCAAAATGCAAACTGTTAAAACTAGCGATCTCATACAAAATTCAGTAAATCACAATGATATATCATATTCAAAACTCAACTAAAAAACTACAAAGCCCAAATGCTGCTCTCTTTTTATATATATCCGGGATTATAAAGGGAGCATTAGTTATATTCGCTTTTTTTATACTTCCTAGAGAAGAAGAATCGGCGGGGACATGCATTTATTGTGGATAGAATTGTCGAAGAAGATTTCGAGAAGGTTGATTCATATTCCAACATTTCTTCTTATCTTCTTCTCATATATGTTAATATTCTCGGGAGAGTGGATTCATATTCTAACACTCGATGAAGGCATGATCAAGGAAGCACTTTCTACTGGTCAGTCTGGTCTTAATCATTCTCTTCTTCAATTTATACAATCTATAGTTTGTTATGTTCAAGTGACTCGAATACCATGGTGATTAATTTTCTCTCTCAAATCTGATCATGACAGTATATTATCTATTTTAATTGCCCAGTAAGTAGCACATTACTGGAAATAGTTTTGGCATATACTAATTGTCAATGCAAATGTAGATACATCACTACGATAGGAACACTATATTTCTTTCTCTAGAGTGATGAAATAGACAACTTAGGATTGGTTCGAACTCAACTTTAAAGTCTCTGAGTTCAACATTTTCTTCCCCAATTTTCCATATCAACACTGTTGGCACAACCATGCCAATCGAGAGAGATTGGTTCAAACTCAACTTTATAGTCTCCGAGTCTTGGAAATTAGTATTTAGATCGAGAGAGAAAAACCCTAGTAAGACCCGAATAAAATCAAACCCAAACAAAATCAAGCCCTAATAAAATAGAATCAGAGACAATCATTTCCCTGTGTAAACATATAATACATGCAAATCATATTATCAACCCTAACAAAATTAACCTACTAAAAATATTAGGGAAGAAACTCACCTCCAAAGGAAAGAAATTCAAACCTCGTTGAAGGAGGGATGCTTGGAACGGGAGAGAGAACACAGGCCGCAAGAGCGAGAGAACAAACCCAGGCCTCCAAGAGCGAGAGAATAAACCCAGCCCGCAAGAGAGAGAGAAGCCGGCGCGGCAAGAGGAAACCAGGAGCCGCGAGAGAGAGAGCGCAGCATTTTTTTGGGGGGGTGGGCGTGGGGGGATTATTTGAGGGTTTTGTTTGACAGCTTTCTCTTTTAGGGCCCGTTTGGTAAACCGTATTTGGAGGTAGGATTTGGATTTTTATGGATTTGGAGACAAATCCATGAAATTCTATGTTTGGTTGGAGATGGATTTGGATATGTAAAGTATGACAAAATCCAAAACTTGGATTTGGTTAGATTTTGGAGAAAAAAAATAATTATTCTTTAATAATTTTGTTAAAATATTTATTATTTAATAATTTTGTTAAAAATTAGTAAATTAAAAATTAGTTAATCTTTAATAATTTCGTTAAAAATATTTATCCTTTAATAATTTCGTTAAAAATTAGTTAATTAATAAAAAAAACTAACTATTTTATTAGTATTTTTAATTAATAAAAAAATAGTATTATTAATTTAAAAAATTAGTTAATTAGTTAATTTCTTTATAATCATAATTAATAATTTATTAGTATCACTATAATATTAATTAATAATATTTTATTATCTAGTTAATAATCATAATTTACTAGTATTATTATATTATTATTATAATATTAATTAATAATTTATTAGTATAATATTAATTAACAATCATATCCTATGTTTAGTATTATTAATTAAAAAATTAGTTAATTACTTAGTTATTTAATTTCGTTATTATCATAATTAATAATTTATTAGTATTATTATAATATTAATTAATAATTTGTTAATAACTATTTTATTATAATCTTAATTAATAATAATTTAATCACAATTAGAATCATATTTTATAATAATTTAATTAATAATTTACTAATCATAATAATATTAATTTATAATTACTATTTTTAAAATATTTAATTTATAGTTAATTAATTGTTAATTATTAATTATTAATTTTTAAGTATTAATTATTAATTATTAATTATTAATTATTAATATTAATTATTAATTATTAATTCATTATTAATTATTTATTATTAATTATTAATTTATAATCGTTAATTATTAATTATTAATTATTACTTAATTATTTAATTATTACTTAATTTATAATTACTTAATTTATAATCGTTAATTAATAATCGTTAATTATTTAATTATTAATTATAATTACTTAATTTATAATCGTTAATTATTAATTATTACTTAATTATTTATTATTTAATTATAATTACTTAATTATTAATTATTAACTATTAATTATTAATTAGTAATTATTAATTATTAATTATTAATTATTAATTATTAATTTATTATTTATTAATTATTTAATTTATAATTACTATTATTAATCGTTAATTATTAATTATTTAATTTATAGTTATTAATCATAAAACCAAATCCTTTGTTTGGTTGGAGTTGGATTTGGAGTTGGATTTGAATAGTAAAATCCATGATTTGGATTTGGAGGATTTCCAAATCCAAATCCAAATAGTAATATCCGGTTACCAAACAAGCCCTTAGGTTATTGTTTCAATTAAAAAATTATAAAAATGTATTCCCTACGTAGCTGCATGTCATGGAAAGTAAATTATCTTTCTGCGACAAGTTGATGGTTGTCGCCAAACATATAGTAACTTTCTGCGGCATGCAGATGTCGCGATATGTGGAGTATTTTTGGCAGGACTGATTTTGGGTTTCCTTCTCTGAAATGTTATGTGGATTTCACGACATACTGAAACTTATGTCGCCAATACATATAAAAAATAGCTTTTGGCAAAATAACAGACCATATGTCGCTAAAACATGTTGCTAAAAATGCAATTTCTTGTACTGTAACTTTGAATGCATGCTTCCCTTAATAAGAAGTGTTGGTTTAGACGAGTAGGCTCTTCCTGCTCACTAGTGTATTCCCAAGTGTACGAGAATATTAAGGGTGTACGGTACTAGGCCCAAGCTGAAGTTTGGAAAGGCATTTTGAAGCTCTTCCTATTTTGAAGTATTTTAAAGCTGATTCATCTCGAAGGCTTTTAACGTATACAAGGGTATAAATGTATGGAACGTTAAATATTATTTCAGACCGCTTGTTGAGTGTTTTGTTGTTTCAATCAAATGTAGCCAAAAAAACATATCCAATATAAATACGACTTGAACTTCGTTGCAAGCTATTAATGAAAAAATTATTTTCTTCATATACTGTATGTTCAATTATCTAAAGTTTGTGAAGTTTTAACTTAATGTTTCAAAAGAATTATCCAATGCACATTCTTGCCTTGTACGAGTGCAACTCCAGACTCGTAAGGTATCTGCCCTAGCGAAGACAATCGATTCGGCAGAAATCCATGCGAGAACAAACGATTTATCGAATTGGGGTGTGACAAATTGGTATCAGGACATGGTTCAATTCCTTAAATTTTTGAGAATTTTCTTTTAGATGTTGGTTGCGATTACTCAGTTGAATACTTTTTGACATATGTTGCGTGAAATAATATTTCCATACATGTAAGCATGTAGATATTTTAATAATCCTAATGGGTTTAACCTATTTTGTAGGGATGACTAAAAGAACTAATCTTACCACCACGAACAATATTGCGATTAGTTCAGGTAGTACGGAGGGGTCTACCGCTACCGAAACTATGATGGAGAGACTGATGCACATGAGGTAGGTGCAACAACGACAGGAAAAAATACAACAACAACAGCTTCATGCGCAAATCCAAGCCCAATTTGGGGCACAGCAAAAGCAAATAGATACACCGACATGGATTGTGAGCACTCTCGTGGACAACATCAATGAACCGATCGTGGCATTGAAGAAGACGAAGAAGTCCAACCCCCAAGGATGAAGTCTTCTTCCATGTTCAAAGCGATCGAGTTCCAAAAAATGAACCCGCCTAAGTTCAACATCAAAGGGTCCAAGGAGTAGTCTGCATAGCATTGCAGCTATAATTGAGGGCTTACGACTAGTGGGAACTGAAGAAACAAGACATCTACGAAGCAGATTGTAAACCCTCTTACCGAATTTTTAAAATTATTATTTTTTATTTATTTTAATTATTGTGTTTAAAAGTAATTTTGGTCGAATTTTTGTAAAAGATGTTTTGTGATTATTTTTGTTATCAAAACCTAGTTTTAAATTAAATGGTTTGAATATACTATTTAGTTTTATAAAAAGATATTTGTTCTCGAATTTTATTATTTAAAATATAAATTATGTTTTTATCATTTTGGGTTTTTCAAAAGTTGGTTTCTAAAAATGGTTTTAAAATCCTAATTATTTTTGAAATAATAAAAGGGTTTGTCCATTTATTTTAAATAAAGATTTAGATTTATAAAAAATATACTTTATAATATTTTAAGAAATCAAGTATTATTTTAAATTAAAATGATAATCAGTTATTTGATTTATTTAAATTTATATGATTTAAATTATTTAGATAGCATTAAATATTATTATAAAGTTATTATGTTGATCGCTTTTTTGATTTAGATTTGAATTTGTATGATTTGAATTATTTGATAACATAGAATAATACTTTAAATTCTTATTATTGTAATCACCATAGGATTTCGTTTAGATTGAATGTTTTAAGTTTTGTATTTGATTTAAATTTATGGGGAGATTTATCCATTAGAAATTCAAATCCTATTGGAATTTTGTCTATTATTATTTAGATCGTTTCTTATTTGAACTAATCCTAATCCTATCCAAATTATGTAATCCTAATCATATTCTTATTGATTGAATTCTAGTCATATCCTAATTAACTAATTGCTAGCCTTATATATATATATATATATATATATATATATATATATATATATATATATATATATATATATATACATATCGAATCTATGAAATAAAATCATCTCTCATACCTTCCTTTCCAAAATTTTCCTCTTTTTTTTGACCTAACTAGAACAAAGTTCGTCATAAATTCAGCCTCATTTTTTAAAGGTTGTAGCAAATTCAAAGGGCCATAACTTCCAACTCTGGACTCTGTTTGACCTCCAATTTTTTTGATTTGAAGCGTATCGAAGTTAATTTTTCAAATATCTAATTTATTTTCTAGAATTTTGTGTATGATTCTGGATAATTATTTGAGTGTCGGTTGTCTAAAGATCGTGTGTATTACAGTTTTTGAGATTTTGGGAGATACCAAACTCATTTTTGTGATCCGTTTGATGTTTTGAAAAGCTGACATAGAGATATACAACATAAGTAATTTCTAGAATTTAATAAAATTATTTTATATTCTATTTAAATCATAGAATATATAGATGACTAGTGAACCGAATCGATGACTTGGACTTCCTCTATATTAGACTTATCTTGAAATCATTGGATGTTATGGACCTCGAAATCATCATATCTTGGGACCAGTTATGACTATAGCTTTTGATCTATTTCGTGTCGATATGCTCATGTCGCGCACGTCGACTCTAACAAATTGAGACAAGTACATTACACTGGTTACTTCCAATTCCCAATAGTTTCTATGATACATGTTTTAGATGTGCATTACATGACTCATGATTTTTGACAAATTGTTTCACACAAGTATGGATTCATATACATTATTATTGAGTTTCGTGATTTACGTTATTTATCGTGTTTCGTGACTTGCATTTCGTGATTATCGTGTATCATAATTTTTGTGCAGGTCATGAATCCATGAGTCGGGCAGCGAAATATATTAGTAGCTAGACATGTGAATATTCCCAAAGCAAGAATCACTCCCTCGTGTCCTGTAACTACCTCGATTCGGAATTTCATCTTTCGAAAATTTTGAATTATAAAACTCTTTTTCAGAAATTTAATTTTTTTTCAAGGTCAATATCATTGTTTTTGAAAATATATATAATCATTTTGAGATTTATTTAAATTTACTTCTAAAACCGATTATTATTATTTTATTATTTATTTTAATTTTAGAAATTATTTACTTAATGGTTTGCCTACCAAGCCTTAACTTGGATTGTTGGCTACTAACTAATTTGTATTGTTAACAATACACTAAATAGTTGGTTTGAGTTTTATATTAACTAAAGATTATTTAGTGGCTAATTATAGATTAGTTTGTCCCAGTGGCCGTAGTTCGTTGGGAACGGTGGAGCACCCCGGCACAGTGGCACGGGTTCGAGCCTTCTTGGAGGCATGCCTCCAAGCACCATTAAGAAGTGGACACCCTCAAAAAAAAAAAAAAAAAAAAATTATAGATTAGTTTGTAACTAATTGTTAAGTTAGTTAGAGGTTAGTTAGTTAGCTTTTCATGATACCCCTAGATCTATTACATTTTATAATTGTGCCACTCTAGACTTGTGGAAGGCTCCACTCAATTCCCATAGAATATTGGGACCCCAATATTTTATTATACAAAATTCCAAAATCACTCGCTCTTTCCATCTTTCCTGTCACTCTCTCCGCCCGCCGATGACTGGTCGAGCTCCAGCCAACTCAGGGAGCTCCGTCGCCGTCTTGCCATTGCCTCATCCCTGTTTCTAGCAACTCCGCCTACGTTATCACTCCACAGCTCCACCCTAACTTCCTCTGTACCGACTCTGCTCCATTCAACACTACCATCACTGCTCCATCCTCGATCGACACCTGGACCGTTACTCGCCATATCCAGCATCTCCAGACCTGACATCAGCACCGTCTCCCTACTCAATGGCATCACTGACCACCACAGCGCCGACCGACCTACATCTTCGACCAATTCACCACCAAAAGCCACTTCGATCATCTCCTTCGCCCCGCAATTTTCGACCGACGACGCCACCATATAAATCACCATCGCCACCACCACAACACCAAACTAAACCAACTCACCTATGCGTCGAGCGCCGCTCCCCTGTGCTAGTTCCGACCATCCCCCGCCTAATTACAGCCAGCACCACCTCAAGCTGGCACCACCTCCGCAGATCCGACCGTGATTGTCTCTGTGGCCGGATCTGGAGACTCGCCATGTCATCGCCATAGTTACAGAGCCGTCGTCGGAGTTGTGGAGCCTCTGCTGCCTCCTGCTCGACCAGATCTGGCCGATTCGTCGCCCGATCTGAGCTTTCTCCGTCCTCTCCGAGTAGGAGACGTCGCCATGAGTTCTTTCCCCGCCGCCGATGCCGCAATATTAGATCAGTGCGACCCAAACCCCGGTAATCATGCTCCACCCAGATCCCAGGTCAGCGCCACAACGCCTCTTCGGATCTGCCGTGCGCCTCATATCGTTGATCTCCCCGAACCAGGCTCCACCCCAGATCTTGAATCCTCTCCGCTGTCTCCCCGCATCTAGGCTCGTCCTGGTTGAACAGAACAACCATCATCGACCTCACCGCCGGAGCAGCTCCTGGTGAGTTCCCTCCACTTCTCAACCCCTCCTGTTTCGATCTCTCTCTCTTCACTCACTCTTTTCTACTTTCTACGTTTTCTTTTTCCTACTTATCGGTGACATCAATGAGTTGTTGTTACATTTGGAAAGAGCAGAAGTAAGCCTGTGCTTCCTCAAAATTTGAGTAGTCCTTACTTGACTCTTCAAAGTTTGAAGAGTAAAGTCTGTTGCATATTATTTTATGTACAATATTGTATGTACTAGTCTGAGCAATGTTAAGTTATAGTATATTACATGTATTGACTAGTATTATATGTAAGTTAGATATAAATGTTTATTAGTAATTGTAATGTATTAATAAGAAATTAAATTCCTACTGTTTCATTAATATTTATCATGCATATTAAATTATTATATAATTAATATTTTTACAAAGGACTTTGCATCCATCTAGTTTCAAAGAGAAAAATGAATTCTGACATCTAAATTATTATCATAAAATCTTATCTAATTTAAATATATTTTACCTATAAATTACTTATTAAGGATTAACTTCTAATAATTTTTCCTATTATACTACTGTTCTTTCAAAATATTTTGTCATAATTTTTGGTTAAAGACTAATTTGCTACTAGATATATATTTTGTGATTAATCCATATGGTAACTAGTAAATATATATAGTTAGCTAGAAATAATCAGTTAGCTAGTCTTTATAGATAGTTATAGTTAGTTACCAGGTTGACATTGTTAGAATTTAACCTATTCTTGCCCTATATCTAGGTGGAGACATTGAGACTCATTGAATTTGCAAGGATAAAGGCAAGTACACTACGATTGAACTTTACTTTGTATTTCTGCATTGCATTGATTTCATATTGGACACGTTGTACACACGATTGGTCATGTGCTTCTGGTTCTGGTACCTATCTTATTCTTGTTCCTTCCTTGTACAATAGGGAGGGGAAATACTACATATATGTGACCAAAGTCCAACATAGGATTTATGTGAATAACTTAGGTCTCACATCGTGCACGTGGGACTCTAAGCTGTACTATTGTTCATGTACCATGTACCATGTGTTACTCCAGCCGATCACATATTCTAGTAGCTATTTCAAATCACTATTGTATGGTCGTGTTCTTCATGGATTTTAGTCATTGTGATATTGTTCATCATAGCAGGTTAGCCATGTATTATCGTTGCATTATAGTTTTACATTGTACATATTCATTTCGCAGGGTTATACTTTGCTCCTTTATTGACTGGATACGTTAGAGGTAAAATTGAGACTATGGATAAGGATCCCAAGAACATAATTGAGCAAGACTGTACTATGACTCGAGACCTAGGATTTGTTGATGACATCTAGATTCAGTTACATTTTGAACTATAGACTTTACTTTTCAGACTTCGTATCATTGTATTTTATTAAACTTTGGGAACGTTATAGATGTTGTGATTGAGATTTTGTTTTATCTGGTGAAGTTCTTAGATACTTAGTACAGCTTGCTACGTTGTGTCCACAACGTAGGCTGGACAAGTCCGACTCGTATTCGATTATTCGGAAGCATGTCGTGACACATTTTTAGTGGTGGCCCATGCAGGTCAGTCCAATGGTGCTTAGGATTAGAGTACCATTGGGAACCTGCGACATAAGAATGTTCAATCACAGCTTTGGCCGATTGCATGATTATATATATGTATCTAATATGTGTGCTATGATTAATATTAACTCATAGGTAGCTATGTGCTACCCTCGGTTTTTGGAGGACTATCTTTTTCTATTAGTTCCTGAATTATTTAGAGACTAGACCGGTTACTCTTCCAGAAGTTTTGTTTTTCCTATTAGCAAACCTCTCATCAATGACTAATATTCCTAAGCTTTTAAAATTCCTTAGTTGGTCTTACTATACTACTTCAATTCGATATTCTTCGACCAATACAAATATTCTATCATAGAGCCCTAGAATAACTACTTATTTCAACTTGTCTATCTAAATTTTCTGAACTTTTCGTTGACCATAAGGAATTATTTCCTCAGAATGATTCCGGTATAGGTCAACACCCTAAGTAATTCTCTAGACGCAGAAACATTTTGACTAGTTCTTCCACTCAACTTGAAGTCGTACCATTTCTATTAGAGTCAGGTTTGATCAAATACATAAGTTTATGTCCTCACTTCCTTGAATAGGGAAAGGTCGAAGAATAGATACTTATGTCACTTTTATCATGATTAGGACTTTTAGAACTCATTTGAATTGTTAAACACTTTTGAAATTCCTATGGGAAAAGTTGAGAGAATATTCGACAATATGCTATGGCGTGGCAGATGCGCACTACAGTCAGAATTATGAAAATTGCGAGTTCACTGCAGCCAGCTGCGCACTGACGAGACATGGACTCTAAGTCGAAGTAATTTCAGGTATTGATAGGTTTTCAGATATTATTGAAGCTATGTCCTAAATTCATAATACTTTGACCTATTGAGTTGTTCCGACAATTTTGGATGAAGTTGATAGAATATTCGGTAATCTATCATTATAGGAGTCATGGACACCAAAGGTTCATTGCAGCCAGATGTATACCACACAGGCGGGGCATGAACTCTAGGCGAAGTGACTTCGAATATGTATGATTTTCGGATATTGTTGAGACTATATCCATGATTCCCTGTTCGGCTTCTTATTGCTATTGACAACTTTACCAGAAATTTTCTTGAATTGTTTAAACTTTGTCTTATTAAAAATCTTAGTGTTTGATCCAAGTTTCATAACTTATATTTCCTATAAAATTTCCTTTGATTTTTCTTAGAAACTCATTAGGACCATCCTTCCCACCCCTGCTGCCATATATATATATATATATATATATATATATATATATATATATATATATATATATATATAATATATAATTAGATAGTCCAATATACAATTAGGGATGTATGTCTATATATGTTATGGTTTTGATCGCTATATAGATAACAGGGGAAAACATAGACTAGTTATCTCGATCATTCTAGAGTATCCTTGGGGACTAGCATTTTCAATTAGGTCATGGTAGGATAATTGTGGTAGAGAAGAGCTTGGGTAAGTTAGTTTAGTTATAAGAGAATTATAAATTATAGAGCTTGTGTATGTATTGTTGGTAAATTATGTTCCTTCATGCATTTCTTATCTTATGACCGTCGTTGATTCCCTAAACCTTGTAATGGTACTTGATCTTCCTTTTAACCTTATAATTACTACTCAGCTTTCAATAAAATCATATATTAAATTTTGTTATGATTATACCACTTGATTAAATTCGTTATAGTATCTAGATGTTTCTTAAATCATACTTATATTTTGATCGTAACTAGACTTTATTTCTGATAATTGATTGTTGTAGGAGCACAAAAATAATTAGGCGCTACTCATAAGATGGCGCCAGGATTCAGAACAGCGCTGGTCACTGGGTTGCGCGAGGCTTAGGTGGCGCTAGGGTCAGGTGGAGCGTGCACCACATGGCAAGCCTCCTCGAGAAGCTGTTACAATCGTAATGATGACTGACGGCTCGTCAATCAAAGGAAATCTCTTCGAATCCTAGGAAGCACGGCGCTCGAGAAGACTGTGTCAGCTTTGTAATAAATGTTGATGACTAGTTCACGCCAGCTATCAAGTGGTGCGAGGTAGTTAATGATGACAGAAATGACAGACTAATTAGGAGGCGCCAGTTATCAAATTACGCCTGGCGCCACCTATCAAACTGGCACCACCTAATCAATTTTCATCCAGAAGTCAGATAACGTAGTGCACATGCCACTAATCTCAAAGAACGTGTCCACTACACTATTCACGACCACGTATCTCTCTCATAGAATGCCACTGTCTTTAGCAGTTCGAGTAACCGTTCGCGCAACTGGATGAATGGCGCACAATATGCAGTGCGTGCCACCCAGAATAACTACTTAACAGTTATTTTAGAACTCTATAAATAGAGTTTCAAATCAGTTTTAAAGCATCACTAATGATCATAATCTCCTGACAATATGCTGCTGCATTCTCCAGAGGCTCGTATCTTCGATATCACATCGTCCAAGGGATAAAGGGATTGTCTTATGATCAGATTCCTACAGTTGTACTTCCCAGAAATCAATTGTACTCTTTGTACTTTTTTTCTTAGTTTGTAAATCAAACTTTTGTTTTTGCAAACAAAATGGCGACTTTACTAGGGACGACTTTCTTCTCCGATGAGAAGGTGACAACTCAATGTGATACCGCACCGATCGACAAGACGTAGAAGACCTTGGTCGTCCAGGTCGACCAAACAGCCTATGAAGCTATGATTGGTGCTGGGGGTGCCACTACTGTTGCTACCAGGAACAAGACACGTGCCATTTGGACCCCGAAGTCCTTCAAAGCACCAATCACAACTTCTGTGCAGACTGCACCCACGGCTGCCCTAGCGCAGAACAAGGGGAAGTGCCTTTTGGCCACTCCCTCTTCCTCCATAGTTCTGAACTTGGGGGAGGACATATCTATTTCTGCTCCTGTGCAGAACAAAGGAAAGCGCCATTTGGCCCTTCCTCATGCTGCTGCGCAGACTTTGCCCACTTCTGCCATGGCACAAAACAAAGGAAAATGCCCTTTAGCTAGTCCCTCTTCTTCCCCAGTTTTGAACTTGGGTAAGAACCTATCTATTTCTGCTCCTATACAGAACAAAGGAAAGCACCATTTGGCTTTTTCTCATTCTTCCCCAGTCCTTGAGTTGGCAGAAAACACTCCTGAGTGTGCCCCTGCGCCAATCATGGGTCAAACTCTTTTGAACAGAAGTTCTACTTCGCTTGACAGAGACAACGAAGTCTCTAGCAAGAAAATAAATTCTGCTCGTTTGTGCCATACTAAGTGTGCTGAAGTAGGGTTCGCAGTACAAAAAAGAATTTTGCCTACTCCTAAGCACCAACCAAATCCAAATTAGGATCTACCAACTCTACACATATCAAGCTCCAAACAAGGAAAATTGATGGTATCCCAAATAGACACACAGGAGGTGCACTTTCTTGACATGTTTGCCTATCTCAGTAGGCGCAAATCAGAGTCGGTCTCATCCAGCCATAAGGCGTGTCAAGTGCAGTCTGCGCCAGTTGTTGATCTACGCAAAGTGAGGACTTCTAAAGTCAAAGACCCCCTCACCTATGCCAATCAACTCAGCACTTCCTTGTATACCCAAGCGACCGGGCATCTCAAGAATAGAAACCATGTTCCTAGTGTAATCCATGAATATGTACCTCCTTCTTCTCCTTACCCTATTAAAGTAACTGATCTCCGCGAGATTCTTGTATAAAAGTGGAAGATCGCAGGTCCTGTATCTGCGACTCCACCTACGGAGCATCTTTGTAATCATAAGATAGTGATTAAGTTTTGCTGCCAGATAGCAAAACGGTCTATCTTTGACCATTTGAACTATTCTCAATCTCCTAAACTGATCATAGCAGTAGACGGAGATTTATCCTCCATGATGACCACATGCACAGAAAACCAGTCTGCTTCCCATGAAGCTCAAGTACAATGCTGTTGCAAATCAGCCAGAAAAACCATCTTCGATCGTATAAATTACAATCGTTCTTCTGACATACAATGTCACCCTCCTAAAGTAACCCTAGTCGATGAAGACGAGTTGCTGTTTGCTTCAGTCAATATGACATCTCGAAGCACTGGGGTGGAAAGCGTTGGAGACGCAATGCATTTTGCAACCCTAGTCAACAATACTTTGATCAGATTCGTGACTCCAACGAAGGAGTCTACCAGCATACCAGATCAAGAAGGCGAGAGAAAATCGATCAAAGGAGTCTTCCTTCCGACCGAAATAATCGGTTAGAGGAATCTTCCTTCCGACCGAGAAATAATCGGTCAAAGGAATCTTCTTTTCGACCGAGAAACAATCGGTCAAAGGAATCTTCCTTCCTACCAAGAAATAATCGTTCAAAGAAATCTTTCTGATTCCGACCAAAATTTCCTCGGTCAAAGGGATGTTCCCATCCCTTATCCTGTGGGTGGTTCCTTGTATGACTTTGATGCTGACAGGGAAAGCTCTGAATGGACCATCTTTTCTACCATCTCCTCTTCGATGTCCAGAGAAGTGACGGCCTATGTCACCAATGAAGAATAATACGCATCTAGCTCCGACAGCTAAGATAAAAGAATCGCCTCTTTAGAGGCCAGCTTGAAAAACATGGTCGAGATAATGGCAAGCATGCATGCCGTAATCATGGTACAACATACTATTCCACCGGTTGCGAATCTAATTCCAACCCAAGAACAAATAGCAGCATCTACTCCTACTAACACCGGTCAGGGGGTACAGTCACAATGCTATTGCGCCAACTCAAAGTATTTCTGGTGCTGGGGTGGTGCTTATCATGCAGTTCCTCCTTATAACACACCAAATCAGTCTACTGCTCCCCAAGCATCAGGGGATGCCAATGAGACCGTAAAGCTTTTACGTAACCAGTTCGAAACCTTCAAGCAGAACGATGGCCTACAGAAGCTTGGAATCAAACAACCTTATCCCATAGAGTGGAAGGAAGTCTTGTTTCCACCCAAGTACAAGCCTTCAACCATTATGTTGTTTGACGGCAGTACATCTCCAAGCCAATACCTCAACCACTTCGAGGTAATGACTGATCAATTTCAGCCGAACGATGCTCTACTCACTAGAGTATTCGTCAGATGCTTTGCAGGTGCAGCCTACGATTAGTATCGCAGTTTGCCAGACGGTTGCATAACTTTCTTTGCCGAGTTTAAACAAATATTCTTGGAATGATTTTATGAGGAAACAAATGAAATGACTATGTCAGCCCTCATTCAAATAAAGGCCCAATGAAACTGCTGAATGTTTCATTGAATGCTTTCGTCGTGAAGCACTCAAAATGCCTTTGGGAACTCCAGATGCTCTGAATATAGATATATGTTAATCAAACCTGTCACCTATAGTCAGCATGTGGACTGGATCCACTCAGTTCATGGACTGGCCTTCCTTTATAGTGAATGGCATGGCAGCTGAAGAAAGTGCTGATAAGTTTAAGCAATTAGGCATCCAGATGCCTAATCTCGATAGAGATGAACATTCTGCATGCAACAGTGGTGCCTGTTAGAATAACCGCAAAGACAAAGAAGTTTTTTCCATCAATGTCAAAGGCAAATAAACTCTAGCCGTCAATATAGGTCAATCAACACCTACCTCGACGGCACCACCACAGAGGACACAGCGTCCGAAAGAGGAATACTCCTTCGACGAGGACGACGTCATGAGTATCTTCAATTGCTTAATCAAAAGCAATAAACTTCAGCTGCCCGACGCAAAGCCAGAGGAAGTAGGTAAGACTGATCATCCTAAATATTGTGTGTATCACAGGTTCATTGGACATCCGACTAGGGCATGCAATGTGCTCAAAGGGAAGATACAGGAGATGATTAAAGCCAGCACAATCACTCTTCAACAGGACGAGAAGACTATGACTGCCAATGTCATTTCTATGCAGTTTGGTGACTTTTCTGCTCAATATTGCAGGATAGAGTCATTCCCATCCCGAAGGCTACTCTGGAGATTGTCAATCTTCCATATGCACGAAGCGAAGGTCTTGTTCCTCTGTTAACTGATAAAGGGAAAATTATGTGGATCCATCCCGATTGGTGGCTGATTTTGAGACACCTACTTCATCTACAAAATCTAAGAAGGCAACAAAATATAAGTCATGTCACATGACTTTACTGGGTGATCATTATCTTCCACCTTTAACTGCTACCTTTTTTTAGCGGCGAGTTCATCTTCTTCTTCTGAGACGACGCTACCAAAGCCGAAGGCCAGTTACCAACCAGCATTCCATCTATTTAGTCAGCAGTCCCACGAACTAATGACGAAGATGGGATATGATCTACAGAAAGCCCATGTCTTGAATCATGGAAAAGGATCTCTTGTACCTCTTTTCCTGTGCCTTCGACACAATCAATCTCGTGTTGGCTTGGGATTTTGGATAAACTTTTCATCTTGCCAAAGGAAGTTTTTCAGAGGCAAGACTCGGACAAAGAACTGCAATATGGTGTCATTCGCACCTGTACCAGAAGAAGAAGTCCTGACTGGTACCAGGTCTAGAGGACTTTACCTGAAAAAAAATCCAGAAGGTCAAGAGATCCCTACTCCAGTTTCAGATGCCCCTTCAGCATCTTCTCCTCATGCTGTCAATGTTCCATCGGCTTGATTATCTCCAGTGGAACCGACTCTTCCTAAATCTATGACGACCGACAAAGGAAAATAGCCAGTTCGCTTCGATAAAATATTGAAGAAAACTATACCTCTTGGACTTGAGAAGCCATACAACTTCGATATATTAGCTCAATTAGCCAATACTCCGGCGAGATTATCAATTTTTGAGCTCCTTCATCTCTCGAAGGAAACTCGAGAAACATTAAGCGAAGCTCTGTTGGAAGCTGATGCTTGCCTGACACTCCTCAAGAAGCCCGATGAGGAACCTGTGGCATGTTTTCACTGTCATAGTGTGATGGAATTGATTCCTAACATCACTTTCACACAAGATGACATGCTTATGGAAGATAATTGACATGACCGACCTCTCTACTACACAGGGTATGTCGATACAATGATGGTTGACCGCATCCTGATCGATCCTGGATCCGCACTTAGCATCATGCCGAAAACTTTACTGGATGCCTTGAAGATCCCGGTTCATAATCTTTCTACAACCATCACAACGATCTTGGGATTCAATTTCGGAAGAAGTGAACTATTAGGGAAGATTCAACTGAAAGTGTAAATCGGCAATCTTCGTACAAAGGTCACCTTTTATGTGATTGACAATCATGGCTCCTATAATGCTTTGCTAGGAAGACCGTGGCTGCATGAGCATAACATTGTGCCATTAACTCTTCATGAATGCTTCAATTATGTGCATGTCAATAGAGAAGTCCAAAAGGAGGTGGCTGATCTTAATCCCTTCCGAGGTGTCGAAACATATTCCACTAACTCCAGGATATACAAAGAAGAATTCATGAAGGTTGTACTGGCCATGGATACCGAGGAAGATCAGAGGGATAGCCCAGATGATGTTCTTATGATTCCAGTTAAAGCACGTGCTTCCCATCCTTCTTCTTCTCAGACACTAACCATCCATCTCTCCTCTCATGCTAAGCATCTTCCTGCTGAAAAGATGGAACAGAAGGAGCTCACCTCTTCTGAGCCTCTTATTATCGACCTCCATTGTAATAAGGCTTCTCCTTCCCCTTCTCCTCCTCTGGTTATCAACCTTAGCAAGCCATCGTCTAAGGTCAAGAGCTCTATTGTAAATGATGATGTAAAAATCAATAAAGTAGCATCTCCTTTGCAGTATACTGATGTTATTTATTATTCTCGATGTTACCTAGAAATGCTAGATAATTTTAAACCCCTTGCAATAGGAGCAGTTCAACCTCTCCAAGACGAAGTACCACTCGAACCTGTTTAAGATCCCTTCTTCCTAGTTCTTTCTCCAAATAAAGATAAACTTCCTATACTTTTCAGCAAAGGAACAGAACAGAAGACTACATTTGATACGACTCTGAAAACGACGATAACAGGCGGCTTCAACTATGTCGTTACAGTCAACAATAAAAAGACATCATTCAAAAGATGGGCTACAACTTCAAAGCTAGCCTCAATGGTGGTAGGGGAAGGCGAACTCCTATCCGTATTCCTGCTCCAAAAGGAAATTTACTACAATATTACAGCAAAACGAAGCACGAGTTGGGTTATACCTCACCGGTCATAATCCCAGACGCCTCAGAGTCTGACAAAGAGGACGATCTAACTCTTTTGACTCTGTTTCATGGGATTTTGACACCAGCATAGAGCACGTCAATCGAGTGACTCGATCTTCTAATATGGTGACTGTCGAGTTCTCTAAAGGCGACGATGATTTCGCCGAAGCTCCTGAATCTGATCCTTAGGCACAATGACTAGATACTCAATGGGAACTTCTCTTTGAGTAACGAGAATCACCTACTGAAGACCAATTAATTCAGGTCGATGTTGGAGAAGGAGTTTCGCCAAGACCAATCTTCATTAGCAAAAGCCTCCCAGAAGCGAATAAGCAAGAATTAATTCAGCTTATTCGGGAATACATCGATGTCTTCGCCTGGAGCTATGAAGATATGCCAGGACTAGATCTTCAAATAGCTACACATAGGCTTAACATCCCGCCTAATGCAAGGCCGGTCAAACAACAACATTGTTGATTTCGACCTGATATGATGGATGCCATAGAAACCGAAGTCAAGAAGCTCATCGCATGTGGTTTTGTCAAAGAAGAACAATACTGACTGGGTGGCTAATGTCATCCCAGTTGTAACGAAAACGGGGAAGGTCCGAGTCTGTATTGACTTCAGAGACCTCAACAAAGCTTGTTCCAAGGATGAGTTTCCTCTTCCGATCACTGACGTCATGATCGACAACACTTGCGGGTTCAAATGGATGTCTTTCATGGACGGATTCTCCGGATACAATCAAATCAGGATAAACCTTGAAGATGAAAGACGTACATCTTTCCAAACTCCTCTGGGAGGCTACTGCTACACCGTCATGCTGTTCAATCTTAAAAATGCTGGTGCAACCTATCAGCGGGCCATGAGCACCATCTTTCGCGAACATTTATGGAAGACATTCGAATGTTATGTCGACTATATTGCTGTCAAAAGTCGTCTAAAGGAAGATCACATCCAAGACTTGAGAACTATCATTGATCTAATACGCCAGCATCAACTCAAGATGAATCCCACCAAGTCATTCCTGGGATTCTCTAGTGGCAAATTCCTCGAATTCGTTATTACCTCTAAAGGTATACACGTAGACCCCGAGAAGATCAAAGTCATTCAAGAGATGCGTCCTCCACGCAACCTAAAAGAGCTACGAGGATTCCAGGGACGGTTTGCGTACATCAGGAGATTCATTTCAATTCTATCTGGACGTTGCAGACCATTCACTCAACTGATGAAGAAAGGTGTGTCTTTCATTTGGACTGAAGAATGCCAGCAAACATTTGAAGACATAAAACGGTACATGATGAATCCGCCAGTCCTGGTGCCTCCAGTTACAAAAATATCCTTCCTAATATATGTCCGGGCAATGGATCATCCATTGGGTGCCCTGCTAGCACAGAAGAACAAAGAGGGTCATGAGCAAGCTATTTTTTTACCTCAGCCACACGATGATCGGTGCAGAACATCGATACAGTCCGGTGGAAAAAGAATGTTTAGCACTGATGTTTGTTGTTCAGAAAATGCGGCATTATATCACAGGCCAAACCATTCGTGTCATCTCTAGAGTCAACCCTCTTCGAGTCCTGATGAAGAAGTCTAGTACACTTAATTCTAGACTCGCTACATGGGCCATATTGCTAGCACAGTATGATATGGTCTATGTTCCACAAAAGTCTGTTAAGGGTCAAGCCTTAGCTGACTTCCTAGCGGCTCATCCAATCCCGGAGACATCTAAACTCTATGACGAAATTCTTGACGAAACTCTAGAATCTAACATAATTTTAGAGGAAGTTCTTTCCTGGCTTCTGTTCTTTGACGGCGCATCCAAAATTGGACCCAAAGATACCATTGTCGCTAGACTTGGGATTGTCCTCGTAACAGGAAGGATTAGATATTCAAAGAGCTTATTCCTTAGATGAGCCATGCTCCAACAATGTGGCTGAGCATAATGCTCTACTTATTGGTCTTCAATTGGCTTGACAGTTGGATATTGAATATCTGGAAGTATACGGAGACTCTAAGTTGATCGTCAATCAGGTTAGAGGCATGTATGAAGTGCGGCATCAAGATCTTGTGCCATATCATGAAGCAGTAATGAAACTGGCTACATCGTTTAAAGGTTTCTTCATTGAACATGTATGTCGAACTTGCAATACAAAAGCTGATGTGCTTGCCAATCTAGCAGCAGTATTGGCAATCCTTATGAAAAGACAGCAGATGATTTTCATCACTAATAGAGAGTTATTTTGCATCGAGAATAACTCGAATGTTGAATTCAGCAATTCAGTCGAAGTTGACACCATTAGTGAAGACTGGAGGGCTTTTTTCATCGACTTCATGGTACATAACATCTTACCCGAAGATCCCAAGGAAGCTACAATAATTCGTCGGCGATGGCTCCGGTTTTGTTACAATCACACCTCCAAAACATACTATCGGCGAACATTTGACGGTTTGCTGCTACGATGTCTTGCAGAAGATGAAGCAAAACAGATATTATGTGAAGCTCACGATGGTGTCTGTGGTGCACATCAGCCCGGTCCTAAGCTACAAGATCATATCCGACGTATGGACTACAACTGGCCCACTATGGTATCAGATGCCATTGAGTATGCAAGGAAATGTCGAGCGTGTCAAATCCATACGGACTTCATTCACCAACCATCAGAATTTCTACATCCAACTGCGGCATCATGGCCCTTCGAAGCTTCAGGCATAGATGTCATTGGTCCTATTAATCCTCCATCATCTAGAGGACATCGGTTTATATTAGCTATAACGGACTATTTTTCGAAGTAGGCAGAACCTATACCCTTGGCTGAAGTCAAAACCAGTAGTGTGATTAATTTCATCAAACATCATTTGATTTATCTATTCGACGTTCCTCGATGAATCATCCATGATAATGGGCCCCAATTTATCAGTCAAAAGTTTACTCGATTCTGTGATGATAACAAGATCAACAATGTTGCTTCAACAGCCTACAATCCTGCAGCTAACGGTTTGGCAGAAGCATTCAACAAAACCAACATCAAGCTTCTCAAAAATTTTGTTTCTACTAATAAACGGAACTGGAGTAAAAAGCTTGGAGAGTGTCTATAGAATTATCGTACTACCGTACGCACTCTGACCGGCTGTACACCTTTCTCTTTGGTGTATGGATGTGAAGTTGTCCTGCCATTAGAGATTTAAATCCCATCATTGAGAATTGTAATCGCCAATGAACTCACAACATAAAACAATGATCGCGTCTTCGACTTCAGGAACTTGAAGCACTTGACAAGAAACGGCTATTAGCCCAACAACACATCGAACTATATCAAGCCCGCATCTCAAAAGCCTTCAACTGTAAAGTCAGAGTACGAGCATTTCAAAAAGATGAACTGGTCCTTACTGTCAGACGTCCTATGACTATGACACACATGAGTAAGGGCAAATTTGAAGCAAAGTGGGAAGGTCCCTATGTTGTAAGCAAAGTTTTCTCAAACGAAGCTTATCAGCTGACCGGAATGGACGACCGAGTTGCTATGATGCCTATTAATGGCAAATTCCTAAAGAAATATCATGTTTGAAAATATGTACTATGTTTCCTAACAAATATTGTACATTTTTCAAATCTTTAAATTCCCAATGGAGTCTATTTAGATCATATCATATCATCACCAAACATCGTCTTTTGAAATCCAGCTGTTTTAAAATATACCCTATTCTTGAGTCCCAGTTGGCCCAAGAATAATCAATAGATATATGAATTTACGTCCATATTACCTCTGTATTCTACTATCTATATCAACAGCTTGTCATGTCCATGTTACCTTTGATAATGTCGTCCTTGAAATGACAATATTTTAAAATTATATTTTGTCACGTCCACATTACCTCTAAACAGATATAACGAGTATTGTTGTTTTCTAAAAGATATGTCACGTCCAGTACCTCTGAATATACTTTCCACATTTATCTATTACTTATTTTTATAATAGATGTGCAAAGTAATGGAGCCACAAAATATCAGTGTCTTTCATACCAGTACAAAAACAATTATTACATTTTTATCAAAATATTCAAAAAAATAAGAGATTATTACATCAAGATAGCTTCATCCCTAAGATTGAGTGCTAAGATCAATAATTAGCTTCTTCAAAGCCTTAACACGCTCTACTCGGAAATCAAGCACCCTCTTCTTGGCCAACTCTCTCTGACGTCAAGCTGCAAAGGCTGCAGGGATTTTACTTGAATTTCTATCTCTGCACACTTGACATTGAGGAAGTCGTTACGCTACCTGATCAAATCATCGAGTTGACTAGCAGCGACTTGATATAACGCAAGTTCCTCTTCTTCCTGCTTTTTGGCCACCATGATTACTTCACGAAGTTTAGTCATTTCAGCCTCCAGCTACTAAAGGCGAGTTTGGTTCTCAGATGCTTCTTTTTCCTTTTCCTCTGCTTTAGCCTTATAACACTCCACAGAAGTGGCAACTTCTATAATGTTGTTTTCCATATCTTCGGATCGTGTCATGAAGGCAATCATAGCATATGTCAGAATAAGTTGTTGCTTTTCGAATTTACGAGCTAAAGCCTCACATTCTGTATCTACTTGGCTCTGAATGTTGCCCCTGATCAGATTTTGATAAGATTTGATAGGTTCTTCGAGTTCGTCTAGAATGCGTTCCAAGAAGTTAAACCTCTCCATATCACATATGTTACGTATGGCTCCAATCGCAAAATAGGTAGTGCTCCTCACTGAATCATAAGATTGGCCTTTTTCCATGGCCATCTGTACCAAAATACTCAAAGAAGTAAAGAAAGCATGTGTGTACGTTTCGACGAGGTCGGTATTCATTACTGAGAGACCAGGTGTTACAGCTTCAACTGGAGTTACTCCTCCTATAAAATAGAGAAGGATCATAGCTGGTACTCCAGGGGATCTTGGTGTAGACCTTCTTGAAGAACTCCCTTCTATCCTTCCCCTGTCCAGGGAAGCCATTATTGAGCTGAGACCAAAAGCCGCAAAAGTTAACGGGGCTGCAATGATAGTCGCTGCAGGAGCCTCTACAATTAAAAAAGTATAATCATCATATGTAACGCCCCAGTCCCAAAATTCGTAGGACTAGGAATGCGATTACATGCCAGCTACGTATCAAGTGGACTCCAGTCCAGCTCGAATACGTATAAGCTGTATAGTAATGACCAACTATCTATATTAATTAATAATATCTAAGTTTCAATCCACAGTAAGATAGAATACAGGAATGAACAACATATAACATAGTGTGCACCCCATGCTACATTTGTTCGAATAGACCGGAAAGAAATAACTTGAGTCTACAAAAACTAGGCTGACAAGCAGAATATAAATGAATAGAGATAAATATATAACCACCAGGGATACCTGAAACAGTAAATATCTACCATCATGATCAGCTACCAACTCCGCTCAGTCGAATACCTGGAGAGATCACCAGGTCCTCAGGGGACATAGCAAGGTACATACAATATGCCAATTAACAGTAAATAAAAACATATGAACTAATGGGTACTACCCTAACCAGTCTAAGTGACATGCACGTGAGAACATATTCCGGATATCAGGCTTAGCCACTGAGGCTCACAAGCTCCTCAGCAGGCTATTGCCCTCAGGCACCGTGTTGTGGGACCAAAGGGCATACGAGTATATCAAGTAAATAACCACCCACGCTCTGCTACAGAGACGAAGGTATACTAGTAGAATACCATCCAAGTCCCTATATGGAAACGAGGCTAAACTAGTAGAATAACAGCCAAGTCCCATATATGAAAACGAGGATATTCGAGTAAAAATATATGTATATATATACAGCCTGATATAACGGTAATGTTCTCCCCACCCCATGTTCTATTTTATCAAGTCATGTCAGATAACACTAACAATATCAAGTAAATAATTATGTAACCTATCACAGGATCCAAACCATGAATATGTCATATCTTGGACTATCTCATGATCGTGTTAGTGTCCTAGGTCCATCGTGTCTCAAGTAACACGATAATCAATGCAACGCTATATTTAAGTTTAGTACCCAATATCTGCATACAGATATTGACATCCGAATCTGTTCGGACGTGAAGTATCAACTATTCCTATATCATGATATATATGAAGATAGAAACAATAGAACAAAAAAAAGAATATGTACTGAAAACTTGGCAAGGTACACTTGCCTGGGTCCTGAGCAGTGGTTTGGTGATAGTCAGATATAGTTCTAGGAAGTGCGTAAGCGCCTGCTGTAAAAATAAAAAAATGATTCCAGAATAAGAGAACAACTACAAATGGATATTCACATGTCCGAGTCTGGACACACGACAAATTGGTAAATTTTAAGTTGACACGGGTCCAAAGGTGGGCCGCGTCGTACCGATCAACGTGTCAGTATCAAATATTTTAGAATTTTATAAACTTAGTGTCTGCAAATATAGTTTGACTCCACGAACCCAACGGTACTTTTAGAATTGGATTCTGACCCCCCGTTGACAAAATCGTCCGTTGAGTCAGACCGTAGGCCCACAAAACGGTGTTCCGGTCAACGTTCTCAGATTCGCACCAAACTTGGACCACTTGACCAACGTCACGTGACGAGTCTGATGGCGCAAATTTCGTGTTAATCTGACAAGCGAGCGTAATATAGTCAATTTAACTAGAAATAGGTTGATATGGAAATTTGTCATTATGGCAAGAAGTGCATTTAGATAATAGGAAGGGTGACAATATCATTAAAGCTTGCATTCAAGCTTCTTGGCTGTAGCTTTGTTTCTATTTGTTTTTAAGTTAGAAGCTAAAAAAAAATAGCTTGTTTCTACTTGTGGTGTAATAGTTGAAATATTAGGGGTGTAAATGTGAATTAACCATCATTACTACTAAAAGAAAAGTGTGCTACACATTTCTTCCTGGTCACTTCGTGAACAACAACAGTAGGCCATCTTGCTGGTAGAGGAAAGTGTTTTTATAAACTTACTAATGAAGAAGGTGGTCGTGGTCGTCGGCGCAGTGTCGGTTCAGCGGGTTGGTGTTGAAGGTCAGTGGGACAGTGGGGCAGGCGTGGCGGACATCCGGACGGTGAGCACTGCCGGTGGGGGTCGACGGACGAGCGGACAGGGCTGTCGGCAGTCCCCGGCAGCGACGACAGTCTTCAGAGATAGGGTGGGGTTTGTGTTTGGATTTGAAAAGTAGATGTGTATATTTATAGATGTATATAGGGAGGGAGGGGAATAGCTTCCGCTGAGTATGGAAGTTTATGAGTTTATAGGTTTAGGAATGGGAGGGAGCTCGGGGGTTACACACAGGGAAATTAAAGGGGTCGGGGAGTTAGCTGTGAGGGAAATGGAATAGGTCGGCCGTTCCCATTGAGCAGCTGTTGCTACTCACTTCATTTATGTGCACATTCACTCTTTCCTTTTGCATTCAAAGGGAATCAAAGTCATGGTGGGCCCATTTAATATTGCTGCTTGTTTTTTTTTTTTTGAAATACAACACAAACTTCATTAATTCAAGAGTTAATTACACTCATATCATGCAGGATATGAGGATGAATACAGACAGGTATCTCATGATATAGAGATATAAGATCAGAAGATTGGGAAATCAGAGAAGAAGTTGCTAACATATGTGCACATTGATTAGCAAGCCTATAAGTGAATGAAAAGGAAACAGCAGGATTTGTTTTGCAGACGGTCTTGGCATCTTCAACTAGGTGTCGAGCTCGCCACAGGGGAAGTATTGTTGGATTGTTGATAGAATCAATAAGCGGTTTGCAGTCACCTTCTATTATAACTTGTTCCAGTTGTTCTTGTTGATAGATAAGTAAGGCTAAATGAATACCCATAGCCTCTGCTTCAATAGGTGATCCACCAAATTCAGTCTTTGACATTGCAAAACGAAATCTTCCTTCTGAATCACGAAGAACAGCAGCACCCGCCATGTGACCATCGAGGTAGGCTCCATCAAAGTTGATCTTCCAGCAATTGAACCTTGGTGGTATCCATTTATCACAATGTTGAATTGAACTCTCAGCATCTGAAGCACCAGGGGTAGCTGATGAAGCTGCATCATGTTTCTTCAATTGACTTTGAGCTTCTTCGTAGATCCTTCTTGGAATGATGTTGACAGCATTGAATATAGCGTTGTTCCTGAACTTCCAAATACACCATAGTTGATAGAAGAAAGAAGCAACACTAATTGGATCACCAGTCTTGAGCATAGCCATTGTCAGAGAACTGACTGAAGAGTCTATTGAAATAAAGGATGACACCAAAGAATTGTACTGCCAAGATGGACCTGTTATTGGACAATGAATCAACAAATGGTTAGTATTCTCAATATGTACCTTGCATAGTTGGCAGGTTGCAGGAATGTGGTCCATTCTTTTGTGGATATTTTCATATGTGGGTAGGAAATTAGTAATTGCTCTCCAAACAAATAGCACCACTTTAGGACTGATATGATTAAAAGACCAGAGCCTCTTCCATTCATTGAAATTGTCTCCAACTGTGACTTGAGGAGCAGGAAACATTCTCTCATGTAGCATTCTATAAGCAGATTTAGCACTGAATTCTCCATTAGGAGTGTGAATCCAGATGAGCTTATCAGTAGGACAATAAGCAGACAGAGGGATTTTGAGGATAGCAGCAGATTCATGAGGAGGAAATAACAAATGAACAAGATTAGTTTTCCAAGTCATTGAATCCATATTGATCAGCTCCTTAACTTTGGTAACCCACTTGCTACTATGAGGATAACCTTGAACTGTGAAATTAGGATGAGAAGGAACCCAGGGATCATGCCAGATATCAATATCACACCCATTGCCAACTGACCAAATAACATTGTTTCTTAGCCATTGTCGACTACTAAGAATACTAGACCATACACAGGAAATGGATCTAGAAGGAGTGGTTGACCAAAAATTTGAAGAATGGAGATATTTAGCAGTGAGGATAGAAGACATGAGGGAATTTGGTTGGGATAAGAATCTCCAGGATAGCTTAAGGATCAGTGAAATATTAGTAATATGAGGATCCCTTATGCCAAGACCTCCTTGGTATTTAGGCTGTGTAAATTTACTCCAGGAAGTGAAATGAATTCTCCTCTTTTCTGTTGAACCCCACCAGAAGTTTCTCTGGTCCTTAACTAGACAGTCAGTCACCTTTTTGGGAATGAAGTAGGATGATAGGTGATATGTAGGCAAAGATGATAAAGTGGATTTGATGAGGGTGGTTCTTCCTGCATGAGACAGACACTTCCTTTGCCATCCCTGAAGTTTAGAATTACTGCTCTTGAGCAATTCAGAAAAAGTACTTATCCTGTACTTAGACTGAAGTAGCATATGTCCCAAATATTTATCCTTCAATGTCATATGTTTAACCCCCAGTAGTTGAATATACAGCTCCTTCATAATTGGTTCAGTCTTCTTAGAGAAAAAGATAGAAGATTTCTCAAAATTTATGCTTTGTCCAGACCATGATTCAAAAGGTTTGAGAATATGCTTAACTTGGTAGATATTATGGAGAGAACATGTACCAAATATGAAGAGATCATCAGCAAATGCCAAGTGTGAGTAAATTGTATTCGAATTTCTCAATGTGATACCTTCATATAAAGAATTTCTCACCATACTGTTGAGCAGAGATGAGAGTATGTCCATACATAATATGAAAATGTAAGGAGACAGGGGACAACCCTGTCTAATACCACGTTTTGGAAGGAAGGATTTTGAAGGTTCACCATTAATAAGGATGGCAAATGAGGAAGTTGAAACACATTCCATGATAAGATCATGGGATTTTCCCAAAATACCATACCCACACAATGCTTGACTGATAATGTTCCAACCCAATCTATCATAAGCTTTCGACATATCAACTTTAAAAGCAAATGAACTTTTTGTAGGAGAAAAATTAGAAATTGAGTGCAATAACTCTTGAGGCAAAACAATATTATCACCAATATTCCTACCAGGGACAAAAGCATTTTGAAATTGGCTAATCAAATGATGCATAAATGGTCGAAGCCTGTTGGCAAGAAGTTTGGAAATAATTTTATAAAGAACGTTGCACAAAGCAATGGGCCTATAATCAACAGGTTTGGAAGGATTTTTGACCTTGGGAATAAGAGCAATGAAAGTATGATTGAGATTGAGAGGCATGATACCAGTTTGAAAGAAATTTTGAATAAGAGACGATACCTCATTACCAATAGTACCCCAACATTTTTGATAGAAGAGAGCTGGATACCCATCAGGCCCTGGGGACTTATATGGACCCATTCCCATAACCACAGCCTTAATTTCATCTGTACTTGGAATAGAGTGAATGAAGGAGTTATCAGCAACATCAATGATAGGTAAATCAGCAAGGATATGCTCAGGAACAGAAGTAGTCTCCACTGCCTGGAAAATGTTACTGAAATGAGATACAAATATGTCTGCAACCTCATTATGCTGTGTAGCAATAAGCCCATTATCTTTCGTAACACTATGGATAAAATTCCTTTGATTTCTTGAAGTAGCAGATAAATGAAAAAATCTGGTATTTCTATCTCCTTCTTTGAGCCAAGTAATATTAGACCTTTGTTTCCAGTACATTTCTTGCTGCAGGAGTAACTTATTCAGGAGAATTTGACATTCCCTTTCTTCAAGATAGCCAGCAGTAGAATAGGCTTGAGATTGAATATTTAATAACCTGTTCTCCAAAGCTTTAATATCATTCTTTAAGTAGCCAGAAGAAGCCTTCCTCCAATGATGAAGATGTGGCAATAGATGTTTCAGCTTGTCTTGAAAATTAGAGGAATGTAGCTGGGACCAACAATCAGTAAATGATTGTTGAAAATCAGGTTCCACTGTCCACAAAGATTCAAATCGATAAATGGGTCTTTTCTTCCTCTGAGTTAAGGATAGAAGCAACAAAATAGGATTGTGGTCACTATTAAGGCATGGTAAGTGTAGTAGACCAGCTGAGGGATTAAGAGATTGCCATTGAGTGTCTACCATAGCTCTGTCAAGCTTTTCAGCAATATATTGAGGTGATTTCCTTCTATTGTTCCATGTATATGCAGGTCCATAAGAAATAATGTCCATTGCTGCAACAGAATTATGCCAATGAATAAAATCTCGATGATGGCTGAAATTAAATTGGCTTCCTCCAAGCTTCTCTTCAGCAGATAGAATGCCATTACAATCCCCAATACAAATCCAAGGAAAAGTAACAGAGGCCATTATGAATTCCAGTTGACTCCAAAATGCAAATCGATCAGATAAGGATGGGGGACCATAAATACAGAAAAGTGACCAAGGACAAGGGAAACCAGGATATTGAATAGTAGAATGAATACAGTTATCAGAGATGGAAACAATGGTCAGCTTAACAATAGGATCCCAACAGAGAAGGAGACCTCCTGAGTTACCTCTAGATGAAACAGAATGATAATTGTCAAAGCCTAACTTCATTGCAATTGAAGATGCAATTGTTGACGAACATCTAGTTTCTGAGAGAAATAAAAGTTTTGGTCTAGATGCACGAAGAAATGACTGAAGAGTGCGAATTGTAGGGTCATTTCTCAAACCCCTACAATTCCATGAAAGGATCATGGCAATGAAGGCTGTTGCAGGCCAACCGCGCCTATAATATCATCCTTGGAAACAACCAAGCATTTAAGGGGTCTATGATTAACAAGGTCAACATCTTCATCAGTAATAGAACACCTTGTTCTTTTTGCAGACATTTTTCCAACAACAATTGGTGAAATAGTAACAATTGATTCAACATTAGGATTTGATTCAGGAAGAATAACTTCAGAATAAGATGGGTTACTAAATGTGTTAATCAAGTCTGAAGCCAGAGATGTGTGTGAAGGGTTAGGACAAGGAAATTGATCATCAGCATATTTTGGTTGAATGTTTGAGATGTTTTGAAGAGGACTAAGTGATTTGAAAAGGGAAGTGAAAGTAGATTTAACAGAGACAGATTTAGTAGTATTAGAAGTGGAAGATAGATGAGATGTGGTGGATGAGGAAACAGAGTTAATAGTGGACAGTGTGGTAGCAGGTTGGACAGTAGGTGGAGGAGAAGAATGAATGATAGGATCAGGATCCAGAACAGACAAAGAATTGGTAAGTTGGTTAATCTGAAAAGAAGGAGTAGTAGTATGTGGGCCATCTACCTTTCCAGCAACATTAGAAACATTTGAGTCATCCACAAAACTAGGAGTAGTGGCCAGTTTAGAAAGAGTGGTGGATGGAGTGGAGGATAACTGATTTGTAACTAACAAGTTGGTAATCGGAATAGAAGCTCCGGTCACCGGAATTTCACCGGAATGAATATCAGAGTTTGAGTCATGGACTATAGGATTTATGGGAATGAATGGAGGAATAATGAACTGTGATGAAGAGATGTCTTGTGGGATGATTTGATCGAAGGATGGCGATTGTATAGAAGGATTGGATTGATCAATAACCATATTGGAGGTTGCTGTGGCAGATGAATTCAAAACACCATCTTTAGAAAACAGAGGACATTCAGGAGGTAATTCTGTTGATTGAGTGGATAGATGATGTTTAACAGCAATACCGGACATACCTCTGTTAGTTGACTTATTCCTGAATCTGTCCGCATGATTCACACAAATCGACATATCAAGACGTCGATCCAGAAGACTCTGAAACTGAGTCTTTTGTTCTTGATTCCAATCTTCACATAACTGAGCCGCAAAATCAGTATGAATTTTACACTTCCTCACACTATGGCCTAAGCAACCACAGAACAAACAGTACTTGGGCAGGCGCTCGTACTTTAACTGAACTTCACAATCCAGATTATTGCCCAATGGAATCTTCAGCGAACGAGGTAGAGCCTTAGTAATATCAATCGTGATCTTGACTCTAGCAAATAGGATCCATTTCTTTGCGTCCACATTTGAAGGAGGAAGAATTATCCCAATTTTAGCTGCAATTGTAGAGACAAATTCAATTGTGAGAAGATTAACAGGAAGCCCATGAATTTGCACCCAGAAATCACTTTCATGGAATTTATAATCCTTGGGAAGCTTGTTGGGATAACACTTCTCAATGATCAATAAGTGGCCATTTAACTTCCAAGGTCCATTGGATACAACAGCATCTAAATCTTCTTGAAGATCGAACTTGGCAGAGAAGGAACCATTGTGATACTCAGCAATTTTACAAGATCCTTTGCACCTCCAAATCTTTGGAATAGTAGAGGAGATGATATGGGTAGGATATGATTTATCTGTTAGGATCTTGAAGAACAGATACAACTTCCAATCGGCTTGCGAATTAGACGAAGAAGATGATGAAGAACTCTGATTCTCATGCAAACCGCTAGAGAGAAGTGAAGATAATTTTGATATAATATCTTCATATAATGGTGGAGATGGATCCATAAGAGAGGGGAGAGGTGAAAGACAAATAAGAAAGGAAGGAGAAGAAGAGAATTCCAATTACAGGAAGAGGATGGAGAGGCAGCAGTCGGTAGTGCTATGGAGAGTCGCCATGGAGCAGAGCAGAGAGCAACAGGCGAGGCTGATTAGGAAAAAGGGGGGAGGACTTGTTGTTATGTTGTAAAAAAAAAAGAATTTTATTATTAATGCATGGGAGTGAGCATTGCTATGGGAGAACAAGGTGGACCCGGGTGTTAATGCATGGGAGTGAGCATTGCTATGGGTGCTAAAGATTTAGTAAACTAGTTAGTTATGTTGTATTTTTTTTTCTATTATTAAATACTATCTCTAAGAGTTATCTTTAGGATTTTAGTTTACTTAAAGGATTTGTTCAACCAGGAATTGGTTTAAAAGAATTTTTAATTAGATAATTCACATTAGAGAAGAAAAAAAAGAATCTAGGAACAACTAGAAATATATATATACTTATTTTAAAAAAAATTAGTTTTAACCCAAAATATCAATAAATAAAATTTGAAAATTATCTAAATGCCTTAGTTGAAAATCAGGGGGTTTACATTCTACCCACCTTAGAAAATTTCGTCCCCGAAATTCAGAAATTTATTAAGACAATGATAACTTAACAAAAATTTAAGTCATACCTGAATCCTCGAATAAATGAGGATAACGCTTTCGTATTGAATCCTTCCGTTCCCATGTGGACTCTCCAGGAGATTGGTGCTTCCATGCTACCCGAACCAGCTTGACTATCTTGCCACTCAATGTCTTTTCGCTGACATCTAATATCCCAACTGGATGTTCCTCATATGAAAGACTCGGTCCCACTGTAATCTCGGAGTGGTCAACTATATGGCTTGGGTCAGTCACATATCTCCTCAGCTGTGAGACATGGAATACATTATGCACTTGCTCTAGAGATGGGGCACTGCATGACGATATACCACTTCTCCAACACTACCTATAATGTCAATGGGTTACTAATTTAGAGGTAATGATTCTAACTTGGCTCTTGAGTCTTTATCTATGACTAACTATATAGATAGAAAATTTCACAGTTAATTCATGATCCCTATTAGTTTTCTAAGCTCTTCATTATACTCTTATACGTCAATAGTAATTGATAATAATCTTACCAATGCACTAGTTTTTTTTTTTTCCACCTACATGCTAGGTAAGGTTGAGCCTGGGCTAGCCAAATACATAAACCTATTGGTCAACCTTCTAGTCCTGGCATTCTAGAGGTCATTTCAAGGCTAGTTTAACTCAAATTTGTCTACCCTATCCAATATTCTTAGGCCACCTAACAACCTGATATAACCTTTTGATATTAGTTCTTCTAGTCCTTCTATTCTAGACTATCTTATGTAAAAGCTAGCAAGGTTTAGTCTAATATTTTCAGGGTTGCTTGGTAGGATTAGACCTTATACTGTACTATGTTCTGACTTCTACCTTTAAAAAAGTTTCTATAAAGATTCTACCCAGATTTATGTCCAATCTTAAGTACATGGCTTAGCCAACCATTTTACCCATAACAAAGTCGTAAGTCATACTTTCTAAAGTCTACCACAAGCGTTGTCCTCTTTTTAGCTTAGGAAACTATAACTAAGGTTCAACTGTATATCCTTTAATATCGTATTTCTAGTCATCCAAAAAAAAAAAAATACTAATAATTATATTCTTATTCTCCTAATAAATCTCTATGGATATGTAAAACATCTAGTTCACCCTACCTGTTTTGGCATGGATAGTAATATATGTCCATTAAGTAAGATTAACTTCCTATAAAAGTGTAATGCATCTCTGTTCTATTCGGTCTTTCTAGTAGATATGTTCTATCATACTTATATATCATTACACAATCACTCTCTTATGAAATATGCTACCAATATAGCTTCTAAAAATGTAATCAAACTACCATAATTGTTCTAATTACTGAGGAAACACCATGTTCAGCCAACTAATAAATATAACAGGTATATTTTTCAGTCAAAAGGCATCACCAAAATTTATAATGGTTGTAGCGGGTCCCAAATGATGTCCTTGAAATATCTTCTCTCCGTGCCTTCTCTTGATGGTATCCCAATCTCAAGTCAACATTAGAAATGAAAACTTTTGCTCATTGGTCAAACAGGTCGATGGTGGATAATACTTTTGGTTACTTGAATGACCTTGGACTTCAAATGATCAATCCGTCGGATATCGACTTATGTCAATATAGGCTATCTATCAAGTTTTCCGAAGGATGAGGCTAGCTAAACTTCTAGGCCTAACTTATGCTACCATAGAGGTCTTCTATCTCAATTCCAGCCAACTTACTTACTTATGTAAACTGAGTTTCCTCCAATCGTCAGTTCTTGCAACATATACTAAAAAAAAATGGGGTATGCTAGGTCCTAGCCATCCATGACTGCTCCTACGGTTCTTTCATCTTTATTCCCTATGTGCATCTTATTCCAACACAATTGTCATAACTACAAGTCTTTTGGTATTTCTATCTGAACTGTGTTGTGGAAAAGGGGTCAATATCTCCATGATTTCTAGTCTACTCAAACTAAGATTCCTAATTTTTCTCTCAAGTCCTTAATTAGGTCTATCTACACAATCCAAGACTACCAAAAATTAATTCCTAATCACTATGTCATTCTTTTATCAAATCTCCTTTTTAGTATGATTAACAACTCACCACTTCTAGTCTATAGGAAGCTATTTAATAATCACAAATACGTCTAACCCTTCTATACTTGTATACTAGGTAATGGGGGTATGTTAATGCTAGACAATGCTTATATGTGATACCTCGGCAAATACTCGCCTATTGACTAATATTCTACTCATGCTTGTTCATAGGTCCTTTCAAAGTTATTTAACTTCAACTTAAAGGTATGTCTAGTATAATGCAGTCATGTCCATTCTACATCCTATACCAAGTCAGAGAGTGGTACAACCAAATATCACTTATCCCTTTGATAGAAAGCTTCCTAGTATGGACTTTCGACCGCTATCCAGTGATAACTTCATTTCTTAACCTATACCTACTACCATGATTTTTATATTGTTTAAACAAAACTTCCTCCGCCTTCATGCAACCATAGGATTTCTATAGGATTTCTATCTATCTTGAGTACAATACTTATAGATTTATCCTATTCTCAACAAGACTTTCGAATCCTTTCAAATGTAGTCTTTCATGTAGGTGACCACATTCTAATTTGAAAACCATATCAACATCTAAAATTCTACTACTCGTTCTTTCAAATCACTCCCATCATTTCGGTTGAAAACTCTATCGTACCTTTCTTACTAAACCAAGTTAAACCTAGTTAGACTTATATCCCATCCCTATCTAACATAGATAAATAGTAGAATGTCCATTGCTCCTAGAGTCTCTCACTAGGATTAGGTAGGCTATATGAATTCTATATTGCTAATCCGACACACTTGGTCTATCTAATAGAGACGTCAATATAACCCTCATTATCTTAAATAATCAATCCCTCTTAAGATGCTCTAATAATTTTTTTTTCTAAGATAAAAATAATAATCCAAAGGAGTATCAAACACGAGCATTCGTCCTGCAGAAATAGGGAAGAGCGTGAATTCAAGGTAAGGAGTTCAAGATTGTGATTGAATGCAATTTTCGAGCTTCAAGGGCGATAGATGAACTCAAAAGAATTTCCAAAGCAATTGTGGATTGAGACCCTAATATAGTATCCTATTGTAGGCTCGTTCGGTACAGTAACGTAACCGAGACGATATGCTCTGACCTGCATGGGCCACCACAAAAACATGTAACGTCCCAGTCCCAAAATTCGTAGGACTAGGAATGCGATTACATGCCAGCTACGTATCAAGTGGACTCCAGTCCAGCTCGAATACGTATAAGCTGTATAGTAATGACCAACTATCTATATTAATTAATAATATCTAAGTTTCAATCCACAGTAAGATAGAATACAGGAATGAACAACATATAACATAGTGTGCACCCCATGCTACATTTGTTCGAATAGACCGGAAAGAAATAACTTGAGTCTACAAAAACTAGGCTGACAAGCAGAATATAAATGAATAGAGATAAATATATAACCACCAGGGATACCTGAAACAGTAAATATCAACCATCATGATCAGCTACCAACTCCGCTCAGTCGAATACCTGGAGAGATCACCAGGTCCTCAGGGGACATAGCAAGGTACATACAACATGCCAATTAACAGTAAATAAAAACATATGAACTAATGGGTACTACCCTAACCAGTCTAAGTGACATGCACGTGAGAACATATTCCGGATATCAGGCTTAGCCACTGAGGCTCACAAGCTCGTCAGCAGGCTATTGCCCTCAGGCACCGTGTTGTGGGACCAAAGGGCATACGAGTATATCAAGTAAATAACCACCCACGCTCTGCTACAGAGACGAAGGTATACTAGTAGAATACCATCCAAGTCCCTATATGGAAACGAGGCTAAACTAGTAGAATAACAGCCAAGTCCCATATATGAAAACGAGGATATTCGAGTAAAAATATATGTATATATATACAGCCTGATATAACGGTAATGTTCTCCCCACCCCATGTTCTATTCTATCAAGTCATGTCAGATAACACTAACAATATCAAGTAAATAATTATGTAACCTATCACAGGATCCAAACCATGAATATGTCATATCTTGGACTATCTCATGATCGTGTCAGTGTCCTAGGTCCATCGTGTCTCAAGTAACACGATAATCAATGCAACGCTATATTTAAGTTTAATACCCAATATCTGCATACAGATATTGACATCCGAATCTGTTCGGACGTGAAGTATCAACTATTCCTATATCATGATATATATGAAGATAGAAACAATAGAACAAAAAAAAGAATATGTACTGAAAACTTGGCAAGGTACACTTGCCTGGGTCCTGAGCAGTGGTTTGGTGATAGTCAGATATAGTTCTAGGAAGTGCGTAAGCGCCTGCTGTAAAAATAAAAAAATGATTCCAGAATAAGAGAACAACTACAAATGGATATTCACATGTCCGAGTCTGGACACACGACAAATTGGTAAATTTTAAGTTGACACGGGTCCAAAGGTGGGCCGCGTCGTACCAATCAACGTGTCAGTATCAAATATTTTAGAATTTTATAAACTTAGTGTCTGCAAATATAGTTTGACTCCACGAACCCAACGGTACTTTTAGAATTGGATTCTGACCCCCCGTTGACAAAATCGTCCGTTGAGTCAGACCGTAGGCCCACAAAACGGTGTTCCGGTCAACGTTCTCAGATTCGCACCAAACTTGGACCACTTGACCAACGTCACGTGACGAGTCTGATGGCGCAAATTTCGTGTTAATCTGACAAGCGAGCGTAATATAGTCAATTTAACTAGAAATAGGTTGATATGGAAATTTGTCATTATGGCAAGAAGTGCATTTAGATAATAGGAAGGGTGACAATATCATTAAAGCTTGCATTCAAGCTTCTTGGCTGTAGCTTTGTTTCTATTTGTTTTTAAGTTAGAAGCTAAAAAAAAAATAGCTTGTTTCTACTTGTGGTGTAATAGTTGAAATATTAGGGGTGTAAATGTGAATTAACCATCATTACTACTAAAAGAAAAGTGTGCTACACATTTCTTCCTGGTCACTTCGTGAACAACAGTAGGCCATCTTGCTGGTAGAGGAAAGTGTTTTTATAAACTTACTAATGAAGAAGGTGGTCGTGGTCGTCGGCGCAGTGTCGGTTCAGCGGGTTGGTGTTGAAGGTCAGTGGGACAGTGGGGCAGGCGTGGCGGACATCCGGACGGTGAGCACTGCCGGTGGGGGTCGACGGACGAGCGGACAGGGCTGTCGGCAGTCCCCGGCAGCGACGACAGTCTTCAGAGATAGGGTGGGGTTTGTGTTTGGATTTGAAAAGTAGATGTGTATATTTATAGATGTATATAGGGAGGGAGGGGAATAGCTTCCGCTGAGTATGGAAGTTTATGAGTTTATAGGTTTAGGAATGGGAGGGAGCTCGGGGGTTACACACAGGGAAATTAAAGGGGTCGGGGAGTTAGCTGTGAGGGAAATGGAATAGGTCGGCCGTTCCCATTGAGCAGCTGTTGCTACTCACTTCATTTATGTGCACATTCACTCTTTCCTTTTGCATTCAAAGGGAATCAAAGTCATGGTGGGCCCATTTAATATTGCTGCTTGTGCTCTTCAATTCTATTCCATAGGAGAACAAGATGGACCCGGGTGTTAATGCATGGGAGTGAGCATTGCTATGGGTGCTAAAGATTTAGTAAACTAGTTAGTTATGTTGTATTTTTTTTTTCTATTATTAAATACTATCTCTAAGAGTTATCTTTAGGATTTTAGTTTACTTAAAGGATTTGTTCAACCAGGAATTGGTTTAAAAGAATTTTTAATTAGATAATTCACATTAGAGAAGAAAAAAAAGAATCTAGGAACAACTAGAAATATATATATACTTATTTAAAAAAAAAATTAGTTTTAACCCAAAATATCAATAAATAAAATTTGAAAATTATCTAAATGCCTTAGTTGAAAATCAGGGGGTTTACATCATATCATATCAAAGAAGCAATGATGAATAAAACTAAACAATTTACATGAGCCCGGCAGCATATATGGGGTCTCACGAGGCAGCTCTCGGTCTGTGCGAAGCATCGTCATGGTCGTCTCGGATACAACCGCCTGACTGCTTCCGGCCTTTGAGCCTCCTGACCGAAAACGGCTTCTTCTATCCCCTGATTCTGTTTGACCTGTTGGAGCTGCCACTTCCGCTCCCTTTGTCTCGAAAACATGTTCAATCGGGGTTTGAATCCCCTCAACATCAGTTCCGGGATTCTCATCAATCCCAATATTCCCAAGGTTCTTAGCCTGATCTTCATCATCTTCTTTGCTATCATCAAGGTCTTCATTATTATTCTCATCACCTGGGCATTCATCGCCTTCAACATCAACATTTATGTTCTCATCACCCTGTAGGTCAACGAGACTCTGGTTATCATCTTTTGGGCATTGATGCCCTTCATCAACAGTAGGGTGCTCTTCACCCTCACCTGTGGTATGGCCCTCTTTGGCCATTAAGTCTTGATCTTTTGAGACTTCTATGAGAGTTGGATCTACTCCATCTTTATTGAGATCAGAAGCGGTGTCTATGGAATCTTCTTCGAACAACTTATCACCAAAATCACAACTTTCGAGAGCCGCTATCATTTCTTGATCCTCTTGAGAAAGGATAGGAGTTTGGATTGCGGAAGGAGCTGCAACATCGAGATTGGAGTCCATTGAAGGCAATACCTTCTCAGGAAGTGTGGTCTCTGAAACCTCTGGAGTTGGGGACGACATCGTTATTCCTGCTGTAGCTAGGGTAGTTGCAGGAATAGTCTTCTGCATAATCATGTATTCTGAGGTATCCACTATGACGACTGGAGCTGGAGCGCTAATTTCTGAAGCCTCTGCCAATAAAAAAGGTCAACGTCAATATTTTGCTCAATCATGATCACATTAAAAAGAATATAAATATTACCTTGAGGAGGTGGCAGATCCTGTAAAGGTAATGACAAATCAGGTCGACTTGAAGGCTCTTTTGGCATGGAAGGAGTTGGTGAAGCGTTAGTTCCTTGACGATCTGCTCGAGTCACCATTAACTTCCTTCTAGCCTTACGTATAAGAGGTGCTGGAGGTGATTCTTCGATTTTGACCAGATCATCTTGCACCGTCGGCCGCCTGCTAGTCCCTTCATCAATGACCTTACTATGTCTTGGAATTGAAGAGGGAGTTACTTCTTCTCCTCCAGGAGAATTTCCTGTGTTCATTTGCTTCGTCTGGGACCTTGTTGTCCTAGTAGTAGGCTGCTTAATAAGAACTAATGATGTTTTCTTCTTCCTTCCTGGAGCCTTAGGAGGGGAAAGGAGTTCATCTGGGTGTAATGGAACAAATGGTTCTCCGGTCTTTTGCCTTTTACCAGGCCCCTTCGCGGGAGACTTCTCCTTCCGCTTCTTAAGTGAGATATCCAATGGTTCATTCACTTCATCAAGAAGACCAACAAGAGTAGCCTCTAGAGGTTCATCAGCAGGGTCGTGGTCTTCCATATCTCTAAATTCTTGCATAGTATGAACCCCCGATTGTGCCCGTTTGATTCTTGCAAAACTATCAGCCAAGTTGAAACTTTTAAAGAAAGTATTGGCTGAAGTATAAAAATTTGCATATGTATATTACTTGAACCTACTTCAAGTGCAGCAGAAGGCATGGTGAATACAGCCTTGGTACCTTTTGCATTATAGTACCTCCAGGTTCCGGCCCCATCTATCAAATAACCTTTGGCTTGTAAGCACGTGGTGGCATTCTCCACCTGCATTTGATCGTAGCCGAACTGTCGAGCGAATCGGCTTGGTAAATATGGCTCGGAAAGCATTCACCCTCGAACCGCTGTACTAGGTGGGAAGGTCGGATCATCTTCAGCCACAAAAAAGTCGGTGGAGTTAGACGGAGTGTCATAGGTTCTAAGTCCATGAGTTGAGGTAGAAAATTTTTATATCCCAGAGGAGGAGGGACACAGTGGAATCTCCATCCAGAACCCATGTTCAAAGCCTTTCTACACTCTGAAAGGGTGTTTATGCTCCATCGAGTGGTGGCGTAACGCCTGATGAAGTCTCCTCCACCCTCCTTTCCTCTGTTCCGACTCTGCTCCATTCAACACTACCATCACTACTCCATCCCAGATCGACACCTGGACCGCTCCTCGCCATGTCCAACATCTCCAGACCCAACACAAGCACCGTCTCCCTACTCAACGACATCACTGACCACCACAGCACTGGCCGACCTACATCTCTGACCAATTCTCCACCACAGGCCACTTCGATCGTCTTCTCTGCCCCATAATTTCGGGCCTATGATGCCACCATACAAATCACCATTGCCACCAAACAAATCACCATCGCCACCACCACAACACCAAACTAAACCAACTCACCTGTGCACTGGGCGTCGCTCCCCGGCCAGTTTCGACCATCCCCCACCTTCCTACAGCCAGCACCACCTCGAGCTGGCACTGCCTCCGTAGATCTGGCCAAGATCGTATCCGTAGCTGGATCTAGAGCATCGCCATGCCGTCGCCAGAGTTGGAGAGCCACCGCCAGAGTTGTGGAGCCTCCGCTACCTCCTACTCGACCAAATCTGGTCGATTCGTCGTCGAATCTGAGTTTTCTCCGTCCTCTCCGAGCAGGAGACGCCTCCATGAGTCCTTTTGTTGCCATAGTCGTCGTAGTGTTAGATTAGTGTAACCTAAACCTCGGTGATCACGTTCTGTCCAGATCCCCGGTCAGCGTCGTCGTGCCTTTTCGGATCCGTCGTGCACCTCCCGGCGTTGATTTCCCCGAACTAGGCGCCGCCCCAGATCTCGAGTCCTCTCCACTGTCTCGCCGCATCTAGCCTCGCCGGTGTCGATCCGGACCACCATCCTCGACCTCACCGCCGGAGCAGCTCCTAGTGAGTTCCCTCCACTTCTCAACCCCTCCTCTCTCGATCTCTCTCTCTCTTCACTCACTCTTTTCTACTTTCTATGTTTTCTTTTTCCTAATTATTGGACCCCACCAAGCTCTCCCACATGCGCACTCCCCGGTCGCATGCTTACACTCTGTCCCGGGTGCACGGTAGACCGTATACCCCCTCATGTCGCGGGCTACGTCCTCTGCGGCGACCCTCGTAGTCGGTCTGGCCGGTCATGCGCCTACCCCGGCTCCCCTCCTTACCGTATGCGCCCAAACCCGGGGGCCATCGGGTTCGCATGCGCCCGCCGCGGACGGCAATGCGCCCTCTATCGTGGGCCTCGTCTCTGTAGGGACGTCATCCCTTTCGACCAGCACCATGACTCTGTCTTACGCAGAGGTGCTGCCTCCAGACAGTGGGCCACATCTTACCCTTCAGATAGAGGATCTCGGTCTGCCAAATATCGAACTCCTACCGACTGCAAACGGGCAAACCATTCGTGTGCCCTTCTCTTCAAAAGAGATAGCCTCCTTAGCGGCCGGCTTCGCAAAAACACTGGTCCTAAAGTTCCCCTCGGGGTGCCCAAAGATCTCCAAAGCCCAAAAGGTTATAGCTGGTTGGGGCCTAACCTCAGCGTACAGAGTCGCCCCGCTACACCCCAGGCACATGTACCTACGCCTCTCCTTCAAATCCGACTTCACTACTGTTTGGGCAAAAGACACCACAATCATCGACGCTCACAGCGTTAAAATCGTCAAGTGGACTCCCAGCTTCAACCCCAAAGTTGACTCGTCAATTATCTCAACGTGGATCACCCTCCCCAACCTACCCCTTATGTGCTTCGCACCCGCCGACCTGAAGAGAATCGCCAGCTCTTTTGGGTCGCTTGTAGGAATTGTCGACGACACACGTAACGTCACCAAAGAAAACTTTACAAAGATATGCATAGAACTCGAACTGTCCACGGATCCCCCCACCTATATCGAGATTGAACTTGAGAGGTGGATGCACTCCCAGGTGCTGTATTACAACAACAACATCATTTTTTTTCAAAAACTGTCAGATTCGGGGCCACCTCACCGACCAGTGCTTCAGGGCACACCCGAAGCTGAAGAAAAAAAATCCCCGGAAGGCGCACCCCCGAAGGAGACCCTCTTCACACCTGTATCCCCGATCCTCCCCCGGCTCAACAAACACTCCCATTTTGTAGACAGAGATGACACTCCTAGCCCACGCCCACACCCCTCTTCAAACACAGCCATTACTCCCTACGAGCCAAAGGCCATCCTTCTCACCAACCAATTCGACACCCTCACCTCTTCCTCCCCTACCGACAACCTAGAGAGCTTCACCTCTTCCTTCCCTGCAGACAACCTGGAGAGCTCCCCTCCAGGAGCGACGTCTTCCGAGGAGCGCGAGACCCCGTCCGCCGTTGCATCTTCTGTCGGTGGAGAGATGGTCCAGCTTGCCCTGATCCTCCACCCAGCCTTTGCCAGCATAGCAGAATCCCCTCTCATATCTGACATCGTCTCTGCAGAAGACCCGGATAGCCTCAAACTTGCCCTCGCTAACAGGCTTCAACAAGCCCAGGAAGCCAGATTCCTTAACCCCACCAACCCCCTCTGCGCTCTGACTGATCTCGAAGGCACTACTGACACCCAGCCAGAGGAACATGGTAACTTAACAAACAAACAGCTCGAGGCATCGGCCACCCCATCCATAGCGACCTCGAGCAATAGATCTTCTCACAACAAAAACAAAAAATACGGCCTCGAGTCCACGCCCATGACCACGAGGTCAGCCACGAAGCTCAACAACAACCCCCCACACCCATCCCAATGCTTAACATCCTTTCGTGGAATGTTAGAGGGCTGGCAAATAAACCCACCTTGAATATATTACTCAGCCTCAAGAAAATCTACTGAATTGACATCTTAGTCGTCATCGAACCCAAAATCCCTCACACAAAGCTCAAATCCATCCAGATGCAACTCGGCTTCCCGGTCGCCATCGCCAGATGCAATGACATTTGGATCCTCTTTGCCGCTGAATACAAATCCGCCATAGTTCATGACTCGAAACAGGCACTGTCAAGCTGGGTAGAACATCCCACCCTCCAATCTCGAACCTTCTTCTCCGCCGTTCACGGCAGCTGTGACATTCTCGAGCACAAGCAGCTTTGGGCTACACTGTCAGACACCCATCACCACCTCCACATCCTTCCGTGGTTGTGCGTCGATGACTTTAACGCGCTCTCGAGCAGAGATGAGAAGTCCGGGGGCCGCCCACCCCCTCCGCAGGCCATGAACGACTTCAACACCTTTATCTTCAACGAACACTTGTCCCTACTCTCTTTTTTCGGTAGCACATTCACTTGGTGTAACATGCAAGAAGGTGCCCATAGACAATATTTCTGTCTCGATCGAGCGATGATCGACAACCGCTGGTCCGATATGGGTCTCATTTCCAACCTCTCCCACCTCAACTCCACTGAATCGGACCACTCCCCCTCCTGTTCAAGATCAGTAGCAACTCTAACCTCATCAAGAAACCTTTCAGATTCTTAGACTTCTGGAGCCACCACCCGTATTTTTGAAACATCGTGGCCTCCTGTAGTGCCCCGTCCCGCAAAGTCAATCAGAGAAATCAAAACGCCGACGGCGTTGGAACTTAGCCTTGCAACGGCTGCTCGAAGGCTCGCTCGTCCGAGGCGACTCCTCGCACAGGTGGGATAGTTTCGGTGAACTTGCCTCATCTTGGCATGCACTTAATAACTCGCATGTTTTCAACTTGCACAAGTAGGCTAATCTAAAAGCTACGAACGCACATAGCAAAGGAAATAATCCCGTCGGGTCGAAATGTCTTAGAACATGGAAGTGGTCCCACGGTCTTCATAGAAGTCGCCTCAGTGTGCTTTCAAATGACACTCGATCCTTCGATCCCGTGGCTTGGGAGAAGGAAGTGGGCTTAAGTTGCTAAGTTGTCCCGACACTTGAAATAGCCTAAGTCATAGGCGTCGCCTGCGTGAATGCTTGGTAAAGCATGTACGGTCCCGTCATTTCGTCCCAACACTCGTATAAGCCTAAGTTATAGGCGTCGCCCGCATGAATGCTTACTAAAGCATATAGGTCCTGTTGTGCAAGGCTTGGCATAGCCTTCGTACGTCCCGCAAGGCTTGGCATAGCCTTCGCACATCCCGTGAGTTAAAGTCGTCTTGTACGGCTTGTTGGCTTAAGTCTAGGCACGAACTTGGTTGTTCTAGTCGACCCCGTACATCGCACGTTCCCTCGATGAGTAGCTCGGCGTAGCCTTGCTCGTCGAGTCGTTGCCCGAATAAGTTAGACAAGTATTGCGCTGGGCCAACGAAGCCATTTCTAACACTGTCCCGCTCTAGCTGCGGTTGTCAAGTCACATAGCCCCTTGAGAACAAGGCTCGTCGTATAAGTATATGACTTGAGCGATAGTGTCGCCTATAGAACCAGGCCTGTCTAAGGCACGAGCTACGTTGGATCTAGTAAAGAGTTTGCCACGAACAAAGGAAGTCCACGCGACTTATTGTCGTCGAGATCGGTCCCGCTACTTGGGAGTCTCGTTAAGTCTTGAAATGTCCCGTACACGAGATCGGTCCCACGACTTGGGAATCTCGTTAGTCTGGATAAGTCCCACACACGAGATCGGTACCGCGGCTTGGGAGTCTCGTTAAGTCTTGATAGAAGGAAGGAATGCTTGGTCATGTTAAGGAAGGATTTGATAGATCGGATTGGGTCTTGCATGGTCATTGGATAACTTGTCGACAAGGTGTAGTCTTCTAGAGTGATCACCGGGGCGCTGGGATCACTCGGCCCGGGGGAAGCGAGTGTGGCTCAAAGTAGGATGCTGGATGACCGCATGGGAGAGTTCGGCCCCACCGGGCTAGCTACTGATGTAGGTACAGGCCGATATCCCATGAGCCATGTCCAAGATAGCTTGACATTGCTAGTGACCTCCTCATGTAGATGGGTCGACAGATAGCGGCACACCGCGTGTATGCCTTTGGATTGAGTCTAGCACTTGAATGGACGTCCCGTCGATAACATAAGGTCTGGGCCTAAGAATGGGCTGCAGCATAGGCACCGTGCTTAGCACGATACTTGGCATCGAGATATTCATGAAGACGAAAATGTAATTGTCAAGTCTTGTCTAAGTTGGTTCATGAGTCGAATAGAAAGGCCGTAAGGCAGTAGCATGGATAAGTCTTGATAGCAAGACACGACCTCATCTTGAAGCACGGACAAGTCTAAGCAAGGTCCAGAGGCACGGCCCGCACGAGTCATCCCATTGCCGTCCTTGGCACTTGAATCGTTGGCACAAGAATTGGTCTAGTGGCGCTGAAGTTTAAGTAAAGGTCTTGGCACGGCCGAGTTCGTATAAATTGCTCCTCGGCATAGCATTGTCTCAAATATGTCTAAGTCGTAAATAGAATGTGGCACGACCCTGCCGTCCCGAGTTTAAGTTTGGTCAAGTACATGCACGATGAGGCACTACCTTGATCAAAACACACGCTGGCATTAAAGCATGACCTCGTCGTTGCATCGCTAAGTATAGACCGAGACGTCTTGTTTAAAATGCATCCTAAGGCAAGACTAGAAAGATAATTGAAATGGTCTTAAACTGCACAAAGTAAATGAAACGTGTCGGTTATGTATGGGTGGGCGAGGAGCTCACTCCGCCAGTACAGTTGAGTACTGACACCCACACAGTATTTCATTTGCAGGCACAGGTAGAAGCTCGTGGCACGGAGCTCGCTTGGATGCGTCGAGGCACGGAGTTCCTTGGCGAATCGAAGCGTGCGGCCGCGTGATCTGAAGACTTATACAGGACATAATGTATAGACATCGCCTTCCGAAGCTTCCGCTGGTTCAAGTATTGTATCGAGAGATGAGAGAGAGCAGAGTGACTTGTAACATGAGTGAAAAGTGAGCCTGAGAGACTTGTAATTGGCCTTGCGCCCACAAATGTAATCTTGTATTCAATATCAATAAAAGAGCTTCTTATGAATGACTTATGTTCATGTGTTCTTCTTTGAATTCCGCTGCAATGTATTCAATCTTTCTGCTTGGGACTTCTGTGCGACGACCCCGTCGCCGCCGATGCAATCGGCCGTTATAGAATTGCCTTGCACGAGCGCAATCTAGGCTCGTACGGCATCATGCCTTAGCGAGGACGATCGCTCCTACGGGAGCAGGGCGTGACATAATGGTATCAGAGCACGGCTTTACGTCCTTAGACTTCACGTCGAATTTCTCGATTTTGAAAGCTCGTCATTGGAAAATAAATATGCGCACTCTCTCGATTGTCCCTCGGCATGTCCATATAATAAGTCTAAATATTTTCAAAAGCTCGTACAAGCGTTCAATCAAACGCGTCGGTAGGCCTTTGTGCCGAACGGTGTCAACTTGTCTTGAATGAAAACATGTGCTAAAGTTAACATGTCGCATGCATGCCTAACTAGTCCTACGATGATCCTAGCCAGTGAGCATGCAAAATCGGAATATAGTTCGCACGGGGTAGCTATGCACACGACCTTTTGGTTAAGTTGTGTTTCGCGTCGCGTACCTCGACCCTTGGGGCAAACGAATCGCGAGCGATAACAAGTCTTGCTCAGTCGGAAACGAAGCTACACTTAGAGTGTTTATCGATAGGAACGCTATCGAACTAACGCTTAGGCGTACACGGAGGATTGACTTGGATTTTGAGGAAATAGTGCGATCGACCTAGCGCGTCGATACGACGAGAGCGATTATGCTAGGGATTCGTCGAACGAATCCAAAAGATGTCTTAGCGAATGATGCGAACGTGATTGAGGACTAGATCGGATGGCTCGAATCCGAGTGGTGTATGGATTTTCTTAGAAATCATTCGAGCAAGATTGAGGATTTCGAGTAACGAGTATGTCGGCGAGGCGATACGATCGTGCAGAGCCTTAGAACGCGTCACGTTTAGTTGGTCGTGACTTCGAAAGTCCCGAACGAGATGTCACTGGACAACTTGTGAATGGACAATGCATGTTAGAAAATAATTCGGAACGATGAATAAAAATGAATGGTCTTGGTCGAGGAAACTTAGAGGATCGCGCGTACGATTCGGATTGATTCAAATAAAATGTGACTTGAGTTTTGAGCAACGATCTTGAAACGAACTTGAGGAAGAGCGACTGAACTTGATCTTGAATATCGAGGAATGGTGGTATATCCAGTTCGGACAATAGCATCAGTCGCACGACTCGAAATTGGTTGTAAAGGAAGATCGTCAGGTTACGCATATCGTCGATGGTATTGAGGCGTATCAAAGATCGATATGCGATAACTCGGGGGTACTCTGACTCGGTGAATGACGATCGTGCAAATGTCATTATTCCGATGGATGCTATATTCGGGATATTGAAATATATCGAAAAAAAATAGACTTGGCTCGAGGATTTCTAGTTGAACGAATGACGAACGGACTATCGAACTTGGCTTGGATGAAAGTGAAATGCTTGGATTTGCTTCGACAATAACCCCAACATCGATATTCTTGTCTTATGCGAGCGCAACTCCAGCCTCGCACATGCGTCGTGCCGATTAGGACGATCACTCCGCGTGAGCGCTGGTATGGTGATTCATACAGCGGGGGTGATCAAACTTGCACGGCGTGGCAATATGATTGCTTCGACTTGTGGTTTGACGCGAAGGTAAACTTGAGGATTGAGTAGGTCCAATCCGCGTATTGAGAATAAATAAATCTAGATTCAAGCAAGAGTTACATCCCGATGAGAATGATCATTCTGCGGAAGCGTCGTATGGTGATTCATGAACCACCGTGGATGATCGGACTCGCGTGAGATTAGGGTGCAACGTATTGTCAAAGCTAGACGACATCGTGATCGAATACATGAATTGGTTAGAATTGGTGACTTGAATGGATTCGAATACGCGCAACGAATATATAAGGATGCGAATAGGTGATCGTGCTCGATGTTTAGAAATCTGAGTGACGTGAGCTTGGGTAGAAAATCCCGCACTACCGACTTTGGTTTGACCCTAGGATTGGGGTCAGTATTGGCATTATTGTTGGGGAACTATGATTCCAATCCTGACATTGACTTAGCCTCGAAAAGAAATGGCCTAGTGGTTAGGCGAGACGCCCTGTTTCAAGTGTTGTCAATCGAAAAGATTGATCTTGAGGATTGGCATGGATGGATAGCGTGAATCACGAATATAGGAAAACCCTGCTCACGAGACTCGGCTGACATACATATATTTCAGGGACGCCTGAGTATGTGCACGATGCGACTCGAGTGAGAATGACAAATTCTCTATCATGCGGCTTGGCTGAATGCATGTATTTTAGGGACGCCTGGAATACGTGCACGATCCAGCCAAGTGATACGTTGAGTTCAAGTAAGACTTGAAGAATGGGAGTGTGTCAAGATCTTGAAATCATGTTAACGGAAAGATTGTTACTAGTTCGAGTGTAGCTCGGAATCGAAGAAACGCGTAGGCAGTGTGCGTACGATTAAGTCTTGGCCATAGAAATGGTAGGATGGCTTGCCCTCAGGAAAGTCTCGAGGACGAGACTTGTTCTGAGTGGTGTATGTTGTAGTGTCCCGTCCCGCAAAGTCAATCGGAGGAATCGAAACGCTGACGGCGTTGGAACTTAGCTTTGCAACGGCTGCTCGAAGGCTCGCTCGTCCGAGGCGACTACTCGCACAGGTGGGATAGTTTTGGTGAACTTGCCTCATCTTGGCCTGCACTTAATAACTCGCATGTTTTTAACTTGCACAAGTAGGCTAATATAAAAGCTACGAACGCACATAGCAAAGGGAATAATCCCGTCGGGTCGAAATGTCTTAGAACATGGAAGTGGTCCCACGGTCTTCATAGAAGTCGGCTTAGCGTGCTTTCAAATGACACTCGATCCTTCGATCCCGTGGCTTGGGAGAAGGAAGTGGGCTTAAGTTGCTAAGTTATCCCGACACTTGAAATAGCCTAAGTCATAGGCGTCGCCTGCGTGAATGCTTGGTAAAGCATGCACGGTCCCGTCATTTCGTCCCAACACTCGTATAAGCCTAAGTTATAGGCGTCGCCCGCATGAATGCTTACTAAAGCATGCACGGTCCTGTTGTGCAAGGCTTGGCATAGCCTTCGCACGTCCCGCAAGGCTTGGCATAGCCTTCGCACGTCCCGTGAGTTAAAGTCATCTTGCACGGCTTGTTGGCTTAAGTCTAGGCACGAACTTGGTTGTTCTAGTCGACCCCGTGCATCGCACGTTCCCTCGATGCGTAGCTCGGCGTAGCCTTGCTCGTCGAGTCGTTGCCCGAATAAGTTAGACAAGTATTACGCTGGGCCAACGAAGCCATTTCTAACACTGTCCCGTTCTAGCTGCGGTTGTCAAGTCACGTAGTCCCTTGAGAACAAGGCTCGTCGTATAAGTATATGACTTGAACGATAGTGTCGCCTATAGAACCAGGCCTGTCTAAGGCACGAGCTACGTTGGATCTAGTAAAGAGTTTGCCACGAACAAAGGAAGTCCACGCGACTTGTTGTCGTCGAGATCGGTCCCGCTACTTGGGAGTCTCGTTAAGTCTTGAAATGTCCCGCACACGAGATCGGTCCCGCGACTTGGGAATCTCGCTAGTCTTGATAAGTCCCGCACACGAGATCGGTCCCGCGGCTTGGGAGTCTCGTTAAGTCTTGATAGAAGGAAGGAATGCTTGGTCATGTTAAGGAAGGATTTGATAGATCGGATTGGGTCTTGCATGGTCATTAGACAACTTGTCGACAAGGTGTAGTCTTCTCGAGTGATCACCGGGGCGCTGGGATCACTCGGCCCGGGGGAAGCGAGTGTGGCTCAAAGTAGGATACTGGATGACCGCATGAGAGAGTTCGGCCCCACCGGGCTAGCTACCCGTGTAGGTACAGGCCGATATCCCATGAGCCATGTCCAAGATAGCTTGACATTGCTAGTGACCTCCTCATGTAGATGGAACGGCAGATAGCGGCACACCGCGTGTATGCCTTTGGATTGAGTCTAGCACTTGAATGGACGTCCCGTCGATAACATAAGGTCTGGGCCTAAGAATGGGCTGCAGCATAGGCACCGTGCTTAGCACGATACTTGGCGTCGAGATATTCATGAAGTCGAAACTGTAATTGTCAAGTCTTGTCTAAGTTGGTTCATGAGTCGAATAGAAAGGCCGCAAGGCGGTAGCATGGATAAGTCTTGATAGCAAGGCACGACCTCATCTTGAAGCACGGACAAGTCTAAGCAAGGTCCAGAGGCACGGCCCGCACGAGTCATCCCATTGCCGTCCTTGGCACTTGAATCGTTGGCACGAGAATTGGTCTAGTGGCGCTGAAGTTTAAGTAAAGGTCTTGGCACGGCCGAGTTCGCATAATTTGCTCCTCGGCATAGCATTGTCTCGAATATGTCTAAGTCGCAAATAGAATGTGGCACGACCCTGCCGTCCCGAGTTTAAGTTTGGTCAAGTACATGCACGATGAGGCACTGCCTTGATCAAAACACACGCTGGCATTAAAGCATGACCTCGTCGTTGCATCGCTAAGTATAGACCGAGACGTCTTGTTTAAAATGCATCCTAAGGCAAGACTAGAAAGACAATTGAAAGGGTCTTAAACTGCACAAAGTAAATAAAACGTGTCGGTTATGTATGGTTGGGCGAGGAGCTTACTCCGCCAGTACAGTTGAGTACTGACACCTACACCGTGTTTCATGTGCAGGCACAGGTAGAAGCTCGTGGCGCGGAGCTCGCTTGGATACGTCGAGGCACGGAGTTCCTTGGTGACTCGAAGCGTGTGGCCGCGTGATCTGAAGACTTATACAAGACATAATATATGGACATCGCCTTCCGAAGCTTCCGCTGGTTCAAGTATTGTATTAAGAGATGAGAGAGAGCAGAGTGACTTGTAATATGAGTGAAAAGTGAGCCTGAGAGACTTGTAATTGGCCTTGCGCCCACAAATGTAATCTTGTATTCAATATCAATAAAAGTGCTTCTTACGAATGACTTGTGTTCATGTGTTCTTCTTTAAATTCTGCTACAATGTATTCAATCTTTCTGCTTGGGACTTCTGTGCGACGACCCCGTCGCCGTCGATGCAATCGGCCGTTATGGAATTGCCTTGTACGAGCGCAATCTAGGCTCGTGCGGCATCACGCCTTAGCGAGGACGATCGCTCCTACGGGAGCGGGGCGTGACACCTCCGCCTATAGATCTACAAACAACCCCGACCCCCTCGTCCGAGTGGCAGACAAACTGAAAGCGACCAGGAGAGCGCTGTCGACTTGCAACAGAAGCGCCTTTGGCAACATTTTTTAGGCGATTAAAATGGCTGAGGATGATGTTACCCGGGCAGAGCACCAGTAACCGACGAACTGTTTCTCGGAGACCTGTGCGATGCTCAACCTCACCAGAGCCCTTCTCAAATCCAGGCTGAAGGTCGAGACCATATTTTGAAAACAGAAAGCTAGACTAACCTGGGACGCAGAAGGAGACCAAAACTCCAGCTACTTCTACTCTTATGTCAAAGGCCGCAAGCAACAGCTTAACATGACCAAATCGTCGACGACAATGGTACATTGCTCAAAGACCAGAGGAGCATCCATGAGGCGGCTGCAAATTTCTATACCAAATTATTCTCTAAAGAGATCATCGCTAAGGATGAGGAGTTCCTGGCCAAGATCTCCAACTTGATCAGCGCTAGAGAGAACGATCAGCTTCAGACTCCTCCTTCCACAGACGAAGTCAAATTCGCTGTGTGGGCTCTTGACGAGCACAGCACTCCCTGGACCGATGGATTCTTTGGGGTGTTCTTTCGATCCTGCTAGGACATCATCGAACCTTACCTCCACGAAGCCACTGCCGCCTTCTTGCAAGGGGCCAGATACCCAAATTCCATTTTCTGTGTTAACCTCATCCTCATCCCCAAAATAGACAACCCGGAGACCTTTCATGATTTCTGACCCATCATCTTATGCACCTTCACCAACAAAATAATATCGAAGATAATTGCGACCCGCATGTCCGTTCTCCTTCCCAAGATCATATCTGAAGAGCAAAATGGTTTCGTCCTGGGTCGAAACATCACCGACAACATCCTTCTAGCGTAGGAAATAATAACTTGCATGAAATTCCCAGCCAGGGGGAACGTCGCCATCAAGCTCGACATGGAGAAGGCCTATGATCTGCTGGACTGGCAGTTCATCATTTGGGTTTTCAGGGCCTTCGATTTCTCTGAAAGTTGGATTGACGTCATCTTCAGATCCATAAGCAACTCCTAGTTCTTGACATTCATCAATGGTCAAGCCGAGGGCTTCTTCAAATCTAGCAGGGGGGTCAGACAGGGAGATCTCCTATCTTCTACCATCTTCATCATAGTAGTGGACGTACTTAGCAAAAACCTCAATAACATGGCTAACACCCCAAGATTCAAGCACTTCTATACCACCACTAGTTGTCCCTTACTCACCCAACTGGCCTACGCAGATGATATACTTATCTTCTCCTATGGCGACATCGAGTCGGTCGAGGTGGTCCACCGAACGCTAGAGAAATACACCAGATGTTCAGGGCAGCGAGTTATTACCAACAAAAGCGTCATCTACACCCACCACAAAGCTGACAGGACCCACTCAGTAAATCTATCCAACTTACCCTCCTTCTCCATCGCGTATCCACCATTATCTTACTTGGGATGCCTGCTGGTGTACGAAAAAGCTAACTCAGACATCTTCGACAACCTGGTGAGCAAAATTAGGAAAAATCGAAGGATGGCACAATGCGACCCTCTTCCCGAAGGGTAAGATGATTCTGATCAAGCACGTCCTCTCTTCCATCCCCATCTACACTTTGGCCATTTGCTCACCCCCCAAGAAATTTTTATCCTTATTAGAAGCCCTCTTCCCCGACTTCTTCTTGGGCCACTCTAATGGGAAGGACAAACACCACTGGGTCGGCTGGGATACCATGGCCAGACCCACGATCGAGGGAAGGCTAGGATTCTATAAACTGTCGAAAATCGTCGATGCATGCTCTATGAAGTTATGGTGGAAGCTTCGCACGGAGACCACCTCTATATGGACCAGGTTCATGTTGGCCAGATACTTTCGATACTGTTATCCCGTAACCGCAGTTACTAACAACCGATCGTCGACATCCTGGCACGGCATCCTTCATGGGCATCACCTTGCGGAACCACACATCCGCTTACAGCTTGGCAACGGGTGTTCGTCACTGTGCCACGAATACAGACTCGAAGATGTCACCATCCACTAAACCCCTAATTCCTACCGTATTGCACGATCCATAATTTATGGGACCCGAACTCAGGTTGGAGATAGGACAGGGTCAGAGATTGGCTTGGTCTGGAGGCTGCGGTCAGACTCGCAGCCGTCGCGGTGCAACTCCTTGATGTTTCCGATGCCTAGAATTGGACTCCCAAGTCCGACGGAGTTTTTTCATTGGCTTCGACAAAGACGGTTCTTAGAGGGATCGAAGTGCCTTCCCCTATAATCGCCCATTTCTGGTCTTCCTGCATCCACGTCAAATGGTCTATTTTGCTCTGGAGAGCGTATCGTAGGAAGCTTCCGACCGACGACTCCCTTCCCTCCATCGACTTCAACCTTGCATTGAAATGCCACTGCTATACCTCCTCCCGTACAGAAACTGTCGAGCACGTATTGCTATCCGGTGACCTCACACCTCTGTTATGGACCAGCCACACTCACCATTGCAGGCACAATCTTCACGTCGGGGGCTTCAACGATCGCCTCGCCAGCTGGGGCGATTCCCACAAGCGTCAGATCGTCGCAGCCGCCGGCATCTGGGTCCTTTGGAAGAATTAGAGCAAATTCAGATATGAAGGTGTCACCCCCGTTTCTCGCATTTCGTATTTATACTCGAAGTTGGATTTTGGCATGTATTTTATTTTCTTGACTTGCGGATTTTTGGTTCTCGTAATTGGGTTTTTACCTGGCTTGGTTTATTTTGTGGAGTAGGTTTGGTTAGGTTTATTTTGCATTGGAACACCTTAACCTACACTCCACCCTCAACACAACACAACCCACCCTCTTTAAAACTCCACCTACTTTTCTCTCTCCTCCATAAACTCCATTTATTTCTCCATCTTCTTCTTCTTCCTTCCTCTACACAACATCCACACCCCTTAGGCAAGTGCAACTTGCTTCCACAAGAGAGCCCATTTCTATTGTTCTATTAGCTTCTCCTCATGTTTCTAAGACACATTAGAACTTGTCATTTTCCATTTTGAGGCTTTAATTTTTGTAGATCTAGAAATTAGTTATTTTTGGATTTTGGTAGTTTTGATCTATCAAACTTCCTTATTTTCAAGTTTTGATGGTTCCATGTTGTAGAAAATTTTATTCTACCCAATTTTGACCTTTGAAAAGTTGGATTTGGACTTATTTTGACCAAGTTATGGACTTTTGAAGCTTTGGGTTCAAACCATGGAGTTCTTGCTGATTTGGAGAAGACAGTGAGCAGTGTGCACGAGCATTTTAGCTTGCGCCACTGAGTTGCGCGCGCTCTTTAGCGCAGCGCAGTCTGACTCATACGCTGTCTTTTGGAGCGTATGTCTTGCATACGCTCACTTGGGTAACAAGGAGTCGTATGGACCTCATACGCTGCCTTGATGAGGAGTCGTATGGAGTACATACGCTGCCTTAATGAGGAGTCGTATGGAGTACATACGCTGCCTTGATGAGGAGTGGTATGGAGTACATACGCTGCCTTGATGAGGAGTCGTATGGAGTACATACGCTGCCTTGATGAGGAGTCGTATGAAGTCCATACGCTGCCTTTCGCGCTGCCCCCTCCGCGCTGCCCCCTGCGCGCTCTTTAGCACGCTGACCACTTCGCGCTGCCCCCTGTGCGCTGACCCCTTCGTGCTGCCTCCTGCGTAACCCGACCCCAGGAACCCTTGCGCAATCTGTCCAATCATGGTGTTTTGATTTTATCTCTGGGTCTAGGTTTCTTTATTGATTATTGGAGTTGAGATCTTGTTCCACATAACACGACTGTCTTGGCTCGACACGACCTGGCACGGTTTTGATGATTTGCTTATGACTGATATGGGTTCTGATTTTTGTGGTTTATAATCCTGGTACTTTCTGATCTCCTTGACAGTGACCCGATGGGGTGCACACTTGACTTGTAACCTGTGATTCATATTAACCCTGGTAACTGGATAACTTGATAGTGGCCCGTGGCGACGCACTCTTGACATGTACTTGACGTGTACTTGACTTGACTTGACTTGACTTGACTTGACTTGTAACTTGTAACCTGACTTGACTTGACGCTGTTGCGACGACTAACCTGACATGCTCAGTGAATTCTTGACACCGTGGGTGATTGTATTGAATATGCTTGTATAAGCAACTAGTCTTGTCTTGCATCATGTCTAGGACATGTATCCCTGGTTACCACGGTCAGGGATTCATACCGAATCTGACTAGGTTAATGACTAGATTGATCAAGTAGAGCATATAGATAGGTATTCCGGCTACAAGCAATCTCGTTATCTGGGCGCCTTCCTTGATGGACTTGTAGCCTGCCGACGAGTAGGGCACATTTCCAGCTCACTGTTATGTGGGGCACTACATGAAACGATTACTATGCACACTGTCATGTGTCGCATCCAAGTCACCTAACAAGGCATGATAACTCTAAGCTTGAACCTTGCGTCTGGATAACCTGGATAGTCTGCAGGGCTTGTGGCCATTGGCGTACCTCATTGCATCTTGCTAGTAACTAAGCTTGTGATAACCCTAGTTAGTTAAGTATCAAGCTGTACTCTTGCTTGGCCGTAAATGATGGATGGAGTCCTATCTTGTCTAGTCTTGCCTAGATCCGGTACATGGATATCTCCGGACATTCTTGTTTATGCTTTACTTTATCGATAATTGGTTCGAGGCTAAGTTCTGCTCAGGTGAAGGGTTACAACCCCGGTCTTTGTTTGGTTTACGGGTTGTAACTTGGTTACCGGAATAGTCCTTTAGTTATCTTATCGTTTATCATCATGTTTTCTTTAACTCATGTCTTATGTTATTTCACCTATGACCTTATGTGCTGACATGCTGGTTTTAGTTCTTAAGTGAAGCCTCCTTTGTGGCACTTGCTTGTTCTGGGGTCTGACCCAGCTGGTTTTGTATGGCCAGATACCGGAGCAACAGCAAAGGATCTACCTGCCTTCCAGCCCGATGGTGACCGCCAGGCGTAACCAGGGCAACGAGTGGGTTCTTTTTGTTCTCCCACTGCAATTGTACATTATTTTTTTGAGGCATTTAGCCGACGAGCACTTGTTAGCTCGATGCACTTTACTTTCTGTCTGCCTACGGGCTGTAATCATGATTGGCAACTCGAGGTTGATCATGTATGACTTAACTCTCGCTAGTCCTCACATTTTGTACGACTAGCTTCATGATCATCTGGATATGTAATGTTTGGGACGCCTTATAATTGTATATTTGGTGGTCTGACATCTTGTAACTATCATTACTTGCTTGTGATTGAGACACTAGGCTTGTTATTGACCTTAAGAGACTGATGGATTGTAGTTAAACCCTCACATAGCTAGACAGCCGTGACCGTATGGTGAGATGGATTCCATTTCATTATACGTAGCTGGCTGTGTCCGCCCCCGCTCTCCAGTATTCTGGTTCTGGGGCGTGACACAGTTTAAGTGGTGGCCCATGCAGGTCTTGTCAATCAAGAAATATGAGGGTTTACCGGATAGATGTCTCAATCTGTACTCGCCTTTGATCTCCACTCGTATCTTCTATCTCCTTGGATCCCTGACTTGATAACATGCTTGCATCATTGTTCTATCCTGGTCCTTCCTTAATATTCCCGATGTCATTGCTTCAGTGGCATCGCTCCTGTTGATCAGCCAGAAGAAGTTCGGCCGGCAGTCCAGCAACAGCAAGAAGATCAAGATCAGTCCTCAGCAGCCGCCTCCCGAACCATGCCTTCTGGAGAACCAGAGCCCCCAGTCCAACCAATTCAGCCAGCAGGTTCAGAGGATGGGCTCTTGATGGGGCTCATTCGTGAGTTGCTTGCGTCTCAGGACCGTCGAGGTGATGCCTTGCAGCAAGCAGTACAAGAAGCTATGGGCGGAAGTGGTCCTCGAGGGAATAGTGCGGTCAACAATTTCAAGCGCCTGAACCCTCCCTTCTTCGACGGCAGCGAGGATGCTATTGCTGCAGATGCTTGGCTACAGGACATTGAAGTTATCTTGGAAGCAGCCAGGACCCCTGAAGAAGAGAAGGTGGCGGTGGTGCGCCTGCAGTTACTAGATCTAGCTCGCAGCTGGTGGGCTATGCAAGCAGCGAGTTTGGGTACGCCTGTTGTGGGCGGTATTCAGTGATATATTCCAGACCAAGTACTTCGACGCAGTGGCTAGATATGACCTGCAAGCCAGGTTTAGTAATCTCAGGCAGATGAGCAGGACGGTCGACGGATATGCGGCCGAATTTTCAAGGTTGAGTCGGTTTGCTTCCACCTTGGTGGCAACCGAGCTAGACAGAGCACAGCGATTTCAGCAGGGGCTCCACTTAGAGATCATATTGGCAGTAGAGCAGTTCGAGCACAGAACTTTTGGTACCGTCTTACGAGCAGCAAGGAGGCATGAGTACACTTCCCGAAGGATAGCGGACCGGACTGGAGATCGAAAGCGATCCCACAACCAGATGCAACAATCATCAGCACCAGCCCCGGCAGCTAGGGCCTTGACTATTGGAGTTCTCCAAAGGACGGATTCGGTTACGTCGGTTCAGCATTCAACTCCGACGTACCCGCAGCAGCAGAAGCAGAAGCAGTCTTTCGCAATGGGCTGCACTCATTGTGGGAAGCCAGGGTACGTTGTTTCGGAGTGTCGCAGAGCACAGAGATTGTGCTTGGCTTGTGGAGCACCGGACCACATGATAGGGTCCTGTCCGAATAGAGCCGGTTCCTCCTCATCGGCCCAGACTAGTCCTTCGGTAAGAGGACCAGCACCAGCACCAGTGCAGCAGCAGCAGCAGTACCAACCCCCGAGGCCATTACCATCTCAGGCCCAGGCCTTCCAGCAACAGAGGCCTCAGCAGTTCGCCTGGCCCAGGCCTAGATCCAGACTCGACAGAGAGGTATCTGTGCCCTATTATCTTGCTTTCTGCCGTCGTTATACGGGACACGTGTCATGTTTCATGTGTCCTAATTACAACGGTATATCCTGGGCCCGAGCCATGTCCTAGATCATTCAAAAACGGTTATTGGTACCAACCTTTTCGTATGAGGAGAGGCCCGTGTCCCTGTTTGACCAAAGAGAGAGACCTCAAGCGCAAGACTATCAGTTTAATTCGTGTTGCTTGAGTTCATCGCTCCTTGGGAGAGTCAAACGTGGGAGTGTGATGATGATATCTGATCGCGATATCCCTATCTGTTTGACTCGTAAGGTATAATATCTTCCTTATGCCTTATGCTATTCATTCCTTGATTGCATGTATGATTGTATGATTGAACTGCTTAGTGTAGTTGTTGTTGCTTAGTGCAGCTTGCCGTGGCAGTCTCTAGCTCCTTGATTAAATTTCGAGGACGGAATTCTTTTAAGGTGGGTAGAGTTGTCATCCCCGTTTCTCGCATTTCGTATTTATACTCGAAGTTGGATTTTGGCATGTATTTTATTTTCTCGACTTGCTGATTTTTGGTTCTCGTAATTGGGTTTTTACCTGGCTTGGTTTATTTTGTGGAGTAGGTTTGGTTAGGTTTATTTTGCATTGGAACACCTTAACCTACACTCCACACTCAACACAACACAACCCACCCTCTTTAAAACTCTACCTACTTTTCTCTCTCCTCCATAAACTCCATTTATTTCTCCATCTTCTTCTTCTTCCTTCCTCTACACAACATCCACACCCCTTAGGCAAGTGCAACTTGCTTCCACAAGAGAGCCTATTTTTATTGTTCCATTAGCTTCTTCTCATGTTTCTAAGATACATTAGAACTTGTCATTTTCTATTTTGAGGCTTTAATTTTTGTAGATCTAGAAATTAGTTATTTTCGGATTTTGGTGGTTTTGATCTATCAAACTTCCTTATTTTCAAGTTTTGATGGTTCCATGTTGTAGAGAATTTTATTCTACCCAATTTTGACCTTTGAAAAGTTGGATTTGGACTTGTTTTGACCAAGTTATGGACTTTTGAAGCTTTGGGTTCAAACCATGGAGTTCTTGCTGATTTGGAGAAGACAGTGAGCAGTGTGCGCGAGCTTTTTAGCTTGCGCCACTGAGTTGCGCGCGCTCTTTAGCGCAGCACAGTCTGACTCATATGCTGCCTTTTGGAGCGTATGTCTTACATACGCTCACTTGGGTGACAAGGAGTCGTATGGACCTCATACGCTGCCTTGATGAGGAGTCGTATGGAGTACATACGCTGCCTTGATGAGGAGTCGTATGGAGTACATACGCTGCCTTGATGAGAAGTCGTATGGAGTACATACGCTGCCTTGATGAGGAGTCGTATGAAGGCCATACGCTGCCTTTCGTGCTGCCCCCTTCGCGCTGCTCCCTGCGCGCTCTTTAGCACGCTGACCCCTTCGCGCTGCCCCCTGCGCGCTGACCCCTTCGTGCTGCCTCCTGCGCAACCCGACCCCAGAAACCCTTGCGCAATCTGTCCAATCATGGTGTTTTGGTTTTATCTCTGGGTCTAGGTTTCTTTATTGATTATTGGAGTTGAGATCTTGTTCCACATAACACGACTGTCTTGGCTTGACACGACCTGGCACGGTTTTGATGATTTGCTTATGACTGATATGGGTTCTGATTTCTGTGGTTTATAATCCTGGTACTTTCTGATCTCCTTGACAGTGACCCGATGGGGTGCACACTTGACTTGTAACCTGTGATTCATATTAACCCTGGTAACTGGATAACTTGATAGTGGCCCGTGGCGGCGCACTCTTGACATGTACTTGACGTGTACTTGACTTGACTTGACTTGTAACTTGTAACCTGACTTGACTTGACGCTGTTGCGACGGCTAACCTGACATGCTAAGTGAATTCTTGACACCGTGGGTGATTGTATTGAATATGCTTGTATAAGCAACCAGTCTTGTCTCGCATCATGTCTATGACATGTATCCCTGGTAACCACGGTCAGGGATTCATACCGAATCTGACTAGGTTAATGACTAGATTGATCAAGTAGAGCATATAGAGAGGTATTCCGGCTACAAGCAATCCCGTTATCTGGGCGCCTTCCTTGATGGACTTGTAGCCTGCCGACGAGTAGGGCACATTTCCAGCTCACTGTTATGTGGGGCACTACATGAAATGATTACTATGAATACTGTCATGTGTCGCATCCAAGTCACCTAACAAGACATGATAACTCTAAGCTTGAACCTTGCGTCTGGATAACCTGGATAGTCTGCAGGGCTTGTGGCCATAGGCGTACCTCATTGCATCTTGCTAGTAACTAAGCTTGTGATAACCCTAGTTAGTTAAGTATCAAGCCGTACTCTTGCTTAGCCGTGAATGATGGATGGAGTCCTATCTTGTCTAGTCTTGCCTAGATCCGGTACATGGATATCTCCGGACATGCTTGTTTATGCTTTACTTTATCGATAATTGGTTCGAGGCTAAGTTCTACTCAGGTGAAGGGTTACAACCCCGGTCCTTGTTTGGTTTACGGGTTGTAACTTGGTTACAGGAATAGTCCTTTAGTTATCTTATCGTTTATCATCATGTTTTCTTTAACTCATGTCTTATGTTATTTCACCTATGACCTTATGTGCTGACATGCTGGTTTTAGTTCTTAAGTGAAGCCTCCTTTGTGGCACTTGCTCGTTCTGGGGTCTGACCCAGCTGGTTTTGTATGGCCAGATACCGGAGCAACAGCAAAGGATCTGCCTGCCTTCCAGCCCGATGGTGACCGCCAGGCATAACCAGGGCAACGAGTGGATTCTTTTTGTTCTCCCACTGCAATTGTACATTATTATTTTGAGGCATTTAGCCGACGAGCACTTGTTAGCTCGATGCACTTTAATTTCTGTCTGCCTACGGGCTGTAATCATGATTGGCAACTCAAGGTTGATCATGTATGACTTAACTCTCGCTAGTCCTCATATTTTGTACGACTAGCTTCATGATCATCTGGATATGTAATGTTTGGGATGCCTTACAATTGTATATTTGGTGGTCTGACATCTTATAACTATCATTACTTGCTTGTGATTGAGACACTAGGTTTGTTATTGACCTTAAGAGACTGATGGATTGTTGTTAAACCCTCACATAGCTAGACAGCCGTGACCGTATGGTGAGATGGATTCCATTTCATTATACGTAGCTGTATGTGTCCGCCCCCGCTCTCCAGTATTCTGGTTCTGGGGCGTGACAGAAGGTCACCAATTCACCCCCAATCAGCTGATCAGGGAGACCCTTCGGCAAATCGCTAAGATTAGCAAGCGATGTTTACACTCCACGGTCTTTGTTCGGTCGGCTTTGTCCTAACCCTGGGCTCGGGCCAGCGACCAGTTTTTGGGTTCTGGCGTCTTTTGTTGTCTGTGTGTCAGCTCGCGCAAGATGCGCTTACTTGTGTAGGCTTCAGCATTTTGCATCTAGTACATCAGTAAAGCTTTGTTTCGACTATATATATATATATATATATATATATATATATATATATATATATATATATATATATATATATATATATATATATTATGATTAATCCCGATGGTAACTAGTAAATATGTATAGTTGGCTAGAAATAGTCAGTTAGCTAGACTTTATAGATAGTGATAGTTAAAGATAGCATGTTGACATTGTTAGAATTTAACCTATTTTTGCTCTATCTCTAGGTGGTGTCACGACCCGCACCCAGTGTAAGGGCACGAGACGTGGGTACGTGCAGCCTACGCCGTAGTGTCGGTGGTAGAACTCTGTCCTAGGTCCAACATCTAACACAATCTAGAAAATACTCCAATTTAACCTACGAAACTTAGCAAATATGTCGATTTCTCCCTCATTTTCGATCCAACTCTCGTGAAACTTCGCATACACCTGGGCGTACACATCCCCGACCTACTGGTCGAGTTAGCATGCGACCATGTGTCATGTCTGACATGCATGCAGAGCGTGTCCATGCACGGGTGTGCGCGCGTGCACAGCCCCGTGCACAGCGTCGTGCACGCGTGTCAACGAGTCTAGGGACTCGTGTGTCTCGTGTCTCATGTTCGTGTCCTAGGCTAGGGTAGGTATAGGGCTATACGTTGGACACCCTGAATCGTATCCACGTGTCGTGTCATGTCCGCACGAACGTCATTTCAGCTGCGGCTGTCCCGCGCGCGCGTATGGTCGATCAGTGCCAACGTGATTTCTTCCTCATTTCTCGATGAAACTTCACAAAACTTTAGGAGCGTGATCTCAGTCACGGCCCCCACCTACACATCAATTTTTACGCGACCACGTGGACTGTGCATCGAGGAATCACCCCCGAGCAGCAGGACACGTGCACGGCCTGGCGTGCAGTGCGTTCGTATCCTGTTTGGACACAGACACGAGTCCGATTCGTGTCGAAACTTATGGGGTCATGATCCTCGTGTATAGGCTACCAGAATATATAAATAGATCTAGCAAAAATTAGAATTAAAATCATTGCGACATTTTATCAAACACCTACAAATATTAACAGTCACGTGTCCGATACGGACACCAAATGAATATGAAACTAGACGAAATTGATCCTATAGGTCAGGGTACCTAGATGCACACTACCATGAAGGAAAACCAGGAAAAACAACACTAGAATAGGATTTACCTATTGAGAGTCAAAGACCTCAATGCAAAGGACTCCCCGAGCCCTCCAACGATCGAATACCCTCGAACAAACGCCTCCACCACCTTGCTAGCAATGCTCCAGCAAGATCCTCTCCTTCCTACGAGCACAACGACTTCGTTTGGGGAGAAACGGACTCCGGATGCAAAAGTTAGGATTTTGGAGAGTGGAAAACTAGGGTTTTCTCTTGGAGGCTACAAACTTCAACACAAGAAGGGGACTGCCTATGGCCGACCAGGTATAGGGGGTTAGGGTTAGGTTAGTACATGGGCCTAGGCTCACTAAGCTACTAATAAAGCCTAAGTCCAAAAAGGCTTTAAAAAGGCTAGCTATTAATTGGCTAAAAATTTAATTAAATTATTCTATCAATAACTCATATATTCTAATTAAAACTAATGATAAAAATCTAATTCTAATATAGCATCAGGGTTCTAGTCATGGTTGCCTAAGTTAAATCCATCAAGACTACTCAGACAACAAACCAAACCACATTTCATCACATGAATTCAATAAATTAATAAAATAATCTAAAATTACAAAATGACCAAAATATCCTTAAAATAAAAAGTGGGTGTGACAAGTCTACCCCCTTAAAATAATTTTATCCTCAAAATTAAAGACAAAACTGAATAGACAAGAAGGATAGAAAGTCATACCTCAAGACTAGAAAAGATAAGGGGATTGCTCGCGTATCTCATCCTCCCTCTCCCAGGTAGACTCCCATGGAGAGTGATATCTCCATCCTACGCGAACTAAGGATATCGTTTGGTTCCTCAGCACATTCTCTCGTCGATCTAGAATCTCCACAGGCTGCACTGGATAACTGAGAGTAGGGCCCACCTCAATCTCGAAATGATCCAGTACATGGCTGGGATCTGCCATGTACCGTCTCAACTGTGATACGTGAAATACGTTATGGACTCCCTCTAATGCAGGGGTCAAGTCCAGCCTGTATGACACGTTACCGACTCTTCCGCTGACAACGAAAGGTCCGATGAAACGCGGAACAAGCTTTCTGTTAGGGTTATATACTAAAAGCATCACTTTTGTAGCGACCTTATTTCCTTAAATTTTGAATGAGAATCATATGGGCAAATGTTTGCATATTGTATTTGTTGCAAGTGTTAATGCAAATGTCTGATATTCTACATTGCGGATAATATGGTGTGTGGTGTCACACATAAGATCATATTATCAGTTTCCTATTGAGTATATAAATAGTTCACAACCTAGATGGACTTGGACAATCGATTGGAAAGGTTGTAGTATAATCTGGTATTAGTCTATCTTGATTATAGGTTTATACTAGTACACTTTGTGTGTATTGAACAGGACCACTCGAGGTTGTTCTCTTTGTACTGACTACATAAGAGAACAAACACCTCTGTTATTATGGATGCTTGTGCTCTTAATCCGGATATAATAATGGACATGTATATGCAGTGTGCATTACTTTGACTCATAAAAGAGTGAGATTCATTATGGATCAACAACCTCTATGAATTGGGTAATAACATTGTATATATGATGGGCTGTTGATTATAAATGGAATCCATGTCCCGATATATCGGGTTGATGATGTCCTCTTAAGGAGCTCATAAGGATTGTCATGTAAACCCTGCAGGTGGATTATATCCGACATGACAAATAAAGTTGAACGGTACTACTTAAGGATAAAAGATGTCGAATCAATATAGTTGTCAGTAACTTAATTTGATCGACGGACATACGATATCTTAACATGGGGAGCCAAACGAGCATATAGTAAAAGGAGCCCACAAACATAATTTGGGATTAGGGAGGTAGTGCAACAATAGCTCATTAGTGGACCGAGCTATTGTTAATGGGCCTGGATTGTGTGTTCGGGCTGAACACGGGATATCCAGATCCGTTAGGAGGCCTAACCCTAATTTCTCCTGATGGTCCCTACCGTAGCCTATATATATCCTCTATTCTCTGGCCGCCATGATTACTGATCAGAAATCTGAAACTTTCTCTAAATTTGTGATTCACGTAAGGAGAGAAAGAGAGGGCTGCCAAGGAGAAGAAAATGTTGGGAGATCGTTGCCCACACGACGTCCAACTCAAGGAAGGAATACGTGCAGAAGATCTTGGGGTCGTCCGCTCGAGATTGCCAAGAATTACTTGTCTCCTTTCCGTCGCAGGTATAATTCGTGAACCCTAGTTTCCGCCTATGAAGGGTTAGAACACGTATTAGATCTGTTTAACTTTCTATCGATCAATACGCACACCAAAGAAAGGGTCCTGGGAATCCCCAGTTCCATCAATTGGTATCAGAGCCACTTTGGATCTACGTATTGATTGATACATCCATGTTGTCCAATAAAACCTGCGCTGTGTAATAGTCGGTAGATGTAGATCCGTTCTAACTCGGTTTTGCAGGCATCTTAGATCCAACTATTATGGTCCAATGCATGTTTTTATTGTATTGTTTAAACCACAGACATGTCGTGGATGTTGTTGTTGCTGTGGATGTAATTAAAATCACGAGGGTTGATCGTGCTTATTATTTTAATTTTTCAATCTAGATTATGTGTGAACTCCTTCGGGAGGCATAGGATTGATGTAATTTTAATTATTTTTGATCAATCGTGATGGCGGTGGTGGCTGTTTTTGACGTCGGACGAGATGCTCGTTTTAAGCAGTCCAGTGGTCGAACCCCGTATAGATCTGCGCAACGCCAGATTTTGGATTCGGATAGTTGAGGACGGAGCAGCAAAGTTGACCATAATAGTTGGATATTTTCTCTTATTTGTGTCATTTTGCTTTTTCTGATTATGCATGTTTATTATTGTGTGGTTGTTTTTTTTGAAAAACTAAGCCTACATTAATAATGGACAACATGGACATAATATCAACTAGTAGAAAAACTCTCATTGTTAAATAACTAAGTGGGAGAGAATTTTTATTTTGTATAAATCCTATGGTCTCCACTACTGGTTTGTAGGTGATGTAATTATACTTGCGTGTTGGCTTTAGTGCTTTCCTCCATATCGGATGAGTATAATTATGGATCACCAGTACAAACTTTCTTAGGGATAATTGTAGAAAGTTACCTAGTATGTGTTCACTTCTCCATCTGAAGGAACTCATTACAAGGTAATGGACTTAGTATTAAGTAATGGTATACGCTTAGATACAAATAATGGTATCCTCCCCATCGGAGTCACTGCTATTATTTGTATGACCAGAGCAAGACCAGCATATTAATTTTATTTGTCATAAAGTTATATTGACATGATAGTAAAATTAATGAGAAAAATCTACTTGAACAAAGTTGAATTTGTATACGTTCACACTATCGTGGCATGCTAAATTCATGGTGTTCAAGGTGTTGGTGAATTTCTTATTATTGTTTTGAGGGAATCAATATTTAGTTAATTCAAAAAGTTTTTTTGCCCTACATAATTTTATTTATGTGATTCTCAGGATTTCAAAAATGGGTTCTTTCAGTCCACTTATGGTGATTCTTAAAGAAAACAAACTTACTGGATCTAATTATATTGACTGGAAACGTAATTTGGATATTGTTCTGACTGCTGAGGAGTACAAATATGTACTTGTTGAGGAATGCCCACCTAAGCCTGATGCTAACTCTGATGAAGAGGTCAAAGAGGCTTATAAGAAGTGAAAAAAGGCAGATGAGATGGCGCGGTGTTACATTCTGGCATCTATGTCAAATGTACTACAACATCAGCATCAGGCCATGGCCACAGCTTATGACATGATGTATAACCTCAAGGAACTCTTCGGACATCAGAGTAGAGCAGCTAGGCAGTTTGCTATAAAATGTTTGATGAATACAAAATGGCTGAGGGTACACCAGTAAGGGATCATGTTCTCAAGATGATGGGTCATCTGAATGAGATGGAGATCCTTGGAGCTGAAATCGATGGAGAAACCCAGGTCGATATCATACTCGGGACTCTGCCTAAAAGTTTTGACAATTTCTGCCTTAATTATAATATGAACAAAAAGTTGTATAGTTTGGCAGAACTTGCAAAAGAGCTACAGGATGCTGAATCTCTCTTTAGGCAGAGTGGTCATGTTTTTGTTTCTGAAAAGGCTTCTACTTCTAAGCCAAAAGGCGGTAAGAAGATGAATAACATTCAGAAACAGACAAACTCAGCAAAGAAGGACATGGGACCTCAAGGCGCGGTAAAAAAGCCGAAAGGCAAATATTTCAAGTGCAAAGGGTCAGGACATTGGAAGACTGATTGTCCACTTCTCAAACAAGGGAACAAAGAAGGTATATCTCATTTACTAGTAGTTGAAACATGTTTAGAGGTGTTATCTACCAGCACCTGGTGTGTAGATACAGGAGCCACTAATCATGTCTGCAATACATTGCAGGGGTTCCAGGAAACCAGACGGCTCAGTGATGGAGAGATATGCTTGTTCATGGATGATACTACAAAAGTATCGGTCGTTGCATTAGGAGATGTTACTTTATCTTTTGGTAGAAATAAGTCTTTGACATTGAGAGATTGTCTTTATGCACCTTCACTTAGAAGGAATTTAGTTTCTGTTTCTATGTTAGTTAAGGATGGATATTCAGTTTATTTTAATGACAATATTGTTATTAAAAAGAATAAATATTTTATCTGTTCTGGTGCATTGGTTGATAATTTGTATGTCATTAATCCTATTTCGTCCACAATGTAACTTATGGAAATGAATAATATGTCATCTAACTTAAATAAGAGAAAAGGACCTTCTTGTATGAACCAAACATATCTTTGGCACTTGCGATTGGGGCATATTAACCTAAGAAGGATTCAAAGACTGGTTGAAGATGGACCTTTGAGTTCATTGGAAGTGGAGGCACTACCAGTCTGTGAATCCTGCTTGGAAGGTAAAATGACCAAAAGGCCTTTTACGGCAAAGGGGTATAGGGCCAAAGATGTGTTAGAATTGGTTCATTCTGATTTGTGTGGACCCATGACTATCCAAGCTAGAGGTGTCTTTGAATATTTTGTCATATTTATTGACGATTATTCAAGGTATGGACACATTTATTTGATGCGCCGTAAGTGCTTTGAGAAATTCAAAGAGTACAAGGCTGAAACGGAGAAACGTCATGGAAAATGTATCAAGTCATTACGATCAGATCGTGGTGGCGAGTACCTCTTTAGAGAGTTTAGGGATTATTTATCAGAGGTTGGGATTACATCCCAATTGACTGCACCTAGAACGCCCCAACAGAATGGTGTAGCCGAAAGAAGGAATAGAACTCTTATGGAGATGGTTAGATCAATGATGAGTTATTCGGATTTGCCAGATTCGTTTTGGGTATATGCCTTAGAGACTGTAGCTTATATTTTGAACTTGGTTCCTTCTAAGTCAATACCTCTTACTCCCATAGAGCTGTGGATTGGGCGTAAGCCTAGTCTGAAACATGTTCGTATTTGGGGTAGTCCAGCACATGTGCTGAATGGGAAAGCAGATAAGTTGGAATCTCGTACAGAAGTACGCTTGTTTGTAGGCTATCTAAGAGGAACAAAAGGAGGTTTATTTTATAGTCCTAAGGATCAGAAGGTCATTGTTAGCACCAATGCCCGATTCTTAGAGGAAGACTATGTGATGGACCATAAACCCACAAGTAGAGTTGTTCTAGAAGAACTGAGACGTGAGACACCAAGTACTTCAGTACCAACAGTACAAGAGGATGAACCACAAATAACTGCACAACATGTCACAAATGTTACACCACAACCGATAGTGCCTCGTCGTAGTGGGAGGGTTGTGATACAACCTGATAGATATATGTTCTTGGGAGAGTCGTCAGACTTCGTCCCTAAGGAACAAGATTATGATCCCTGTACCTACAATGAAGCACTCCAAGATAAAGATGCAGAGTCTTGGCAAAAAGCAATGATATCTGAAATAGAATCTATGGATTCTAATCAGGTCTGGGAGCTTGTAGAACCACCCGTTGGTGTAAAAACCATTGGATGCAAGTGGGTCTATAAGAGAAAAAGTAGGTCAGACGGTAAGGTTGAAACCTTTAAAGCTCGGCTTGTAGCAAAAGTTTTTACTCAAAGAGAGGGTATCGATTATGAGGAAACCTTTTCTCCTGTAGCCATGCTTAAGTCTATTCGGATTCTTTTATCTATTGTAGCTCATCTCGATTATGAGATTTGGCAAATTTATGTCAAGACAGCTTTCTTTAATAGAAATCTTGAGGAAGATATCTATATGAAGCAACCAGACGGGTTCATTGAAAAGGGCCAGGAGCATCTTGTTTGTAAGCTCAAGAAGTCCATTTATGGACTTAAGCAAGCTTCCAGATCTTGGAACATATGTTTTGGTCAGGTGATAAAATCCTATGGATTTGATCAATGTCAGGATGAATCATGTGTATACAGAAAGTGTGACGGAAACGTGGTGGTATTCCTAGTACTTTATGTGGATGACATCTTGCTCATTGGAAACAATGTGAAGGTATTATCTGATATAAGGGTATGGTTATCCAAACAGTTTGATATGAAGGACTTGGGTGAAGTAGGTCACATCCTTGGGATCAAAGTTCTACGAGATCGCAAGAAAAGGATGTTGAGCTTATCCCAAGCTTCCTATATCGATACTGTACTAACTCGTTTTAGTATGCAAAATTCTAAGAAAAGTTTCTTACCTTTTAGACATGGAATTGCTCTATCAAAGGAGCAGTGTCCGAGGACACCTAAAGAGATAGAGAACATGAAGGCAGTTCCTTATGCTTCAGCGGTAGGAAGCTTAATGTATGCAATGCTATGTACGAGACCAGACATCTGCTTTGCCGTAGGCATGGTCAGCAGATATCAGTCTAACCCAGGACAAGAGCACTGGACTGCCGTAAAGCATATTTTGAAGTACCTGAAAAGGACTAAAGAGTATATGCTAGTTTACCAGGCAGATAGTTTAGTTCCCTTGGGGTATACAGACTCAGATTTTCAGTCAGATAGGGATTCCAGGAAATCTACCTCAGGTTATGTGTTTACTTTGGGAGGTGGAGCCATTGTGTGGAGGAGTATCAAGCAAAAATGTATTGCTGATTCCACCATGGAAGTCGAGTATGTGGCAGCCTCTGAGGCAGCCAAAGAAGCGGTTTGGCTCAGAAACTTTCTGTTGGACTTGGATGTGGTACCTAGTTTGCCTAAGTCTATTACACTTTATTGTGATAATAGTGGTGCAGTTGCAAACTCGAAGGAACCACGAGCCCATAAGACAGGCAAACACATTGAGCGCAAGTACCACCTGATACGAGATTTCGTAAAGAAAGGAAAAGTTGCTGTGATCAAGATAGCATCAGCCGACAACCTAGCTGATCCCTTTACAAAGAGCTTACCAGCTAAGGCTTTTGACAGTCATGTTGAGGGAATGGGAGTCAGATGTGTAGCCGCATGGCTTTAAGTATAAGTGGGAGATTTGTAACAGTATACTGAAAAGCAATGCTTTGAGTATAAGTGGGAGATTGTTAGGGTTATATACTAAAAGCATCACTTTTGTAGTAACCTTATTTCCTTAAATTTTGAATGAGAATCATATGGGCAAATGTTTGCATATTGTATTTGTTGCAAGTGTTAATACAAATGTCTGATATTCTATATTGCAGATAATATGGTGTGTGGTGTCACACAGAAGATCATATTATCAGTTTCCTATGGAGTATATAAATAGTTCACAACCTAGATGGACTTGGACAATCGATTGGAAAGGTTGTAGTGTAATCTGGTATTAGTCTATCTTGACTACAGGTTTACACTAGTACACCTTGTTTGTATTGAACATGACCACTTGAGGTTGTTCTCTTTGTACTGACTACATAAAAGAACAAACACCTCTGTTATTATGGATGCTTGTGCTCTTAATCCGGATATAATAACAGACATGTATATGCAGTGTGCATTACTTTGACTCATAAAAGAGTGAGATTCATTATGGATCAACAACCTCTATGAATTGGGTAATAACATTGTATATATGATGGGCTGTTGATTATAAATGGAATCCATGTTCCGATACATCGGGTTGATGATGTCCTCTTAAGGAGCTCATAAGGATTGTCATGTAAACCCTGCAGGTAGATTATATCCGACATGACAAATAAAGTTGAGCGGTACTACTTAAGGATAAAAGATGTCGAATCAATATAGTTGTCAGTAACTTAATTTGATCGACGGACATACAATATCTTAACACGGGGAGCCAAACGAGCATATAATAAAAGGAGCCCACAAACATAATTTGAGATTAGGGAGGTAGTACAACAATAGCTCATTAGTGGACCGAGCTATTGTTAATGGTCCTGGATTGTGTGTTCGGGCTGAACACGGAATATCCAGATCCGTTAGGAGGCCTAACCCTAATTTCTCCTCATGGTCCCTGCCGTAGCCTATATATATCCTCTATTCTCTGGCCGCTATGATTACTGATCAGAAATTTGAAACTTTCTCTAAATTTGTGATTCACATAAGGAGAGAAAGAGAGGGCTGCCAAGGAGAAGAAAAGGTTGGGAGATCGTTGCCCACACGACGTCCAACTCGAGGAAGGAATACGTGCAGAAGATCTTGGGGTCGTCCGCTCGAGATTGCCAGGAATTACTTGTCTCCTTTCCGTCGCAGGTATAATTCGTGAAACCTAGTTTTCGCCTATGAAGGGTTAGAACACGTATTAGATCTGTTTAACTTTCTATCGATCAATACGTACACCAAAGGAAGGGTCCTGGGAATCCCCAGTTCCATCACTTTCTACCTCCACCAAAGCGAATAGTACCACGCGTCGGAGATATCCTCAAGAACACCAGATCTCCAACCTAGCACAAACATGGTCTCATCTTAACTATAAAAATCATATGATCAACAAAAATCATAATTCAAACAAGATTCTAATCCTAAGTCTAAGCTGTACCTCAAACTGCAAGGTCTCCGGTGGCTGTCGGCCCAATACCGCTGTCTGTCCTGCACTACGGGAAGTCGATCTCTGATGAGCTTCACCTTTTCGGCTACGTCAACAACCATCTCAGGTACCAATAAAGCTCGCTCTCCAACGTCATCCCAAGACAAGGGTGTATGACATCTACGCCCGTACAGTGCCTCGAATGGTGACATCCCAATGCTGGCCTGAAAACTGTTGTTATATGCAAACTCTACCAAGTACATGTGATCCTCCCATGATCCTCCAAAATCCAGAACACAAGTCCACAGCATGTCCTCGAGAGTCTGAATAGTCCTCTCTGACTGTTCGTCTGTCTGTGGCTGGTATGCAGTACTAAATTTGAGCTAAGTGCCCAAACTAGTCTGCAGACTCTGCTAGAAATGTGAAGTAAAGCGACTATCCCGATTCGAGACAATGCTCACCGGAACTCCGTGTATCCTGACAATCTGCCGCATATACATCTTCGCTAGCTTCAGGGTAGACGTACCCACTTTTAATGACAAAAAGTGGGCCGATTTGGTCAACCTGTCCATGATGACCCAAATCGCGTCTTTCCCTCCTAGTGTATGCGGTAATCCAGAAACAAAATCTATTGTGATGTGCTCCCACTTCCACTCCGAAATGGAAAATGGCTGCAATAGTCCTCCTGGCCTCTGCCTCTCTGCCTTAACCTGCTGACAGACTAAACACCTGGCTACGAAGCGTGCTACTTCCCGCTTCATCCCATACCACCATACACGCTCCTTCAAATCTCTATACATCTTGTTGGCACCTGGATGCATAGAGTACTGAGAGCGATGAGCCTCCTACATGACCTACTCCCGAAGCTCTCCGCTAGGCACACACAGTCTGAAACCGTGCCTCAATATACCATCCTCCACAATGACAAACTCTTCATCCACCAATCCTGCTCGAACCTGCTCTCAGATACACCGTAGAGTAACATCGTCGAACTGAGCTGACTTGATCATCTCCATCAAGTCTGACTGTATCTGAAGGCCCCACATCTGCATCCAAACTCCTGGCACGATCACCTCGATCCCCAAGCTCTCCAAATCTGCTAATAAGTGACGATCCATCGTTAAACACATAGCTACCGGATACCTACTTAAGGCATCGGCAACCACGTTGGCCTCCCCTGGATGGTACTGCATTGAAATATCGAAGTCCTTCATCAACTCCAACCATCTGTGCTGCCTCATGTTGAGCTCTTTCTGTGTAAACACATACTTTAAGCTCTTGTAGTCTGTGAAGATCTCCACACGCTCTCCGTATAGATAGTGCTTCCGCAACTTAAGAGCAAAGATAACTGTCGCCAACTCCAAATCATGGATAGGGTAGTTCCTTTCATGCGGACGTAACTGCCTGGATGCATAGGCAATCACCTTTCCATGCTGCTGCAATACACAACCCAAACCCTTTCCTGAGGCATCACTATAGAAAGTGAACCCGCCTGATCCTGATGGCAATGTCAAAATCGGGGCTGTCGTTAGTTGCTTCTTCAACTCATCAAAAGCAACCTGACACTCCTCTAACCAAATAAACTCTACGTCCTTTCGGGTCAACCTAGTCAATGGCTCTGTAATTCGGGAGAAATTCAGAACAAACCTCCTGTAGTATCCTGCCAATCCCAGAAAGCTCCTGATCTCTGCAACTGAACTCGGTACTATCCACGCCTCGACTGCTCTGATCTTCTTCGGGTCGACTGAGATCCCATCACCAGTCACATGACCTAGGAAATCAACTCGATCCAAGAAGAACTCACACTTCGAGAGCTTTCCGTAAAGCTGCTCCTTCCTGAGAGTCTCCAGAACCACTCTCAAATGCTACCCATACTCCTCTGGGGTCTTCAAATACACCAAGATGTCATCGATGAACACTACCATGAACTTGCCAATGTACTGGTGGAACACCATGCTCATCAAGTTCATGAACACCACCGGAGCATTAGTTAACCCAAACGGCATTACCATGAACTCAAACTGGTCATACCGTATCCTAAAAGCTATCTTCGAAATAACCTCCTTCTTCACCTTCACCAGATGATAACATGACCTCAGATCAATTTTGGAGAATACCTTCACTCCGTTCAACTGATCGAACAAGTCACCGATCCTCGACTACGGGTACTTGTTCTTGATTGTGAGATTGTTAAGTGCCCTATAGTCGATACACATCTGTACCGACCCATCCTTCTTCAGAACAAAGAGTACTGGCGCACCCTACGGTAAAAAACTCGATCGGATGAAGCCCTTGTCCTGCAACTCATCTACCTGCTTCTTCAACTCCACAAGTTCACTGTTGTTCACTCTATAGATGTGCTGAGATATCGGCTCTGCGCCGGGTACCATGTCTATAGAGAACTTCACATCCCTGTCCGGAGGTAACCCTGTCAACTCCTCCGGAAACACATCCATAAACTCCGCTATCAATGGATGTCGCACGCTCTGCTCCTCTGCTGAAACTCTGCAGAAAACTTTACTGCTCTGCTCTGCCTCATATCCTCTGTCTGGCGTCACTGCGTCTCCATCATCTGCTGCATGAAGGCGAAGAACTGTGCCACATCAACTCTCTCCTGGGGCGGTGGTGGTAGCATCCCCTGAACTCCTGGGGTAGTCCTCGGAACTGATGGAGGAGCACCCCCAAAAGTTGCAGACGCGCCCACCTGAGCTAGAACAAGAGGTACTGTGGTCCCTGGGTCCTGCTGAGTCGGACGAGAAGTGGCAAACCTTTCAGCGGTATCCCTAAGACCAAAGCGCTGCGATCGTGTCTCCACCATCCTGAAGATAGATCAAACAAGGAATCAATTACTGAAAAAGAAGCAAAATCATCAAAGGAGGACAGTTGTTTTTGAAAGAAGATAATTAACAGCAAGAATTAGATAAGAGTTTTCCTAACGTGATTGAGTACCTTAACTTATATCCTATATCCTACTCAGGCTGTAATGATACTCTAGTTCGAGTACCACTACGAAATCATACTAGTTATGATTGTGACCTGTATGGGCCACCACTAAAAATGTGTTACGATCTGCACCCAGAGTAAGGGTACGAGACGTGGGTACGTCCAGCCTACGTCGCAGTGTCGACGGTAGAACGATGTCCTAGGTCCAACATCTAACACAATCTAGAAAATACTCTAATTTAACCTACAAAACTTGGCAAATACGTCGGTCTAGACATGTGGGACGTGCTCGGGTATTCTTCGGGTCGAAATTGTGTACGTATCGTGTCCAGCGAAGGAGTATCAGGAAACCAGATACGCGCGTGAACCGAATCGATGCGAACCCGACTTCTCGCTCGTTTCTCATCCAACTCTCGTGAAACTTCGCGTACACCTGGGCGTACACATCATCGACCTACTGGTTGAGTTAGCGTGTGTCCATGTGTCGTGTCTGACACGCACGCAGAGCGTGTTCGTGCGTGTGCACAGCCCCGTGCACAGCGTCGTGCACGCGTGTCAACGAGTCTAGGGACTCGTGTGTCCCACCTCGTGTCTCGTGTTCGTGTCCTAGGCTAGGGTAGGTATAGGGCTACATGTTGGACATCCTGAATCGTGTCCACGTGTCACTCCCCAATCCTGGAATACGTATTTTAATACGTAAACCGATAAATTGTATTTACCTTAAATTTATACTATATTTATTATGCTGTATTTCTTCATGCATTTTCCAAAAATATTCGACAAAATATTATTTTCTAATATATTTTCTGCATTTGGGCCTACAGTTTTGGCGCATTTGGGTAACCTATTCTTGGTTCACCAATGGGTCATCATGAACCCTTTGGTTCATCATGAACCCATGGGTCCAAGATCTATATATAACTCATCTCCTTCTCTCTCCTCTCATTTACTTCTTCTCATTAACTTCCTTCACCAACCAAGGCAAGTACCAACTTGCTCAAGAGAAGGATCCATTATTTTGTTAATGATTCTTACAAAACTATTTGCCAAAACATGTTCTTCTTCTCAATCTATACTAGTTTAGAACTTGGAAATTTCTATTTTGAAGCTTTGATTTTTGTAGATCTAAGTTTTAATCATTTTTGGATTTTGCATGGTTTGATCTACTTTAGTTGGATTTTATGGGTTTTTGATGCTTCCATGTGGAAGTGCATTCAGTTTCACCCAAGTTGGAGCTTTAGAAATCTGGATTTGGAGTTCGGATGGCCAAGTTATGATACTTTGAAGCTTGGGTTCAGCCAGGGTGTTCTTGCTGTTTTGGAGAAGACAGTGAACAGTGTGCTCCTGTTTGAGCACGCTTCCTGTTGGAAGCGTGTCTCCCCTTGAGCCTGCGTGACTTTTCACGCAGCTCTTTCCCTTGAGCATGCGTGACTTTTCACGCAGCTTTTTCCCTTGAGCTTGCGTGACTTTTCACGCAGCTCTTCCCTTGAGCCTGCGTGACTTTTCACGCAGCTCTTTCCCTTGAGCCTGCGTGACTTTTCACGCAGCTCTTTCCCTTGAGCTTGCGTGACTTTTCACGCAGCTCTTTCCCTTGAGCTTGCGTGACTTTTCACGCAGCTCTTTTCCTTGAGTCTGCGTGACTTTTCACGCAGCACTCTCCCCTTGAGCTTGCGTGACTTTTCACGCAGCTCTTTCCCTTGAGCTTGCGTGACTTTTCACGCAGCTCTTTCCCTTGAGCTTGCGTGACTTTTCACACAGCTCTTTCTCTTGAGTCCGCGTGACTTTTCACGCAGCTCTTCCCTTGAGCTTGCGTGACTTTTTACGCTGCTCTTTCCCTTGAGCCTGCGTGACTTTTCACGCACGCTGCCTTGTTGTGCGTATGCTTTTGATATTTTATTAGATATTATATGCCCATTTTATATCCTTACGCCTTTTGTCCCGAGCATGATATGAGCACTGATGTGACCCCGGAGAACAAAGTGTTCCTACCTGATACATGTACCTGAATGTCCCAGTTCTTGTTCATGCTCGACAAATGACTCGTAACTCCACGTGGCGTATTTGTAATGATGCATTACACTAAGGAGGGTAGCACATGTTGACATACTGATTGACATGGATCCTCACTTAGGGTACCCGTACTAAAGTACGACTTTAGGAGGATAATCATGCAGGCCACAGCATGAGAGTCCAAGATTTCACCTAGGGTTAAACTAGGCAACTGAATATACTAGATGCATGGGGAGGGCAGAGTCCCGAGATCGTGTTACACCAGTCGCCCTGAGATATTGTCTTGGCGCGCCGGCTGGTCTCCACGGATACTGTGTCATCCGCAACGAGTGGATGACTGTATCCGATTAATTCCTGCTATATATTTGCCCATTTTATATCCTTACGCCTTTTGTCCCGAGCATGATATGAGCACTGATGTGACCCCGGAGAACAAAGTGTTCCTACCTGATATATGTACCTGAATGTCCCAGTTCTTGTTCATGCTCGACAAATGACTCGTAACTCCACGTGGCGTATTTGTAATGATGCATTACACTAAGGAGGGTAGCACATGTTGACATACTGATTGACATGGATCCTCACTTAGGGTACTCGTACTAAAGTACGACTTTAGGAGGATAATCATGCAGGCCACAGCATGAGAGTCCAAGATTTCACCTAGGGTTAAACTAGGCAACTGAATATACTAGATGCATGGGGAGGGCAGAGTCCCGAGATCGTGTTACACCAGTCGCCCTGAGATATTGTCTTGGCGCGCCGGCTGGTCTCCACGGATACTGTGTCATCCGCAACGAGTGGATGACTGTATCCGATTAATTCCTGCTATATATTACATGTCTTGGCAAGGTGGCCTCACGAGGGACCTGTGCTCCATGACACCTGTCTACGCGAACCCCTGGGTTGGCTAGCCTTGCTGGAAAGATATGATCTGAGGATTTTTCTAATAACATGACGCGAGGATAACCTCGTTCCACTAGAAACTCGTAGACTTGATTGGCCGTGAAAACGACTTGCATGTTTCCTATTTACCTTCCGTGAATAACTGAAGGAAGCGGACTGTCATGGTGCGTGATCCAACCCATGTTCTTGTTTGATTGTTGGGTTGGTTATCGTACTATGACAGGCTGTGGACCGAAGTTATGAACGGAAGACTTATTCTGGTTGTGAAGTGCTACTTCTGTGAATGACTGAGGAACATGGTCTATCATGGTACATGATCCAACCCATGTTCTTGTTTGATTGTTGGGTTAGTTATTGTGCTGCGATAGGCTATCGACCGAAGTCACGATCAGGAGATTTTATGGTTTTTACCTTTTAACTTATGTGAAAGTTATAGAGTACGACACGTCCCGACTCCATGCGGCACCTTTTGTCCTTGTTTGGTTGTAAGGGTGCCATATGGGTTCGAGGATGTTGCGCTACCCTATAATAGTAGCATAAGTATTACTATTATCAGTCATTCTATTAGTTGGGTTTTTTTTTTCTTAACTCTTGTGCCCCTTTGGCGGTACTTGCTATTCGGGGCTGACCCCGCTGGTTTTGTTTGGCCAGATCTCGTAGCAGAGCCAGAGGACACGATCTTCCTCCCTGACATCCATGGTGCATACTAGGAGCATGGCGGTTCGGGGACTCGAGTGGGTTTCTTCTCCACCACTCCTGCTTATACTTTTGCGGCGTTTAGCCACCGGCACCTGTTAGCCGGATTACTTGATATTTTGTGTCTGTACATAATTGTAATTAAACAGACTGCAGCTGTGTATAATTTTGTACTTCTGACTCTCTGAGATAGCTAAATTATAAAGCTAGTCTCTCATGATCATTTTGATGAAGCGTCAGGGACGCCTTACTGCTTTATCTTTAATGTTCATTTAATTGCTGATTTGACTTAATTGATTGAGACATAGAGCTCTGTGGGACCATAGGAGACTTGATTGTAGCATGTACCCCTAGTCTCTCGACAGCCACGATCGCCGTATGACGTTACGTACCTCATACGGAGTAGCTGGCCGAGTCCGTCCCCGTATTTCGGTACTGGGGCGTGACAAGGTTTTAGTGGTGGCCCATGCAGGTCTGATTTTCAGACTTGTGGGGTATTGCGAATTATTAGGAGTCTCAATCAAAACTTGTTCCCCTTGAAATTCTGTTTCGAATTCTCTGTCCTTGCCTTGATCTCTAACCTGACTTGCATCCACGAAATCTTTCTCGTCCGGACTTGATAATCCTATATCTTTCTCTATAGGGGTGCTTCATTCTCAGTAGCGGGTGAGGCCCATGAGGAAGAGCAGCAAGAGCATGGCTCGACTGGGCAGCAACAGGGGAGAGAACCTTCCCCAGGGCAGGCACAAGCAGAAGTGGAACCAGAGGCAGTGCAGCCGCAGGTTATTGAAACTCCTGCAGCACCAGCAACGACGGCAGTACCAGATGCCGTAGCACTCCTGGAGATCATCCGAGGGATTCTTGTCACTCACCAACAGCAACAGACTCGGCAGCAGGAGCAGAACGTGTTGCTGAACCAGGGGATTCAGTTAGCTCTTGAGAGGAGTGCCAGGGTTGACTCGGGAGCATCAGGAAGGTTCCGTCGCTTGAACCCGAGGTATTTTGATGGCACGGAGGATGCCATCACTGCGGATGCATGGATTTAAGACATTGAAGCCATTCTTGTGGCAGCCAAGGTTCCAGATGATGAGAAGTTTGATCAGGTCAAACTGGTACTTCAAGATCTTGCCCGCGACTGGTGGGCATCAGAAGAAGTTGGTATAAGACGCCCTGTTCGTTGGACCACCTTCAGTGACAGATTCAAGGCCAAGTATTTTGGCGTAGTAGCTCGATATGAGCTCCAGCAGAAGTTTATCAGTCTCAAGCAAGCAGGCAAGACCGTAGATGGGTATGCAGCAGAGTTCTGCAGATTGTGCCATTTTGCACCAGCAATGGTGGCAACGGAGCCGGAGAAGGCTATGAGGTTCCAGCAGGGACTTCATTTGGAACTATTACAGCTTGTGGAAGGACACGACTACCAGACGTTCGACGCTGTTTTGACGACAGCTCGTAGGCACGAGCTTACCCAGCAGAGGTTAGCATCGAGGACTGGAGGTCAGAAGAGATCTCATTCCCAGGTTGGAGGAGGAGCAATGCAGCGAACATCGGCACCAGCACCCGGTGTGCGTATTCATGATGCAGGAGCGCCACGGAGGACGGCCGTGTCAACTAATACAGCGCCAGTTCGGCATCAGCAGCCGAGGAGCCAGCAGCAGCGTCAGGGAGCACCCCAGGGCTGTACCTTCTGTGGGAAGGCAGGACACATGAGGGAGGTGTGTCGGTCAGCGAATGGCTTATGTTTGAGGTGTGGTCGTGCAGACCACCGTATTTCTACTTGTCCTATGATGCAGAGGCCAGGAGGGCCAGCTCAACAGTTTCCAGCATTGCCAGCTCCAGTGGTAACCCCGAGTGGAGGCCCAGTACTAGCAGTAAGGCCCCTAGCCCAGCGCTTACCAACGCAGGCTCAGATGTTCCGCCAGGCACAGGAAGCCGAAGGCCCTCAGGGGCAGCAACAGCATGGTCGAGGAAGGCCGCAACAAGGGGCTCCGCGGGGCCAGGCTCTCACATAGACCTTGGGAGAGGCTCTAACGTCTAGTGACATGGTGGCAGGTAAAATTCTCGTCACCTCATTTCCCGCTGTAGCATTATTTGATTCAGGTGCTACTCATTCATTCATCTCTGCATAATATGCTACACGGATTGGATTAGAGTTTGAGGCATTGCCGGAGAGGATGGATATACTCACCGGCAATGGGCTCGTAGAAGTTAGCAGAGTGCGCTTTTCATGTCCGGTGGAGGTGTGTGGGCATTTACTGCCCGCATCATTGATTGAATTCCCTATGGGGAATTTTGATGTCGTTCTTGGCATGGATTGGTTGAGAGACAGTCATGCGATAATTGATTGTAGAGGAGGTAGGGTCATATTCAGCATTCCTGGGATGGAGCAGTTCATCTTTACTCGAACCTTGAAGAATCAGGCCGGAGGCGTCATCTCAGCAGTAGTGTCAGAGCCAGGACAGATTCCGAGAGTGGTCGAAGATTTTTTCGACGTCTTTCCCGATGAGCTCCCAGGGATACCCCCAGTCAGAGAGGTAGAATTTAGCATTGAGTTGAACCCTGGGACGAGGCCTATTGCAGATAGAGTTTACAGAATGTCGTCGTCAGAGCAGGATAAGTTGTATCAACATGAAGAAGAGTTAAAGTCTAAGGGATTCATCCGAGACAGTAAATCGTCCTGGGCCGCGCCAGTGATTCTAGTTCCCAAGAAGGATGGGTCGACGAGGATGTGCATCGACTACCGCAAGCTGAATGCAGTAACAGTGAAGAATATGTACCCACTACCAAGGATTGATGACCTGTTCGACCAGTTGAGCAAGGCCAGCGTCTTTTCCAAGATCGATCTTCGGTCATGATACTATCAAGTAAGAGTCCGAGAGCAAGACATACCGAAGACAGCATTCAGATCTAGATATGGGCATTATGAGTTTTTAGTAATGCCCTTTGGACTAACCAACGCCCCCGCAGTATTCATGGATTTAATGAACCGCATATTTCTGCCGTACTTGGATAAATTTGTGGTGGTGTTCATAGATGACATTCTTGTCTATTCCAGCAGTGAAGAGGAGCATGAGAAACATCTTAGGACTGTCTTACAGACATTGAGGGAGCATCAACTTTATGCGAAGCTTGACAAGTGTGAATTTTGGTTAGATCACATTTCGTTCCTGGGGCATATAATTTCTGGGGCAGGAGTGTCAGTGGATCCGAAGAAGATTGAGGCCGTAGAGCATTGGCCAGTTCCGAGAACGGTTACAGAAGTGCAAAGTTTCTTAGGATTAGCTGGTTACTACAGAAGGTTCGTGGCGGACTTTGCCAGGATCTCTGCGCCCTTAATGCGTTTGACGCACAAGGACGTAGAGTTTGTTTGGTCAGCTAGCTGTCAGGCATTATTTGAAGAATTGAAGAAGAGATTGATCTCAGTCCCGATCTTGACGCTTCCAGTAGGAGCTGGAGGCTTTACAGTATATTGTGATGCATCTGGGAAGGGTCTTGGATGTGTATTGATGCAGCATGGAAAAGTGATAGCATATGCGTCTCGGCAGCTTCGAGACCATGAGAAGAATTACCCGACTCACGATTTGGAGTTAGCAGCTGTGGTGTTTTCACTCAAGTTGTGGAGGCATTATTTATACGGAGATCGGGTAGAGATCTATACTGATCATAAGAGTTTGAAATACGTGTTCACGCAGCGAGATTTGAACATGAGGCAAAGAAGATGGTTAGAACTGCTGAAGAATTTTGATTTAGATCTTCAGTATCATCCAGGCAAGGCGAATGTAGTTGCAGATGCACTGAGTAGGAGAGACAGTGCCTTTATCTTGACCTCGCAGAAGCATATTCTGGCGGACCTTCAGAGTATGGGAATCGAAGTAGTTTTGCCAAGGGATATAGGAAGAATGACCAGTATGCAGATTCAGTCAACCTTAGTAGAGAGGATAAGGGCAGCACAAGCAGGAGATCTATAGATTCAGAAGTTGCGGTCGGAGTGTGAATCGGGCCGTAGGAAGGAGTTAGTGATTCATGAAGATGGTACGCTCAGGTTTGGAAACAGACTCTGTGTACCGAGTGGAGACCTTCGGCAAGAAGTTATGTCCGAAGCTCATAGTTCTATTTACTCCATTCATCCAGGAGGAACGAAGATGTATCGAGATATCAGGTAGTTCTTTTGGTGGAATGGCATGAAAAGAGAGATAGCAAGATTTGTATCCAAGTGTCTGGTATGTCAGCAGGTGAAAGCCGAGCAGCAGAGACCAGCAGGGTTGCTACAGCCGCTTCCTATCCCAGAATGGAAATGGGAGCACATCACGATGGATTTTGTGACCGGTTTACCTAGATCCCCAGCTGGCAAGAATGCAGTCTGGGTAATAGTAGATCGACTCACGAAGGTCGTTTATTTCCTTCCCTTCCGAGTTGGACAGACTACTGAGCAGTTAGCAGAAATGTACATGAAACAGATAGTAAGACAGTACGGTGTTCCAGTTAGTATAGTATCAGATCGGGATACGCGGTTTACTTCCCATTTTTGGCGGAGCTTGCACCAAAGTTTGGGAACCAAGTTAAGATTCAGTACTGCTTATCATCCACAAACTGACGGGCAATCAGAAAGAACCATCCAGACATTAGAAGATATGCTACGGGCGTGTACCTTGGATTTTGGCGGATCTTGGGAGGACCACCTTCATCTAGAGGAGTTCTCCTATAACAACAGCTATCAGGCTAGCATTCAGATGGCACCGTTCGAAGCATTGTACGGAAGGAAGTGCAGGTCCCCTTTGGCATGGGACGACGTCGGTGAACGGAAGTTGTTGGGGCCAGAGATGATCACGCAGACTGTGGAGATAGTTAAGTTAGCCAGAGAGCGCCTTCGAGTTGCACAGGACCGACATCGTCATTGGGTAGATCAGCATCGTAGGCCTCTAGAGTTCAGAGTTGGTGACCAAGTGTTTCTGCGGATTTTGCCTACTCGGGGTATCATCAGATTTGGAACCCGGGAAAAGCTTAGTCCAAGATACGTTGGACCTTTCAAGATTCTCGCTCGGGTAGGCGATGTGGCTTATCGACTTGCCCTTCCGCCTTCGTTAACTGGCATACATGCTGTGTTTCATGTGTCCCAATTACGTGGGTATGTCCCGGATCCGAGTCATGTCCTCGATCATTCTGAGTTAGTCGTTGGTACCGACCTAACTTACGAGGAACAACCCGTATCTATTTTGGACCGGCGAGAGAAGGTACTCAAGAATCGGACGATAAGCCTTGTCCGTGTTTCTTGGAACCATCACTCTTCGGGAGAGTCAACCTGGAAGCGCGAGGACGAGATCAGATCTCGTTATCCGTATTTGTTTGACTAATAAGGTATATTTATGCACCTTATTGACACGATTCCATGCTTTTCTGCACCTGCTTATTTTGCACCTTGTGATGTATGATAATAACTGCTATGATAGTTAACTTATATATATGATTGTGCCTTGCTTGCCCTGATTTCACTATCCTGTCTTGGCTGGAATTCCGAGGACGGAATTTTTCTAAGAAGGGTAGAGATGTCACTCCCCAATCCTGGAATACGTATTTTAATATGTAAACCGATAAATTGTATTTACCTTGAATTTATACTATATTTATTATGCTGTATTTCTTCATGCATTTCCCAAAAATATTCGACAAAATATTATTTCCTAATATATTTTCTGCATTTGGGCCTACAGTTTTGGCTCATTTGGGTAACCTATTCTTGGTTCACCAATGGGTCATCATGAACCCTTTGGTTCATCATGAACCCATGGGTCCAAGATCTATATATATAACTCATCTCCTTCTCTCTCCTCTCATTTACTTTTTCTCATTAACTTCCTTCACCAACCAAGGCAAGTACCAACTTGCTCAAGAGAAGGATCCATTATTTTGTTAATGATTCTTACAAAACTAATTGCCAAAACATGTTCTTCTCCTCAATCTATACTAGTTTAGAACTTGGAAATTTCTATTTTGAAGCTTTGATTTTTGTAGATCTAAGTTTTAATCATTTTCGAATTTTGCATGGTTTGATCTACTTTAGTTGGATTTTATGGGTTTTTGATGCTTCCATGTGGAAGAGCAGTCAGTTTCACCCAAGTTGGAGCTTTGGAAATCTGGATTTGGAGTTCGGATGGCCAAGTTATGATACTTTGAAGCTTGGGTTCAGCCATGGTGTTCTTGCTGTTTTGGAGAAGACAGTGAACAGTGTGCTCCTGTTTGAGCACGCTTCCTGTTGGAAGCGTGTCTCCCCTTGAGCCTGCGTGACTTTTCACGCAGCTCTTTCCCTTGAGCCTGCGTGACTTTTCACGCAGCTCTTTCCCTTGAGCCTGCGTGACTTTTCACGCAGCTCTTTCCCTTGAGCCTGCGTGACTTTTCACGCAGCTCTTTCCCTTGAGCGTGCGTGACTTTTCACGCAGCTCTTTCCCTTGAGCTTGCGTGACTTTTCACGCAGCTCTTTCCCTTGAGTCTGTGTGACTTTTCACGCAGCACTCTCCCCTTGAGCTTGCGTGACTTTTCACGCAGCTCTTTTCCTTGAGCTTGCGTGACTTTTCACGCAGCTCTTTCCCTTGAGCTTGCGTGACTTTTCACACAGCTCTTTCCCTTGAGTCCGCGTGACTTTTCACGCAGCTCTTCCCTTGAGCTTGCGTGACTTTTTACGCTGCTCTTTCCCTTGAGCCTGCGTGACTTTTCACGCACGCTGCCTTGTTGTGCGTACGCTTTTGATATTTTATTAGATATTATATGCCCATTTTATATCCTTACGCCTTTTGTCCCGAGCATGATATGAGCACTGATGTGACCCCGGAGAACAAAGTGTTCCTACCTGATACATGTACCTGAATGTCCCAGTTCTTATTCATGCTCGACAAATGACTCGTAACTCCACGTGGCGTATTTGTAATGATGCATTACACTAAGGAGGGTAGCACATGTTGACATACTGATTGACATGGATCCTCACTTAGGGTACTCGTGCTAAAGTACGACTTTAGGAGGATAATCATGCAGGCCACAGCATGAGAGTCCAAGATTTCACCTAGGGTTAAACTAGGCAACTGAATATACTAGATGCATGGGGAGGGCAGAGTCCCGAGATCGTGTTACACCAGTCGTCCTGAGATATTGTCTTGGCACGCCGGCTGGTCTCCACGGATACTGTGTCATCCGCAACGAGTGGATGACTGTATCCGATTAATTCCTGCTATATATTACATGTCTTGGCAAGGTGGCCTCACGAGGGACCTGTGCTCCATGACACCTGTCTACGCGAACCCCTGGGTTGGCTAGCCTTGCTGGAAAGATACGATCTGAGGATTTTTCTAATAACATGACGCGAGGATAACCTCGTTCCACTAGAAACTCGTAGACTTGATTGGCCGTGAAAACGACTTGCATGTTTCCTATTTACCTTCCGTGAATAACTGAGGGAAGCGGACTGTCATGGTGCGTGATCCAACCCATATTCTTGTTTGATTGTTGGGTTGGTTATCGTACTATGACAGGCTGTGGACCGAAGTTATGAACGGAAGACTTATTCTGGTTGTGAAGTGCTACTTCTGTGAATGACTGAGAAACATGGTCTATCATGGTACATGATCCAACCCATGTTCTTGTTTGATTGTTGGGTTGGTTATTGTGCTGCGATAGGCTATCGACCGAAGTCACGATCAGGAGATTTTATGGTTTTTACCTTTTAACTTATGTGAAAGTTATAGAGTACGACACGTCCCGACTCCATGCGGCACCTTTTGTCCTTGTTTGGTTGTAAGGGTGCCATATGGGTTCGAGGATGTTGCGCTACCCTATAATAGTAGCATAAGTATTACTATTATCAGTCATTCTATTAGTTGGATTTTTTTTTCTTAACTCTTGTGCCCCTTTGGCGGTACTTGCTATTCTGGGCTGACCCCGCTGGTTTTGTTTGGCCAGATCTCGTAGCAGAGCCAGAGGACACGATCTTCCTCCCTGGCATCCATGGTGCATACTAGGAGTATGGCGGTTCGGGGACTCGAGTGGGTTTCTTCTCCACCACTCCTGCTTATACATTTGCGGCGTTTAGCCACCGGCACCTGTTAGCCGGATTACTTGATATTTTGTGTCTGTACATAATTGTAATTAAACAGACTGCAGCTGTGTATAATTTTGTACTCCTGACTCTCTGAGATAGCTAAATTATAAAGCTAGTCTCTCATGATCATTTTGATGAAGCGTCAGGGACGCCTTACTGCTTTATCTTTAATGTTCATTTAATTGCTGATTTGACTTAATTGATTGAGACATAGAGCTCTGTGGGACCATAGGAGACTTGATTGTAGCATGTACCCCCTAGTCTCTCGACAGCCACGATCGCCGTATGACGTTACGTACCTCATACGGAGTAGCTGGCCTAGTCCGTCCCCGTATTTCGGTACTGGGGCGTGACACCACGTGTCGTGTCGTGTCTGCACGAACGTAGTTTCAGCGACGGCTGTCTTGCGCGCACGCGCGTACGGCCCATCAGTACCGACATGATTTTTTCCTCGTTTATTGACGAAACTTCACAAAACCTTGGGAGCGTGATCTCAGTCACGGCCCCCACCTATACGTCAATTTTCACGGGACCATATGGCCTGTGCATCGAGGAATTACCACTGAGCATCAGGGCACGCGCGCGGCCTGGCGTGCAGCGCGTTCGTATCCTGTTTGGACACGGACACGAGTCCGATTCATGTCGAAATTGTTGGGTCGTGATCCTCGTGTATAGTGCTACCAGAATATATAAATAGATCCAGCAAAAATTAGAATTAAAATCGTTGCGACATTTCATCAAACACCTACAAATATTAACCAACACGTGTCCGATACAAACACCAAATGAATACGAAACTGGACAAAATTGATCCTACACGTCAGGGTTACCTAGATGCACACTACCATGAAGAAAAACTTGGAAAAACAATACTAGAATAGGATTTACCTATTGGGAGTCAACGATCTCAACGCAAAGGACTCCCCGAGCGCTCCAACGATCGAATACCCTCTAGCAAACGCCTCCACCACCTTGCTAGCAATTCTCCAGCAAGATCCTCTACTTCCTACGAGCACAACGGACTCCGGATGCAAAAGTTAGGATTTTGGAGAGTGGAAAACTAGGGTTTTCTCTTGGAGGCTACAAACTTCAACAGAAGAAGGGGGGCTGCCTATAGCCGGCCAGGTATAGGGGGTTAGGGTTAGGTTAGTACATGGGCCTAGGCTCCCTAAGCTGCTAATAAAGCCCAAGTCCAAAAAGGCTTTAAAAGGGCTAGCTATTAATGGCTAAAAATTCAATTAAATCATTCTATTAATAACTCATATATTCTAAATTAAAAACTAATGATAAAAATCTAATTCTAATATGGCATCAGGGTCTAGTCATGGTTGGCTAAGTTAAACCCATCAAGACTACTCAGACAACAAACCAAACCATATATCATCACATGAATTCAATAAATTAATAAAATAATCTAAAATTATAAAATAACCAAAATATCCTTGAAATAAAAAGTGGGTGTGACAGGTGGAGACATTAAGACTCACTAAATTTATAAGGATAATAGCAAATACACTACGATTGAATTTTACTTTATATTTTTGTATTGCATTGATTTCATATTGGACACGTTGTATACACGATTAGTCATGTGCTTATGGTTCTGGTACCTATCATGTTCTTTACTTGTACATTGGGGAGGAAAAATACTATATATATGTGACCAAAGCCCAGTCTAGGATTCATGTGAATAGCTTAGGTCTCGGATCGTACACGTGGGACTCTAAGCCATACCATTATTCATGTACCATGTACCATGTGCTATCCCAGCCGATTATATATTCTAGTAGCTATTTCAAATCACTATTGCATGGTCGTGTTCTTCATGGATTTCAGTCATTGTGATATTGTTCATCATTAGCCATGTATTATCGTTGCATTATAATTTTATATTGTACATGTTCATTTCGTAGGATTGTACTTTGCTCATTTCCTGACTGGATACGTTGTAGGTGAAATTGAGACTATAGGCAGGATCCCGAGAACTTAGTTTAGCAAGACTGTACTATGACTCAGGACCTAGGAGTTGTTGATTATATCTAGATTCAGTTACATTTTGTACTATAGACTTTACTTTTCAGACATTGTATCATTGTATTGTATTAAACTTTGGGCACGTTATAGATGCTGTGATTGAGATTTTGTTTTATTTGGTAAAGTTCTTAGATACTTAGTACAGCTTACTACGTTGTGTCCACAACGTAGGCTGGACGAGTCCGACTCGTATCCGATTATTTGAAAGCGGGTCGTGACATGTCCAAATAAGAACGATAGCGCTCATACACTTTACGTACGTGTTGCCGTATTTACTCCTAGCCGTTTACATGTCGAAAGTAGTATTTTAAAACACTTAGATAAATATCTTGATTGTCGTGTTACATGTTCCAATCTACTTGACATACCATGATAGTCTTGTTTACATGTTTCTTTCTAGTTGTCTGTCATGATTATCTTGTTTACCAGTTTTCGTTACTTGTCATATCATATCACCATGTATATCATATGCTATTTTTGTTTTATAGTTTCTATTACGTCTTGAATAGTTTGCCATGTATGTACTTGTTATATTCCTGACTAGAAACCATTTTTCAAATTAGTCGCTTGCTACGCGTTGGATCTTTGAAAAATATACTGATATATTTTGAAGGTCGACTCTGGAAGAATAGTTAGATAGATGAGTTGGTCATATGGTTTATTTAGTTATTTTTGATTTATTGTGAGACATTGTATTATACTCAAATGTAATGATGGAATATTGTAATTTGATTTAGTATTGTGAATGAGCAAAAGAAATAAAGATATTATTTTATGACCACTTGTTTATTGCGGGCTAGACAACGTTCTATCGTCGATACTGCGACAAAGGCTGGACTTGCTCATGCACTCGCATCCCGAAAAGCAGATGCGGATCGTGACAAGTTTTTTGGCGGCCAATGCAGGTCTGTTTTTGTAAATTGTGCGAACTCGTGGTAGTACCATATTAGTCGTACTACTGCCAGTCTGCGACTAGGATGCTCATTCACAATTAGGTTGATTTAATTTTTAGGAAAATGACTAGGCTTAGGACTATGTACCCCGTGGACAACCCATAGAACTATTTCGAATTGATTACTTGGGTAGTTAAGTTTGTTGCACAGGTTACATGATTAAGGTAGTGATATTTGTTGAATTTTGAGATATCTCATTTGATGAATTTGAAATACCTTATATGATAATATTGCATTTTGATAGAATGGCTTTAATCAAAGGTGGTAGAGTCTTCGATTAATGAATTGAGCCTTTCAGGTTATTAGCTTTTGGTGTCCTTGAAGTTTAAATTTCTATATGGTTTGATGAATTATTTGATAAGGTTGAATTTTAAATTTTCAAAGGAAATGAGTTTTAAGATCATGGACATCTTTGGAGATTTATTGAATTTTAAATTTTGGAAAGATTGGGACATAGCAGATTTAAGTAGTGTTTTGAAGATTTTAAATTTTGGAGTTTAATTTTCTTAAAAAAAATTAAAATTTGGAAGGTATTATGGAAAAAGTATATTTAAAAAAAATATACATATACATATTTGAGGATTTAAAATTTTGTGAAGTTCAATTTTGAAGATAATTACCAATTTGGATTAAGAGTTGTGAATTTGATAAGATGATATTGATAATTGCTAAATCACGATATTTAATTGAGAAATTGATTTAATTTTAATGATTGAGATTGAGAAATTTTGAAATAGTTTGAGGATACGAATTTATAAGAGTGATGGATGATAAGTTAGGGTCGTATATGAGAGAATCCTCTAAACAATATCCGCTGACCGTATTTTCCTACTTATCTAAGATTTGTCTATCTTCGTTCATATTCTATTTATAGGACTTTCTTCATTGAATCTCTTAGGATTCAATACCATAGCCTAAGATTCCAACACCAAGCCATATCTACTTACTTCTTCTATTTTCACCCTAGTTGATCAATGTTCTTATTAAAGAACTTTTCATTTTCATCTATTTTGATCAATAATTTTTTCATTATCTTTTTCACCGATCAACCAAGTTCTTCTCTCTAGTAGTCCTTAAATTTTGAGGACAAAATTTTTGTAAGTTGGGTAGATTTGTAAATCCTCTTTTCAGATTTTCAAAATTATTTTTTATTTATATATTTTAATTATTGGGTTTAAAAGTAATTTTGGTTGATATTTTGTAAAAGATATTTTGTGATTATTTCTGTTATCAAAAACTAGTTCTAAATTAAATGGTTTAGATATACTATTTACTTTATAAAAAAATATTTATTCTCAGATTTTATTACTTAAAATATAAAATATGTTTTTATCATTTTGGGTCTTTCAAAAGTTGGTTTCTAAAAATGGTTTAAAAATCCTAATTATTTTTGAAATAATAAAAGGGTTTGTCCATTTATTTTAAATAAATATTTAGATTTATAAAAAAAATATTTTACAATATTTGATGACATGGAGTATTGTTTTAAATTAACATGATAATCAGTTATTTGATTTATTTAAAATTTATATTATTTAAATTATTTTGACAGTATTAAATATTGTTCTAAAGTTATTACGTTGATAGCTTATGTGATTTGGATTTGAATTCGTATGATTTGAATTATTTGATAATATAGAGTAATACTTTAATTATTATTATTGTAATCACAGTAGGATTTGATTAGATTAAATTGTTTTAAGTTTTGTATTTGATTTAAATTTATGGGGAGATTTATCCATTAGAAATTCTAATCCTATTAGAATTATCTCTATTATTATTTAGATCATTTCTTATTTGAACTAATCATAATCCTATCCAAATTACGTAATCCTAATCATGTCCTTATTGATTGAATTCTAGTCATATCCAAATTAACCAATTGTTAGCCATTATATATATATCTATCGAATCTATGAAATAAAATCATCTCTCGTACCTTCCTTTCCAAAATTTCTCTCTTTTTTCATCCTAGCTAGATGAAAGTTCGTCATAAATTCAGTCTCCTTTTTCAAAGGATGTATCAACTTCGAAGGGCCATAACTCCCAACTCCGGACTCCGTTTGACCTCCAATTTTTCTTGTTTGAAGTGTATCGAGGTTAGTTTTTCGAATATCTAATTTATTTTTTGTAATTTTTTGTACAAATTTATGGATAATTATTTGAGTGTCGGTTGTCCAAGAATCGATGCGTCGTATGGTTTTTGAGATTCTGAGAGATCTCGAACTCACTTTTGCGATCCGTTTGATGTTTCGAAAATATGACACGGAGATGTACGCCGTATTAAATTTCTAGAATTTAATAAAATTATTTTATGTTCTGTTTAAATCATAGAATATATAGATGACTAGCGAACCGAATCGATGACTTTGGACTTCTTCTATATTGGACTTATTTTGGAATTATTGGATGTCATGGATCTCAATATCATCATATCTTGGGAACAATTATGACTACAGCTTTTGATCTATTCCGCGTCGATATGCTCGTGTCGTGCACGTCGACTCCAACAAATTGAGGCAAGTACATTAGACTGGTTGCTTTCAATTCCTAATAGTTTCTATGATACACGTCTTAGATAAGCATTACATGACTCATGATTCTTGACACATTGTTTCACATGAGTATGAATTCATATACATGATTGTTGAGTTTCGTGATTTACGTTATATATCGTGTTTCATGACTTGCATTTCGTGATTATCATGTATCATAATTTTTGTGTCGTGACATAAATCTATCAGTCAGGCTGGGATATATATTAGTAGACATGTGAATATTCTCAAAACAAGAATCACTCCCTCGTATCCAAACAAGAACGATAGCGCTCGTACACATCACGTGCGGGTTGCCGTATTTATTCCTAGCCATTTACATGTTGAAAGTAGTATTTTAAAACACTTAGATAGATATCTTGATTGTCGTGTTACATGTTCCATTATACTTGACATGCCATGATAGTCTTGTTTACATGTTTCTTTCTAGTTGTCTGTCATGATTATCTTGTTTACTTGTTTTCGTTACTTGTCATACCATATCACCATGTGTATCATATGTTATTTCTATTTTATAGTTTCTATTATGTCTTGAATAGTTTGTAATGTATGCATTTGTTTCAACTAGAAACCATTTTTTAGATTAGTTTCTTGTCAGATCCATTTTTCTAGTTTGAGGGTATTTTGGTGATTGTAAATTTTTTGATTATTTTAATATATAATTGGTATTGTGATTTTGGCCTTTTGATAGTATAGCATTGGTGCAACCTAGACTAGTGTCTGACCATGACTTAATGACTTAGTTAGCATGATTAGTTAGTGTTAGTAATCATATTCTAGTTAGTTTCAAGTTAGAAGCTAATTAGAAATCATTAGTTAACATTAAGTTAGAACCCCGAATATTAATTCATTTTAACCTGTAGAGAGAAGCCCAAGCCCATTGATTATGAAACCCTAGCCCGATCCCATGGGTGGCCAGTCAAGTAAGGTCCCACAGCCCTATTTAATATCTCATGATGAGACTCGCATCTCTTTTTCCATTCCTTCTCGTTTTGGCAAAACCCTAGGTATGTATCTTTCCTATTCTCTTCATTTCTTTTTCTTTTTGATCCTAGTCTTTTGCATTGGGTTCTGATTTAAGTTTGTGGACTGTTGATGGCTAGCAATCTCAGCTTTGAAGAGTTTTAGATCATTCAAGTTGAAGGAAGGATCTTCACTTTTGAGCTTTCTTTGGGAATTCACCCTCAATAGGTAATCTCTTCAAATCCGTTCAAATCCATGAATTCTTTCCATAGATGCATCCATCTAGGTGTCCCCTAGCTGTAGGAAGAGTTTTGTTGGAATTGGTATTGATTTGGTGTCCGTATCGGACACGTATAGTGCCTATGCATTGGTGTTTGATGAAATGCCCAAAAGGAATTTTTATAGTTGTTTTCCAAATCTTTTTGAACAGAATTGAGATCTGTATGTTGCTTCTGTGCGACTATGTCGCACTGAGGTGAAATTTGTACTGTGTCTGTGTCCAAATTGGGCACGAACCCGCTCGTACACGAGTCGTGCCTATGTCCTGCTGCTCGGGCACTATAGCGGACACGATACGCGACGAGATGCGATGAAACTCAAGGGACATGTTGGGGCAATATCTGCGAACGTGTCCCTTAAGTTTGAAGGTGTCACGTGTCGTGTCGAACACGAAATCCCGTGTGCACTGGTCTTGTACTGACTGTGCACAGTCGGGTTTTACCGACGGACACAGGGTTGGTGTCACTTCTGGACACGTCGTGGTCTTGTGTCAGGGGGCTAGACTTCTAGCCCTAGACCCCCTCTACACGTATGCATGAGCACGAGGACACAGTGATACGTTGTCGTATCCAAAAACGTGTCGACATGGCTGCACGAGTCTGTCTGAACACAGTTTTTGATACCTCTATTTTTTGTATTTTGGACACTTCGTGTCGAGCAATATGGACACGAAGTTACCCCCTGACACGAGTACTTAGTACCTCACCTCTGTTTGAGAATGATTTGGGTTTTCCATGTGGAATTGGGTTCAAATTTGCATGAACTATGGGTTTCCTAATACTTAGAAAAAACTGGGTTTAAAAACTGAATTTTCAGAGTTTTAAAATGAATATTAAACTGCTAATTTATGGTTAAATTGTGATGATTAACACGTATACATGTCTGGGTTGATGTTTGCATAGCTGGGTTCATATTTATTCATGATTAGGTTTGTAATTTGGAGTTTTGATATGTGGGGTACTCGAACTTGACTGAAAATATGAAGCTTAGGTTTACTTCCCTATATGTTGTTATTTCTGAGATATAGATATTGATTTCCTGAGAACTGAGGTTTGATTTTAATGTAAATTGTTTGGGTTATATGATATTCATTTTGTCAGTTGACAGTAGGTCGTTTTAGGGTTGATACTTCATGTATCATTTTGATTTTTTCCCAAATATGAGTTGGTATTCATTATATATGAATTTGTTTACTGTTTTCTTCTTTTTTGAACTGTGAACATGGAGTTGTATTCATGCTTGAGGTTATTCTAAGATTTTTTTTCCCTTTCTTTCCTTTTTTCCTTTTACTTCTTTGATATCATTTATGCGTATATATATATATATATATATATATATATATATATATATATATATATATATATATATATATATATATATATATATATTTCATATATATATTGTTCAAATTATATATATAGTTTCCTATATGTAAACTCTATATACAGTAGTGTATAGATATATAGTACTTTGATACCGACAACTATTTCAGTTTTTTAACTTAATATCCTAAACTTTTTTACTCAACAACTCGATACCCTTAACTGTTTTAGTTTTTTAACTTAATACCTAAAACAAAAATCCTGAAACTACCCCTGACTCCCACTCTCCCTCTCTCTCTCTCTCTCTCCCCATACTTCCCCCCTCCCTCTCGGGCGATGCCCCCCTCTCCTTGATGCCCCCTCTTCGTCGATGCTCCCCCCTCCCTCTCCGGCAGTCGATGTCCCCTCCCCCCTCCAGCGGTGCACGAGGAGGGGGCACGGGAGAAGGAGGGGGTGGGGGTACGAGCGGCCGGGGGGAGGGGTTGCTGGCGGCCGGTGGGGGGGAGACGGGGGTGGGGTGAGGGCGAGGCGGAGTGGGGGAGGGAGCTGGGGGTGGCTGGAGGGGAGGGGCAGGGGCTAGTGGCCGGAGGGGCCAAGGAGCGGGGGCTGGTGGCTGAAGGGGGGCGGGGGCGGGTGGCCGGAAGGGGAGGGTGTGCGGGAGAGGGGTGCGGGTTGGCGGTAGTTTTAATTTTGAGCGGGGTATTATTGTCTAAAAAAATTTCAGGGTATCAAGTTGGAAAAAAAATAGTTCAGGTATTAAGTTGAAAAACTAAAATAGTTGAGGGTATCAAAGTGCAATTAAGCCTATATTTTTATATCATATATTGAAAGAATGAATATATATGTATATTGTGATTTTGGCTATAAGATATAGCCTATGGTTTAATGAATCAGTTTAGGATTGAGCCAATGAGCCTAAATTGGCCGAGTTGATTGGTAAGTTGACCAAGTTGACAAAAGTCAACTTTAAGTCAAACTTGATCCAAATCGAATCAAACAGACTTGGAATGACTAGATAATTTGTGTTTGACCTAAAATTTGGTAGATGGATTAGTTGACTTATAGTTGACCAGGTTTGACAAGAGTTGACCAAGGGTTGACTTTGACTTAGAAGGACCTAGAATCATTTAAAATGCATTGTAGGCTATTCTTATTTCATGTTAGACATGTTGTGACCTGTGTTGCTCTAAATAGGACTCAGATACTCCAGTTCGGACTCATATTCTCAACAGACAGTCAGGATATCAGGCGAGTACATTCTCTGACTATTTTATACTTGCTAGAAATTATATTCTTGTCATAGTTTAATTTACTTGATGCTGACACGACATTAACAAGGATTAGTACTATATGGATCTTTACTTGAGATGTTATCCCCCTTGGGTGCATCGAATACATCGTGTCATGTGCTTTTCACGAACATCGTGTATTTTGTGGACCCTTATTATTCATGTATACTCATATGCTCTCATGTACTCTCATGATCTCATGAGCTTCATGTATAAACTATCATGTACAATAACATAACCTGTCTAGATCCTTGTGTATTGATTGGGGCATGGGGGAGTAAAAATAGTCATTTGAACAATTCCAAAGTAGTGTAATCATGTACAAACTCTTTAGTGTAATCATGTGCAAATCATGCCCTTCACATGTCTATCTTGTACTCTAAATCGCATAGCCACTTACAGTTCTCTATTATCATATATAAATAGCTTTGTTTGTTAGTTTCTCTCTTTCTTTTCATGCTTTATATTTTCTGTCAAGTTATGAACTGCATGAGATGTATTGTGCTCGTTCCCGTACAGATTGGACTGTTAAAAATATTACAGGTGATGAGGAGTTATGCCCTACATATTATGGCACAGGCTTAGATAACACCGGTGACTTGGACCCCCAGGAGGATGTAGGAACGAAGTCGTAAAGCAGAATACTCTAAAGGGGGATGAATAGAGTAGGCAGCAGAATATTGCTAATTAAAAACTTGTTAGCATTTAGATCACAAAAATAATATCAATAATCACAAAACAATAACTGTAAAGAAAAAAAGATCAGAAGGAAAATGCGAACACAACGATGTATACTGGTTTCCCTCTTGTGAGGACTAGTACAGTCGGAAGAACTCTAGCTTCCAGTTGAATCCACTATTGGAAAATCTCACAAGTTTTCATACGTGTCACGACCCGCACCCGCTTTTCGGATACGAGACGTGTCCAAACCCAGCCTACGCTGCGGTATCGACGGAAGTACACTGTCTAGCCTATAATAAACAAAGTGCTCATAAATACTAAGTGCTCATTCACAACAACTAAATCAACTTTACAAAACATAGAAGTTTTATATTTGAAGAAGAATGTAAGCTCTTACAATTATAGAAAACTACCACACATCTAACTAGTCTTCTATGGTTTGTCCTTCGAGTCTCTATCTCTCCCTCATATGGTCCATTAGCGCAAAAGTAGACATGTCATTCTCACTTATAACAACGATCCAGTCAGAAAAGGAGCAGAGTACAACCAAATTGTAATAAATATTTTTAGTCCAAAATAAGTTAGAACGACAAGAAACGATGATGGCAAAGAGTATATAAAGAACTAGTACTAGCAAGGTATGAACGATCAAGATATGAACTAGCAAAAAGGAAACTAGCAAGATGGGATCTAACAAGATATAAATGGCAAGATGTAAACTAGCAAGATGTGAACTAACAAGATAATGGACTAGATAAAGGAAAAATAAGAACCACTATGTGTGTGTGAAATACCTTTTAATACGTGAACGGCTGGGCTAATACGGCACATCATACGATGGCTATCCACAATAATAAGGTACGGCTAACTCATACGTGAGGTGTATGACTTAGCTATCCACAATCAAAATATTTGGGTTTGTTCACGTACTTACTAAGTATTTTCCCTCCCGACTCTCTAACAATCAATAACTGCCAATGTTACACTAAGAAGAATACAATAACTATGGTGTCACAATCGTGTCTTAACGAAATATCAAGCAATGTCTCAATGGGATATCAAACAAGGAAACGATAGAGAAAACGTTATAATGAACAAAAACATAAATGCAATACTGTACTTGCCTGATTCCGCGCACAAATCGTAGTCACAAGTAGATGATGAGAGGATTGCCAATCTAGAAGCTGTCAACCTATAATATACATCGTACCACGAACCATGTACGAAAACCACAAGTCAATTCTAATGTTCTAGTTCTAAATTCATAGAATACTGGCTAGTTGGGTTACTAATCTAATAACAGTTAATTCTGAAATAAATTACTTAAAAACATTATTTAACCTAATAATAATCTAAATATAATCAAAACATGTAAGTTTGGCCATTAAAAGTCATGTTTCCAATTTTGGAAACCATAATACGTAAATCGAGGCATGCCATTGACTATCTGGTCAAATATTATGAACTCTAGATTTTTAAAGTGTACCTTGGTAGATTTCAGCACCACGAGTGTGCTGGAATCAACCGTGCCGCAAAATCATGTTTTGTTCAAAAGATATCGCCGTTATGACTAATCGTGACCAAAACGGTGATCAACCGATCAATCCTGAGTTCAACAGAATAAATAAAATACTAGATAAATGAAATAATTTCTGGAAAAATTATGTGTCTTAGAGCTCTGTGTTAGCTTTCCGAAACTTCAAACGGTTTATGATTTCGATTTACGGTTCTCCCGGAATCTCGAAAACACCGAAACGTGTCAAATTTTGGACAACTAGCACTCTACGAATTTTTCAAAACTTTTGGTTCAGAAATTACGAAAATAAATTACATATTCAGAAACTATACCTCAATACGCTTCCAACAAACAAAATGGTGCACAAAAAGCACGTCGGGGTTGGCGGGAATCGCTTCGGGAAGTTGGATACCCTAGATGAGTTCTCCCACAAAAGGCTGCTGAAATTTAATTAGGATGGGCGAATATAATAATATATATATATATATATATATATATATATATATATATATATATATATATATATATATATATGAGAGAGAGGCTGTGTCATTGTAGCAGTTGGCGCCGACAGGTGGGCCCCCCGGGTGGATTTCTGGATATTTATTTATTTAATTCAGAAAAATATTTAAAAATTATTTTAATTCCAAATAAATCAAAATAAATTGCAGAAAAATCCAAAAAAAATCTAGAAAATTCTAGAAAATATTTCTAAGTGTCTAGAATATAAATAAAATATTTTAACACAAAATATCATCGTGTGACCTCGCAGTAAATTCCAAAAACCTATAAAATATAAATTCGATATGTTTTAATTATATAAAAATTCTCAAAAATCCTAAAAAATCCAAAAAATTTCTAAAATATTCTGGAAAATATTTTTAGTCATTTAGAGCCCAAATAAAAATATTTGGTCCAGAAATACCCCCGTATGACCTTACAATAAATCCTGAAAGTCCTTAATAATAATAAAACCTTAAATATTAAATACCTAAAAATATCCAAAAATTGTAGAAAAATATAAAATAGCTAAATAATACATATATAGGCTATCTAGAGGTCATATGACCTTAATATGGTCATAGCCCACCTACAAGCTTTGGCATGACTCACAATGACCATAAAATTAATCATAAATAAATAAAAATTAAAAAAATTAAGAATTTGGGAAGTGGGCTTACAATACGAAGTCCTTGTAACTTCTACATACGCGAGCTTTAATACGTAGAACTCGACCAACTTCAATTTTGAAGAGTCTTTCTTCAATCAAGCCTCTGATTACAATTTCTCTGAAATCTTCTAAATCGCACCGTAACGACAAATTGACTAGAGAATTGTAACTAGCTTGGGATTTAAAAATGAAAGCTTTTTAGAACTCTTTGGAAGAAACGTAAGCTTTAGAAGAGAAGAGATGAAAGTGAATGAGTGATTTGAAATGATCAGAATTCTTCTTTATTTATAGTTTTTCAAAGATAGAACTCTAGCAGAATTCGGGCAGAATTCGGACAGAACTCTTTATAACAATCCGCAACTGAAGGGAGACCAAGTTTAAAATCCAACGTCCACATAAAGTTCACTAACCAAACTCTGGTCGAACTCTGGCCGAACTCGGGCCGAGTTCTGTCAAGGTTGGTCAAGGTTATTTTAAAAATAATTTTTAGGCCTTTTGAAATCCTTCAGAAGCTTTTGTAAATAAGGGATATTTTTCAAAAATATAGGTCATTATCTAAAAACAATTTTGGATAGCCTATTTGCCAGTATGACTCGATGTACAATATATTTTCTAGACTCAATAAAAGTAAAAAATTATATTGCATAAAGAAATACAGTCTCGAGTGGCAAACATAGCTTCGATCTTGAACTTGAGTAGATATCAAATCTTGGTCAGCGTCCAGGTGTCCAAAACGTCTTGAGTAAACATCTGAGTAGCTCCGTATATCGAGACAGAGTTTGATCATTTATTAAAATCAGGTTTGACCATGACCAATGGGCCAATAATCTTCCATATTTTGATAATTGACAAACCTTAACCGATATAACATCTTTGGTCTTTATCAAAACAAATTGTTCCAAAAAATGTACAATTAAGTTAAGTTGTTCCCGTAGATTGTTCATATCCTGTATTCTTATAGAAGATGTTAGATCTTATTTCTCCTCCGTTGTCACTTAGCAAAATAAGTGCAAAGAGATACGCTCTCCCCACAAAATATGCATAAGCAACAACCAGTGAAGAAGCATAAAAAATAGATATAAAAAATTTATCACAGGCAGTTTGATAGAAATGTCACAGACAGTAAAGAAATGTGACAAGCAAAAAAAGTATTTCACAGGCAGTTTATGTGAAAGCATAATAAAAGATAATGCTATGAGAAATATAGAATAATGCTGAACTAAATAAAAATATGCTGAAGAAAACATAAACATGTTCATCAGACAAAAGTCACAGAAGAAATCTCAACCATGCATGGAAATAAGAAGAGTACTGATACTAGCTTGGAATGTCGGAGCATTTCCAAGTAAACAAAGACAATAATCAAAGTCTCAAAAGTACGACAACTAGACAGAATGTCGAAATCATATATCATCCTCATCATCATCATCATCATCATCATCATCTGCAGTGCCAGCATGTCCACCATGTCCGGATGGACCAGCTTCAGATGTGCCAGCTCCAGAGGTGTGTGGAGTAGCACCCGAGCCACGGTACCAATCATAGCATTCCTTGGCTGGAACAGAGAATGGACCGCCTATCCTCAATATGGTAACCAGATACAGTAGAGTCTCTAGGAAGAGAACTAGCAGAATGACCCATCTGAGCAAATCGGAGATTAGCAAACGAGTTGGCAATAGCCTAGAACCGAGTCACATCACGGAACTCATATTCTCGGGAAGTGTCAACAAAGAAAGTCTGCAAATCCGAGAGGTGATGATGGATACCCTCAAAAGTCATAGGGTAGGTCTAAGGAGGAACATGTGCAGTAGGAGCAGGTGCAGGAGGTAGCAGGAGCAGTGGCAATACTGCGACGAGAAAGCTTAAGAAACTTGGGCTCAGGGTCCAGAGCGCAAGTGGATAAATCCATATCAAAACGCTGAAAGATGCGAGGGATAAGCATCGCATAAGAGAGATTGCGGTCTCTTCCGTGACATCTTTCCATCATCTGGATGATAGTCTTAGGGGCAAAAAATAGGAATCCCCTTAAATGTGATATAGGAAAGAAAGTTCTAGTGTAGTGACATCATCTTTCGAAGTAGATTTCAGAAGAATAGTGGAATAGATGATGCGATGTAACTCGTAGTTAAACAAGTTTAATTTATTGGCCTTGAACTTTCCAAGACGAGCACGTGCTGGCGTACTAAAGCTCATTCTTGAAACTAACAAGAGTCGTGCCCTCGAGAAAGTCGAAGTCGGTGATGTCATCGAGCGGGGCATCTTCGTTTGGAATACCAAGGATTTCTGCTAGCAACAAATCATCGAACTCGATATCGATCCCGCCAACACGAGTTCTTACGGTAAAAGTGTCTAACACAAAGTTACAGAAAAATAGTCCAAGGGCATTAGTAGCTATAGAGAATTATTGGGTAACGAGACGGTGTAACCCTAATGCCTCAAACAAAGGACGATGATCTGGAAATATAGTCCATTTAAATCGGAGCGCCTGTGCATATTGTACGTATAGCAAAGTCGGCATACCATAGCAAAGCTTGGACATGAGTTTTGAAGTAAAACTCATCCGACACGCCGTCACCCGATTGGACCGGGAAAAGAGTGAATCTGTGTTCAGATCTGAAGATGATGCCTCTTTACTGGCATTAGTCTTCTTCTTCTTGAAAGGATTGAATCCTTTAAGCATTCTTTCCCAAAACTAGATAACCCTAAAAATTTGAAAGTGCAGGAGTTATACCTTTCGAGAATCAAGTATGTTGTAGAGGTTGCGATTCTCCATACGAATCCAAATTTTGGATTGATTTCTCCACGTAGATTGGAAGAAAAAGAGTGGAGAAGAGCTAGGGTTTGGGAGGACCTTCGGCTGCTACTGCTGCTGTAATGATGTAATTTGGAAGAGATGAAGAGGAGAGGGCCTCGGGTTCTGACTTAAAAACTTACAGCACCAATAGAACTCCAGCCAAATTTGGACCGAACTCGGACCGAATTCGCCTAGGGTTCTCCTGGGTTTTTAAAATAAAATTTGTAGGCCACATCCTTTTCATCAACTCGTTTCAAATATTTAATTCAAAGTTTAGTAATTTTAAACTTCAAATAATATAATTAAGATTATTTTAAAAATTAACTTTTGTTACTCAGCGTCTATTTCAGATTAGCTGTAGCAGTACTTGTAGAAGCATGACAAATAATAAAAAAAGATCCTATGCGGCCAGGGAGCCCCATGCGGCTCAGGAAGCTCATGCGGTTCAGGATCCATGCGGCTCAGGTTACGGCTCAGATAAGTTCCATGCGGCTCAGAGAGGAGCCACGTGGCCTGACAAAACAGCTCTTCCCTTTGTCATTTACTGTATTAAATGCCTTGACGGCTGACAGCTCTGACAAGGTGACAGTTCTGACACAGAGATACAATTATGACTCCCCTCATAATGACAGACTCCTCGGAAAACTGAAGAAAATCTCTGAAACGACCCCCGAGATCCAGAAACTATCATGCGGCCTTGACACGTGGACTGTCTTATGCGGCTCGAGCAGAGACCACCCCTATGCGGCTCAGGACGAAGCTGTCCCATACGGCTCAGGACTGAAGCCATCTTATGTGGCTCAAGCAGAGGCTACCCCATGCGGCTCACGAAGACTATCTCCATGCGGCTCACGAAGAAGCTACCCATTATGTGGCCGCCTACGCTCATGCGGCTCAGATCATCACCATGCGGATCAAATGTTCAGGGACCATTCCCCAGCAGCCTTGACACGTGGCCAGCCTTATGCGGCTCAATCTTCATGCGGCTCAAATTTCCTCAGTGGCTCGAGGTTAAAACATGTGGCATGGTGGTGGGACACGTGGCATCGAATTAACAAATCCTATTAAAATATTGGGATCAAATCAGATCATTCGCAATCAGGCAAATCAATGACACGTGGCGAAAAATCCGAGATTGGCAAATCATGAGGATTTTATGTCAATCATCATTAAGTACCCACAAAAGATTTGATGCAATCACATTAATTGCTCAGATCTCTTATATACAAAATGAACGGCCTAGATTCAGTGATCCTTAGCCGCCGACTTGTTGAGAATGGGCAATCATTGCAAACCCTAATGATGCCCCCCACTATTATAAATAGCAAGGTGCCATTCCCTTACGAGGAGAGATTTCTATTATCCAGAGAGTCAAGAAGAGCATATACAGAGAGCAAAGAGAGCATTTCTTCCATGCCAAGCAGATCTTCCCAGGAGCTAAGGTTGCATCCGATCGTCCAAGGAGTAAGGTAGAGCTGCCGTCGTTTTCCCGAGCCTCTACCGTCACCCCAGGATCTAAAATAAACAATTGTACTTAGATTACTGTACCTAGGTTTTCGTCCCTAGGCTTTCTTTGTACAAGCAAGTTTGTATTGTGAAGTAAAAGCCAAAGAAGCCGTACGCGAAGCTCATGACGGTGTCTGTGGGGCCCGTCAGCCTGGCCCCAAATTGCAAGACTGTCTTCGCCGAATGGGCTACTACTGGCCCATGATGGTAGCAGATGCGATAGACTATGCAAGAAAATGCAAAGCCTGCCAAGTCCACGCGGACTTCATCCACCAGCCATTCGAGTTTCTACATCCAACAGTGGCATCCTGGCTATTCGAAGCATGGAGAATGGATATCATCTGTCCGATTACTCCACCTTCCTCTCGAGGACATCGTTTCATACTCGCGATCACGGATTACTTCTCCAAATGGGCGGAAGCTGTTCCGCTTGCAGAGGTAAAGACTTCAAACGTGATCAGCTTCCTCAAGCATCACGTCATCTATCGCTTTGGACTGCCCCGAAGGATCATCCACGATAATGGTTCGCAGTTCACAAGCCATGCCTTCTATCGGTTTTGCGACAAGCACCGCATCCAAAATATTGCTTCAATACCGTACAATCCGGCAGCAAATGGGTTGGCAGAAGCATTCAACAAAACAATCATCAAGTTGCTCAAGAAGTTCGTATCATCCAACAAACGCGACTGGAACGAGAAGCTTGGTGAATGCTTATGGGCGTACCGTACTACAGTCCGAACAGCCACTGGGAATACACCATTTTCCCTGGTATACGGGAGTGAGGTAGTCCTTCCATTGGAGACTCAAATACCCTCACTCCGTGTCGCCCTTACTTACCAATTGACGATGGACGATAACTACCGTCGCCGGCTACAAGAGTTGGAGGCCTTAGATGAAAAGTGTCTCTTGGCTCAGCAACGAATCGAGCTATACCAAGCACGCATCTCTGGAGCCTTCAACAAGAAGGTCAAAATCAGAACATTCCAAGTGGGCGATCTCGTTCTGGCAGTTCGGAGGCCGATGGTCATGACTCACAAAACCGCCGACAAATTCCAGCCAAAGTGGAAAGGCCTATTTATCATTGAGGCCGTATTCTCCAACGGTGCTTGCCGCCTCGCGAAACAAAATGGAGACTTGCTCATATTGCCCGTCAACGGCAAGTTCCTGAAGAAATATTATATCTAAAATACATTTTCCCGATCATCGAGTCATGTACCCACTGGTACCGTTGAACTCACATCCACAATATTCTAGATCATCGAGTCATGTACCCGCCGGTACCGCTGAACTCACATTTACAATACCCCAGATTATCGAGTCATGTACCCGCTGGTACCGATGAACTCATATCCACAATATTCCAGATTTTCGAGTCATGTGCCCTCTGGTACCGCTGAACTCACCTCCTTCTTCCACAAAAAATCCCAAATTACCAAGTCATGTACCCGCTGGTACCTCTGAACTTACACTTTGATTCCAAAATTTATAGATTGTCGAGTTATGTACCCGCTGGTACCCCTGAACTTACATCCCAGTCACTCTTTTTGAAAAAAGTCATGTATAACCATACCTCTGAACTTTCTTCCTGAAAGAGATCCTTCCTTATGATCCACTACCCGCACTTCCAGTGCACAAAAAGGGTAACAGATCCACAAAATTCCTAAAACGACCATGTCGATGTTACCTCTGAGTCGTCTCGATTCTGCCAAAAATAAATCACCCCTCTACATAAGAACTTCCATGTCCTCATTACCTCTGAGTCGTTCTATGTACCCCTCTTCATTGAGCCCACTCCTGCCATGTCCTCATTACCTCTGAGTGGGATGGCTCCGTCGAAGAAACCTTCATACTTGTCATGTCCTCATTACCTCTGAGTAAGTATGTTGATTCCCTTTCGACCTATTATCTGTACCCACAACTAGAGTACGCCAAGGATAATGGGTCCACAAATATCCTCCGTTGAGTCCACTCCTGCCATGTCCTCATTACCTCTGAGTAGGAAGATTCTGCGGTAAAACAAAAACCCTCATGCTTGCCATGTCCTCATTACCTCTGAGTAAGTATGTTGGTTCCCTTTCATCCTATTATCCGTATCCTAAGCCAGGGTACGCCAAGGATAATAGGCCCACAAATGCCCTTTACTGAGTTTCTTAGTACAGGCCCATCATCTCTCACTATGCCCCGGGAGCCCAGCTGCTCTACGATATTCTTTTTTCCGATACCTGGAGCATTAATGACCACTTTGCTATAGAATTATTCCAGGTGTCCCAATCAAACTTGTTATCCGTACCTAAAACAAAGTTATGCCAAGGGTGACAGGTCCACAAACAAGTCCCCCATGCGGGGCAAACACCACCATCATACCACAGGCACAACAAACAATACAGATAAAGAGTAGAATGGAAAGTACTCTTTATTTGAAAGCCGAAAAAAAGCATTACATGTTTTTGGGACCACGTCTCTTCCTCAAAAAAAAGGAAAAGAGAAAGAAAACAAAAGAAGAAAAGGCTGACTATGGTTCGACATTACACAATTCCAGGAGGCAATTCTTCACCAAGGTGGCCCCCTGTTCGAGCCGCTGTTTAGCCCGGCGCTCCGCCTCCAGGGACAACCGCTCTCCATTATCCAAGTCCATGAGTGCCCGCCTGTCATCTTCCAATTTCTTCAGGGCAATTTCCAGGTCAGCTGAAGCTTGATTAACTCTGTCAGCCTCTTGGATAATTAGCCCCCTGTCGATACGGGCAGCCTCAAGCTCAGACTCCAGGAAAGCTAACTTCCTCTGAAGCTCAAGGATCTGCTCCCGCGTATCAGTGATCCCGCGGGAGGCAGCCGCTTCCCGAGCCGTAATATCTTCACTCTCGTGGCTCAATTGATCATATCGGTCAGACAGATCGCGGAGGTCCTTCAGTATGGCCGGCCTGGTTTTATCCTGGGCAGCCTTTGTCTTCTCCATAGCAGCGATAAGGAAGCCGCGCTCCTGATCTATAGCAGCAGACAGATCAGCCTGCCGTAGTACCTGAAGCTGGGCTACCAGCTGATCAATCTCCAGCAATTTCACCTCCAGAAGCGCAGCCACCCCTGCACCACCAAGAAGATTCTTAAGGATATCAATTTGACCCTGAACGCATTACCGGGCCAAGACGAAAGAGGTCCCTCTTTCCACAGCAGCCACTATCCTCCTCTTCAGGTGACAATAAAAGCTGCCAACCACGTCCTACAACGCGTCGTCCAGGACCTCTGTAGAGGACGGTGTCAGAGGAAGCGTGGCCGGCAACATTGGAGGAGTGGTGCTAGAACTTGCCACCAAGGGGACAGAGTCCGAGCAGAACGAAGCACAGATAGCGACTAACTCTTCCTCCGCCACCCGAAGAGCCTGGACACTCGGTAGGGCAGAGAGGTCGACTCTCAGAGCCGCCCGAGCAGAGGATGACACAAGGACCATCGTCCCCTGCCCCGACTGTCCCACTACCTGGCTTGCTGAACTCGAGCCCCCAGAAGGCCCATCGAGATGAGCCAGAAGGTGAGGGGGTACGCTCCTCTCCGCTAGTGCCCCTTCGGCAGAATTTGTCTCATAATGTCCATCCTCAGCACTGGAGAGGTAGGACCTGTATGCCCAGCACAACAATCAATCGACGTGACCCGAAGGATGTGATGATAGAGCAGATAGGCCTTCTCGCAGGTTAAGATTCGGCTTATCTTACCAGGGGAGGAGCATGGAGGCTGTAGCTCATCCTCAGCTGGCATGGGCTCCTCACCCGCGATCTCCAGGTTAAATTCGGCCGGCTCCTCTGTCCCAACCACCTCGGAAGGAATACGGCTCGATCAGCATCATTTTTAGGAGATTCAACGATTTCAGGGACAGGCTCACCGGAGCCCCCGTCATCCCAGGTCACCACCTCGGCAACGTGAATTCCTCTTCTTTTGACACCTACAAAAGGGAAGGAAGATGATTAAAATCAAAGCTAGAAGAAAGAAAAAATTAGGAATGACTTTTTTACCTCTGACGCGGGGTCAACTTCCTTGCCGCTTTCCCTTATAGTTAACTTGCGGTGTCTGGTCACAACCAGCTTCCGGAAACGAGGAATACCGCCGACAGAAGAAACTTGCCTGCTACGCTTTGGTGCAGGGCCAGGTGCAACGGATGGCTGATCTACCACCATCTCATCTGGCAAAATAGGCGGCTGATCCGGCCCTACATCTGCCACCGGAAGGAAAGAGTCATCTTCATCATACTCGTCGCCTTCATCATCCGCAGCAACGGAGCCCGAATCTGGCACTTCGACTCTATGATTCCTCTTCCTCGTCTTGGCCCCCAGGGACCTCTCTTCCAGGTCGGTACCAACAATGAAACTGGCACCCGGATTAAAACCGACAGGGGGCTTGTTCGCCATGACATGGTACAGAGCCGCCATATACAAGATCTCTACTGACGCCTTAATGGTAGGGACCGAGAAAATGGTACGGGTATGGAATGTATCGTAGTAGTGTCAGGCCCTGATGTCGTCAAGAAGGCTACCTTCAAAACCCAAACAAGAGCTGGGATTATCTAGAAAAAACTGGCTGTATCCAAACTATCGGGCAAACCTGCTAGGCAGATAAGGCTTCAGAAAAACAGTATTACGATTACGATACACCAGATGGGCGGGACGGATGTTACGCAGCCACAGGAGCATCTGGCCGTCTAGAAGTTGAGGTGCAATACCTGTTGGCCCAATGATTGTATCATGTTTTTGAATATGGTTAATATGTTAAGTTTAGCATTTCATTATCACTAATCTTCATACTATCGCTATAGCATTTCTACTTATACTTATATCTTTGGTGATATGTGCCTATTGGTTTACATATTAGTGATATGAGCTTATCTATCTTAAATTTAATCGGGTTGCCAAAATCAAAACTATGTTTTTGATTTTGGTTTTTCAATTAAATTTAATCATTATGATATCACTAACATTTATGCTATCACCTTAGCACTTGTACTTAAACTCAGCATTGTCCTAATGTGCATTAAACGTATCATACTTGCTACTATATATATTGCTTTGTTCGTCTAACATGTACATGCAGAAAAGCAATAAGCAAGATCAATGTGGACATATGCAATGAAGAAATCATGGTGGGCCAAAGACGATGGATCCCACAAGATTTTTCTTTGAACCACCCGACCACATCTCTGGAGCCACGCACCGGGGGTTCCGCTGCCCGGTCAGCGGACGGGGGTCGAGGGGACAGCGCCCCTCGTCGGAGGTTCGGGGGCGAAGCCCCCGAAAGGTATTCAATTTTTACAAACTGGATATCTTTGGACAGCTGCCGCCAAGGGAAAAAGCCAGCACCTATCAAAGGAAGAAGCCAAGCCATGCCATCATCATTTTAAGACTCTGAAGAAGCCTGCACCTGCCTAAGTTTATCTGGAGTCTGTAATGAGTCTTAGGAATTATTGTAAACACAAGAAATGGATGGCAAAATCGAAAGCTAGGGCAGAAATAAGCCCAGGATTATTTTTGGTGGAAAACGACATACCGACGGTATACCGGTGTATACCGACGGTATACCGGTTTTTGTTCACAGAAAGTTTCTGTTTACAAAGCCGGTATACCGACGGCATACCGGTCCATACCGACGGTATACCACTTCCGAAACGTTGAAATTCCAACGGTCGGATTTCCAGCCATTAATGATCCCAACGGCTATATTTCTAGCCGTTGCAATCCCAGACCGGTATACCACCGGTATGCCGAATCATACCGGCGGTATGCCGGTTCGTGGACTGAAAAGTTGCCTTGAGCTCTTTTCAATGCTTTGGTTATAAATAGCCTTGAACCCCTTCATTCAAGGTTGATGCTTTGAGCCTAAAAATTTCCAAACCACCAAAGCTTATCCACATACAACTCTACAAAGCCTTCATTTGCCATCTATAAATTGTGTTAGAGTTATTGAGTTGAAAAGTGAGATCTTCATCCTATTATATAAGGAGATCAAAACCTATTATGAAAGGTTGAAGTTGGAGAGTCTTCGTATCCAAACTCTCGGTTGAAGTTGGGGAGTCTTCGTATCCAAACTCTCGGTTGAAGTCGGAGAGCCCTTAGGATTAAAGCTCTTATGTAAGAAGTTGGCGAGTTCTTCGGATCCAAACTCGTGTGTAACTATTTGCTCAAATAGTGGATTAAAGCCGGAGAGAGTTCCGGGACTGGTCTGCCTCTTAGGAGGATACCAGGATATATCGGGTGTCGGTATTGTGTTTGCTTCTTCTCTTACACTTATATTTTAAATTGCCAATTAGCTTGTGCTATGTGATTGATTAGTTAGCTTGACCCTATTCACCCCCCTCTAGGGTTCCTACAATTGGTATCAGGGCAAGGACTCTATTGTTAGGCTTAACATCCTTAGAGTAGATCCTTGTTATTTTTCTATGGCATCGTATTCCTCCTACTCCTCCTCCGATAAAGAGGGTTTTACTTCTAGTAGCATAGACAATCATGTTTCTTCTAAATACAAGAAATGCTCTAAGTGGAAAGCTATGGCTAACCAATCCTTAGAGATTCTTGACAACCTTCATTCTACAAATGAAGATTTTTCTGAAAAGGTTGTTCATTTAGAAGAAGCAAATGAGTTTTTGAGAAATGAAAACAATGTTTTATTATCTAGACTTGATTCTCAAAACTCATCTTGTGTTTCTTTAAAGAGTTTGAATGAGACTTTAATTTTGAAAATTAAATCTCTTTTCTCATCAATAGAAGATCTTAAGAGGCAAACTCATGAGCTAAATCATTTGCATGATTCTTCTATTGACTCTTTAAAGAAACAAAATGATGATTTTATTTCTAGAATTGTTTTATTTGAAAAAGAGAATAATGCTTTAAATGCTAAATTTGATTCTCTTACTTGTTTGTATGATGATTTGCTATTAGAACATGATATTCTTAAAACCAAATCTTCTCATGCTCACTCTAGAGATATTCATCATTTTAGTATGTCACATGTTCATAACCATGCTCATTCTGATACATGTGCACACACTAGCATTAGGTGCTTCTATTGCTCTCGCATTGGACACATGAGCTTAACTTGTCCTATTCGTAGGAGTTTTTCTACCAATGCTAGAGTAAATAGTATATGGGTCCCTAAAGCTAACAAATGTGGATCCAAGTTCATTTGGATACCAAAGTCTTTGCCTAATATTGTAGGTGGAGCTTCTTATATCGGGACATAGCACCGAGGAGCGTGTTGGTGGTTGCAAAGCTCAAAGGTCATCTTCCAAGCAATTGCACCAACACAGTGTGGCCACTAGAGCCACTTTGGTAATATGCTAAACGATACTCTTTAAATGGTTTATATTAGTAGATTCTAGCATGTTTCTCTTGATGTTTTGCTACTAGCTCACACTGATTTTCTTTAGTTGTCTTTTATATAAATCAATGTGACATATAATACTAGCATGCTTAGTTAATTCTCTTATCATTTCTTTTATCTAGCATGACTAGTTACTTAGCTTAAATGTTTAGTCCACACTTGTAGTTTATCGCTCATTCTCTATTAGTGTGACACATTCATATATGCATGCTCGTTATTCTTAATATTTATTTATAAAGCATGCATATCACTCTAGTCCATAGGAGCTTGGTTTTGATTTGAGTTAATATGATTTTAACTCCCCGTCTTTAAAGTTTTTGAAATAGTTACTTCTTGCCGGTTCGTATTTAATGTGTCTTATTTACTTTAAATAGGTTTTTGCGAATATATGTGTTTAGCACAAGCTTCTTATTACTTGACAAGTATATACTTATATTTTTTTTAATATTGTGCTTACACAATATATTCATTATTGATTCTCATACTTTATCTTGATTATCTTCTTGAGAATCAATTAGGTCTTTGCCTAATAAAGCATATTTATATGTGTTTTGAATTTGTGATAGTTTTTCAAATATTCATTAAGGATACATGACTATATTCATTAAATTTTTATTTATATGTAGATCATGTATTTCTTATGTTGATATATATTTTTGTATAAATACCTTTATGTAGGCATATGAGTTAAGCTAAAGTTTTATATTAACTTGAAGAGTATTTATTCACACTTGTTTCTTTCAAACTTGTGCTTATCTCATATTATTTAGCTATTGATTCTCATGACCAAATTTGTGTATTTCCTCTTGAATCAATTAGCTTCTTCCTAAAAGCCTTATTCTTGATTATATCTTCTTGGCTTTTTAGTTGACATTATGGATACATTGTTAATTGATTTTTAAAACTTTTCATCATGGATGATTCCTAACTTTTGAGATTTACTTGTTTTTAATTCTTTAAGTTAGGATGTTGAGAGAAAATATTTGTTTATGTATTGCACTTGACTATTTATGGAAGTTCTTTTAAGAATCACATGGTTTTGTGCTTTGTCTTGTTTTTATATTTACCTCCGTTTTTAGTGCACATTTTCAATTCTATATCTTCTATATATTTCTATAGTGCACTATGAAAGCTTTTTCATAAAATATGATTCTTGATATCTTTAGCATTTAGCTTTCTTGATCTTAATGATCTTTCATTGCTCATTCCTTGGGTTTATGCTTCTTTTTGAATTATTGTTGCCCAATGATATTTTTGTAGCACATAAGAATACTTGTAATTATTACATCATATTTCTCATGAATATAGCTACTATGGTTTGAGCTTTTGTGTTGAGATTTTTCCATTTCTAGAGAATACACTTATTTTATAATGGCTATAGTATTCTGCATTCTCTAGATCGATCTATCAATTTATTATCTTGGGTTAATCTCAATACTTGGCAAAGAGATTTATTTTATTATGTTTTCATGAATATCTCTTTTGGCCTATTCTTGATAAGAGTCTAATTCTTTTTATTTTTGATCTTCTTGCTCTTATCATTGCTTAGTAAAGAGTCTATAAATCATTTTGATCATTCAAAATGTATGCCCTTAATTGTGAACTCTATGCTTAAGCAAGTATCTTTATTAGTGACTTAAGATTAAATGAGCACATTTATCTTGTTAATGGCTTCCCTCATTAATCTTATTTGGATTATATAGTTTGCTTATTTGTGATATACTATTAAGCTATATAATTTTGGCTCACTTTCACACATCTAGCTATATTCCTATACTTCAATCTATATATGATATGCTAGTTTACAAAAAAAAGGATTTGTGATATGCTTGATCTCTAAAACTAGTTTTACAAATTCTTTATTAGATCTTGTTTTCTCTTAGAGGTTTGTGATTCCTTGTTTTTAACTCTCTTTCATAACTAGTCATTAGCAAGTCTCTCTTAAATTTCTCTCACTTTTTGAGTCACAATTTTATCATATTATCATTTACATCTCTTCTTGATTTTACTTGCAACCATTTTAATGAGAATGACTCTTTTCATATTTTTCATTGATTTGTGAAATTTTATCATAAATATGGATTTGGAATTTTCTTTATGAGATTTGTTGGATCATGTTTAAATTTGTTTATTTTTATTGATAAAAGATCCTAATGGTTGGAGTAGTCCTAAACTATCTAATTTTGTAAATGTCAAGTTAATTTATTATTCTACTTTGACTACTCATGGTTTATCACATATGACCTTTGCTATTTGAACTTTATTGGTCTTTCATTTAGAAGTAGCAAAGTTTGGATATTACCCGGTTGATGGGTACAAATGTGATAAAACATACCTAGTCCATGCAAAGCAATAAATTGGTTGATTATTTCTTAATTAGATAATCATGGACATGATGTTTGAGTTTCATTTTATTTTATTTTTGAGCTATATTCTGTCTATCATCATGATTGTTCTTAATTGACTTTATTCTTTTTCATGATGATATTTTTTCAAAGGATAACATACATTGATCTATCATATTTAAATATGAGATTCTTCTATATAGACTAGTGTATGCCATCTTTTGATTATATGTGCTTTATTGGAACATTCTTTTGATCTTTCATCTTTAGTGGCTATTAATTGGTTCTCTCTTCTTGACTAAAGATGATTTTATTCGTCTTTTGACGATATTGTAGCCTTATATGCATCGAGCAAGGGGGAGAAATCCATAGTTGATTTACCCCTAGATCTTGTAGTTATCTATTTTATGCTATCAGTGCTTTGGAACTAGATACGCATATTTTGAGGGGGAGCAAATTAATTGATTCAATTCATTTATACCCTTAAATATGTCGTATACCTAGTTCATCATGGACCCATACTTCTTCTTTTTAATATCTTAGTGAATGAGGTCATGATACTTTTATTTGTGAAGGGTTTATGAGAGTATATGCTATTGTCTTTATCACTTATCTCTCTTTTATATGGATTAAATAAGTCATCTTCTTAAATATTAGCTTTTATATATTATCTTGATGACTATTGTGCTTTCGTTGTTTTGGCTTTCCTTATACGCTTAATTGATTTGGCTTTTCTTATTGAGGACTTACCTAAAATACATGTTTATCTATATTGGTAATACTTTGAGGGGGAGCATTCAAGTCGGCTGAATTTTTTCTTCTCAAGTATCTTTCTCCTTTAGCTTCACATGTTTATCGAAAAGGGTATTCATATAGCATGTTAAGGTATTTGAGTTCAAATGCATGAACTTGGGTAAGCATATAGATTTTGCAAAGAGTGAGATTAGTCTATATCAATTGCTCTATTTTTTATTGATCATTCTTTTATTTTGTTCTACTATTCATTTGTGTACAATTTGGACTTTCAAATGGCTTTTTGATCAATGTTTCAAGCTTATATTTCAATTGGTATTAAGTTTATATCTTTCAACTATCTCACTTGGTATTTCTCTTATATCAATTACTTTGCAATTATCTAATCCTCATGGGCTTTTGATTGAAATCCTTATTTCAATTGGTATATCGCTTCCTTCCAAAACTAGAGTTTTAATTCATATAATATTATGTTTTGGAGTTGCTTTCTTGGATTTCAAGTTGGTAAAACTATTCTTTGACTGATTATCAATTTTATTTGTTTTACCAACTATATTGTGTTTTGACAAGTTATTTTCCCTTTGGCACTCTACATTTGATATGTAGCTTTATACACTTGTCATTACATCCTTCTCCCATTGTTTATCATTAGTCTATTTTGACCATGATTGTCTATGACTTCCCCATGCTCTGATTTCTATGCTTAAGATTGATTTTATTTTATCTCTTAGTATTGGAGAGCCTATTTTTGATCATGTCAAAGGGGGAGAAGTAAGTTTAAGTAGGTGTTTATAAGTAATCTAAGTAGTATGCGTTTAGTGATGTTGCTTATATCTTTTGTACATTAGTGATACATGCATCTATTGTGTTCATACTAAACTTAACCGATTTGCCATAATCAAAAAGGGGGAGATTGTTGGCCCAATGATTGTATCATGTTTTTGAATATGGTTAATATGTTAAGTTTAGCATTTCATTATCACTAATCTTCATACTATCGCTATAGCATTTCTACTTATACTTATACCTTTGGTGATATGTGCCTATTGGTTTACATATTAGTGATATAAGCTTATCTATCTTAAATTTAATCGGGTTGCCAAAATCAAAACTATGTTTTTGATTTTGGTTTTTCAATTAAATTTAATCATTATGATATCACTAACATTTATGCTATCACCTTAGCACTTGTACTTAAACTCAGCATTGTCCTAATGTGCATTAAACGTATCATACTTGCTACTATGTATATTGCTTTGTTCGTCTAACATGTACATGCAGAAAAGCAATAAGCAAGATCAATGTGGACATATGCAATGAAGAAATCATGGTGGGCCAAAGACGATGGATCCCACAAGATTTTTCTTTGAACCACCCGACCACATCTCTGGAGCCACGCACCGGGGGTTCCGCTGCCCGGTCAGCGGACGGGGGTCGAGGGGACAGCGCCCCTCGTCGGAGGGTCGGGGGCGAAGCTCCCGAAAGGTATTCAGTTTTTACAAACTGGATATCTTTGGACAGCTGCCACCAAGGGAAAAAGCCAGCACCTATCAAAGGAAGAAGCCAAGCCATGCCATCATCATTTCAAGACTCTGAAGAAGCCTGCACCTGCCTAAGTTTATCTGGAGTCTGTAATGAGTCTTAGGAATTATTGTAAACACAAGAAATGGATGGCAAAATCGAAAGCTAGGGCAGAAATAAGCCCATGATCATTTTTGGTGGAAAACGGCATACCGACGGTATACCGGTGTATACCGACGGTATACCGGTTTTTGTTCATAGAAAGTTTCTGTTTACAAAACCGGTATACCGACGGCATACCGGTCCATACCGACGGTATACCGCTTCCGAAACGTTAAAATTCCAACGGTCGGATTTTCAGCCATTAATGATCCAAACGGCTATATTTCTAGCCGTTGCAATCCCAGACCGGTATACCGCCGGTATGCCGGATCATACCGGCGGTATGCCGGTTCATGGACTGAAAAGTTGCCTTGAGCTCTTTTTAATGCTTTGGTTATAAATAGCCTTGAACCCCTTCATTCAAGGTTGATGCTTTGAGCCTAAAAATTTCTAAACCACCAAAGCTTATCCACATACAACTCTACAAAGCCTTCATTTGCCATCTATAAATTGTGTTTGAGTTATTGAGTTGAAAAGTGAGATCTTCATCCTATTATATAAGGAGATCAAAATCTATTGTGAAAGGTTGAAGTTGGAGAGTCTTCGTATCCAAACTCTCGGTTGAAGTTGGGGAGTCTTCGTATCCAAACTCTCGGTTGAAGTCGGAGAGCCCTTCGGATTAAAGCTCTTGTGTAAGAAGTTGGCGAGTTCTTCGGATCCAAACTCGTGTGTAACTATTTGCTCAAATAGTGGATTAAAGCCGGAGAGAGTTCCGGGACTGGACTGCCTCTTAGGAGGATACCAGGATATATCGGGTGTCGGTATTGTGTTTGCTTCTTCTCTTGCACTTATATTTTAAATTGCCAATTAGCTTGTGCTAAGTGCTTGATTAGTTAGCTTGACCCTATTCACCCCCCTCTAGGGTTCCTACAATACCGTCGAGATGTACGGGTGCTATTTTCTCAGCAGTAAAACGAGGGACAGATACGAAAATGTTGTACATATCTGCCCTCGCCAGTGCCATCCGACAAGCACGCATGGTCTCGTACTCCCAAGACTTATTACGATAGCAGAAGATAAAAGCATCGTCATCAGTTACGCCGTCTTCAGAGCCCGGTCTCATCAAAGACGGATAATACATCAACAGCCACCCCATCAGATAACAATAGGGCAACTCAGTCCGTTCAAAATCTTTTGTCACATCGCGGGTAATGACCTTGGATGTGAAAGTGCGAAGGCCACGGTGTATGCTGCACACCATGGCCGGGAGGAGAGCTAGCCTGACTCGCAAAACTAACTTCACAGCCGGAAGGATGAAATTACGACTGATCCTCTCGATAGAACCAGCTCCTCCAGAGACTAAACAATTTCTCAGCCATATCATCAAGAATCCCGCCAGGAGCGTCTTCTCTGACAACTCTTGGGTATCCTGATAAAAATAACCAAAAGAGTCGGTTTTACTCCCGAATCTGTCACTAGTGGTGGCCACCCTCTTAGCTGATGACACCAAGCCTTTAACAGCCTCCCGGGATTGAGGACGTCGGGAAGTAACTTGACCTGAGGCATCCGTCGTGAAGAGATAGTGAACCCAGTCCTTGGTGTGGGGAGTATTCCCTTCCGAGCAGCTATCCTTTTTGGCTATCTGATGACATGTGCTATAGTGGCACAATATCTCTTGATAAAGAGCCATGAAGCCTGGATACCGTCTTTCCAACTCTTCGAACTCCTCATTCGTGGGAGTATACGCCTCAAAAGCTTCGTCCCCCTAAGGAAGCTTGGAGACCGCGTGCATTTCATGGAGCGCAAGCCCCATTTCCCCTACGGGTGTATAGAAGGTTCTCGTACGGCGATTATACATCTCCCGCAGAGATATAAACAGTTTCTTGTTTATGGACAAGCCATGGCTGGATAGCCTATTTGCCAGTACGACTCGGTGTACAATATATTTTCTAGAATCAATAAAAGTAAAAAATTATATTGCATAAAGAAATACAGTCTCGAGTGGCAAACATAGCTTCGATCTTGAACTTGAGTAGATATCAAATCTTGGTCAGCGTCCAGGTGTCCAAAACGTCTTGAGTAAACATCTGAGTAGCTCCGTATATCGAGACAGAGTTTGATCATTTATTAAAATCAGGTTTGACCATGACCAATGGGCCAACAATCTCCCATATTTTGATAATTGACAAACCTTAACCGATATAACATCTTTGGTCTTTATCAAAACAAATTGTTCCAAAAAATGTACAATTAAGTTAAGTTGTTCCCGTAGATTGTTCATATCCTGTATTCTTATAGAAGATGTTAGATCTTATTTCTCCTCCGTTGTCACTTAGCAAAATAGGTGCAAAGAGATACGCTCCCCCGCAAAATATGCATAAGCAACAACCAGTGAAGAAGCATAAAAAATAGATATAAAAAATTTATCACAGGCAGTTTGATAGAAATGTCACAGACAGTAAAGAAATGTGACAAGCAAAAAAAGTATTTCACAGGCAGTTTACGTGAAAGCATAATAAAAGATAATGCTATGAGAAATATAGAATAATGCTGAACTAAATAAAAATATGCTGAAGAAAACATAAACATGTTCATCAGACAAAAGTCACAGAAGAAATCTCAACCATGCATGGAAATAAGAAGAGTAATGATACTAGCTTGGAATGTCGGAGCATTTCCAAGTAAACAAAGACAATAATCAAAGTCTCAAAAGTACGACAACTAGACAGAATGTCGAAATCACATATCATCCTCATCATCATCATCATCATCATCATCATCATCTGCAGTGCCAGCATGTCCACCATGTCCGGATGGACCAGCTTCAGATGTGCCAGCTTCAGAGGTGTGTGGAGTAGCACCTGAGCCACGGTACCAATCATTAGCATTCCTTGGCTGGAACAGAGAATGGACCGCCTATCCTCAATATGGTAACCAGATACAGTAGAGTCTCTAGAAAGAGAACTAGCAGAATGACCCATCTGAGCAAATCGAAGATTAGCAAACGAGTGGCAATAGCCTAGAACCGAGTCACATCACGGAACTCATATTCTCGGGAAGTGTCAACAAAGAAAGTCTGCAAATCCGAGAGGTGATGATGGATACCCTCAAAAGTCATAGGGTAGGTCTAAGGAGGAACATGTGCAGTAGGAGCAGGTGCAGGAGGTGCAGGAGCAGTGGCAATACTGCGACAAGAAAGCTTAAAAAACTTGGGCTCAGGGTCCAGAGCGCAAGTGGAAAAATCCATATCAAAACGCTGAAAGATGCGAGGGATAAGCATCGCATAAGAGAGATTGCGGTCTCTTCCGTGACATCTTTCCATCATCTGGATGATAGTCTTAGGGGCAAAAAATGGAATCCCCTTAATGTGATATAGGAAAGAAAGTTCTAGTGTAGTGACATCATCTTTCGAAGTAGATTTCGGAAGAATAGTGGAATAGATGATGCGATGTAACTCGTAGTTAAACAAGTTTAATTTATTGGCCTTGAACTTTCCAAGACGAGCACGTGCTGGCGTATAAAGCTCATTCTTGAAACTAACAAGAGTCGTGCCCTCGAGAAAGTCGAAGTCGGTGATGTCATCGAGCGGGGCATCTTCGTTTGGAATACCAAGGATTTCTGCTAGCAACAAATCATCGAACTCGATATCGATCTCGCCAACACGAGTTCTTGCGGTAAAAGTGTCTAACACAAAGTTACAGAAAAATAGTCCAAGGGCATTAGTAGCTATAGAGAATTGTTGGGTAACGAGACGGTGTAACCCTAATGCCTCAAACAAAGGATGATGATCTGGAAATATAGTCCATTTAAATTGGAGCGCCTGTACATATTGTACGCATAGCAAAGTCGGCATACCATAGCAAAGCTTGGACATGAGTTTTGAAGTAAAACTCATCCGACACGCCGTCACCCGATTGGACCGAAAAAGAGTGAATCTGTGTTCAGATCTGAAGATGATGCCTCTTTACTGGCATTAGTCTTCTTCTTCTTGAAAGGATTGAATCCTTTAAGCATTCTTTCCCAAAACTAGATAACCCTAAAAATTTGAAAGTGCAGGAGTTATACCTTTCGAGAATCAAGTATGTTGTAGAGGTTGCGATTCTCCATATGAATCCAAATTTTGGATTAATTTCTCCATGTAGATTGGAAGAAAAAGAGTGGAGAAGAGCTAGGGTTTGGGAGGACCTTCGGCTGCTACTGCTGCTGTAATGATGTAATTTGGAAGAGATGAAGAGGAGAGGGCCTCGGGTTCTGACTTAAAAACTTACAGCACCAATAGAACTCCAGCCAAATTTGGACCGAACTCGGACCGAATTCGCCTAGGGTTCTCCTGGGTTTTTAAAATAAAATTTGTAGGCCACATCCTTTTCATCAACTCGTTTCAAATATTTAATTCAAAGTTTAGTAATTTTAAACTTCAAATAATATAATTAAGATTATTTTAAAAATTAACTTTTGTTACTCAGCGTCTATTTCAGATTAGCTGTAGCAGTACTTGTAGAAGCATGACAAATAATAAAAAAAGATCCATGCGGCCAGGGAGCCCCATGCGGCTCAGGGAGCTTATGCGGTTCAGGATCCATGCGGCTCAAGCGTTTATGCGGCTCAGATAAGTTCCATGCGGCTCAGAGAGGAGCCACGTGGCCTGCAAAACAGCTCTTTCCTTTGTCATTTACTGTATTAAATGCCTTGACGGCTGACAGCTCTGACAAGGTGACAGTTCTGACATAGAGATACAATTATGACTCCCCTCATAATGACAGACTCCTCGGGAAACGAAAAAAATCTCTGAAACGACCCCCGAGATCCAGAAACTATCATGCGGCCTTGACACGTGGACTGTCTTATGCGGCTCGAGCAGAGACCACCCTATGCGGCTCAGGACGAAGCTGTCCCATGCGGCTCAGGACGAAGCCATCTTATGCGGCTCAAGCAGAGGCTACCCCATGCGGCTCACGAAGACTATCTCCATGCGGCTCACGAAGAAGCTACCCATTATGTGGCCGCCTACGCTCATGCGGCTCAGATCATCACCATGCGGATCAAATGTTCAGGGACCATTCCCCAGCAGCCTTGACACGTGGCCAGCCTTATGCGGCTCAATCTTCATGCGGCTCAAATTTCCTCAGTGGCTCGAGGTTAAAACACGTGGCATGGTGGTGGGACACGTGGCATCGAATCAACAAATCCTATTAAAATATTGGGATCAAATCAGATCATTCGCAATCAGGCAAATCAATGACACGTGGCGAAAAATCCGAGATTAGCAAATCATGAGGATTTTATGTCAATCATCATTAAGTACCCACAAAAGATTTGATGCAATCACATTAATTGCTCAGATCTCTTATATACAAAATGAACGGCCCAGATTCAGTGATCCTTAGCCGCCGACTTGTAGAGAATGGGCAATCATTGCAAACCCTAATGATGCCTCCCACTATTTTAAATAGGAAGGTGCCATTCCCTTACGAGGAGAGATTTCTATTATCCAGAGAGTCAAGGAGAGCATATACAGAGAGCAAAGAGAGCATTTTTTCCACGCCAAGCAGATCTTCCCAGGAGCTAAGGTTGCATCCGATCGTCCAAGGAGTAAGGTAGAGCTGCCGTCGCTTTCCCGAGCCTCTACCGTCACCCCCAGAATCTAAAATAAACAATTGTACTTAGATTGCTGTACCTAGGTTTTCGTCCCTAGGCTTTCTTTGTACAAGCGAGTTTGTATTGTGAAGTAAAAGCCAAAGAAGCCGTACGCGAAGCTCATGACGGTATCTGTGGGGCCCATCAGCCTGGCCCCAAATTGCAAGATCGTCTTCGCCGAATGGGCTACTACTGGCCCATGATGGCAGCAGATGCGATAGACTATGCAAGAAAATGCAAAGCCTGCCAAGTCCACGCGAACTTCATCCACCAGCCATCCGAGTTTCTATATCCAACAGTGGCATCCTGGCTATTCGAAGCATGGAGAATGGATATCATCTGTCCGATTACTCCACCTTCCTCCCGAGGACATCGTTTCATACTCGCGATTACGGATTACTTCTCCAAATGGGCGGAAGCTGTTCCGCTTGCAGAGGTAAAGACTTCAAACGTGATCAGCTTCCTCAAGCATCACGTCATCTATCGCTTTGGACTGCCCCGAAGGATCATCCACGATAATGGTCCGCAGTTCACAAGCCATGCCTTCTATCGGTTCTGCGACAAGCACCACATCCAAAATATTGCTTCAATACCGTACAATCCGGCAGCAAATGGGTTGGCAGAAGCATTCAACAAAACAATCATCAAGTTGCTCAAGAAGTTCGTATCATCCAACAAATACGACTGGAATGAGAAGCTTGGTGAATGCTTATGGGCGTACCGTACTATAGTCCGAACAGCCACTGGGAATACACCATTTTCCCTGGTATACGGGAGTGAGGCAGTCCTTCCATTGGAGACTCAAATACCCTCACTCCGTGTTGCCCTTACTTACCAATTGACGACGGACGATAACTACCGTCGTCGGCTACAAGAGTTGGAGGCCTTAGATGAAAAGTGTCTCTTGGCTCAGCAACGAATCGAGCTATACCAAGCACGCATCTCTGGAGCCTTCAACAAGAAGGTCAAAATCAGAACATTCCAAGTGGGCGATCTTGTTCTGGCAGTTCGGAGGCCGATGGTCATGACTCACAAAACCGCCGACAAATTCCAGCCAAAGTGGAAAGGCCCATTTATTATTGAGGCCGTATTCTCCAATGGTGCTTGCCGCCTCGCGAAACAAAATAGAGACTTGCTCATATTGCCCGTCAACGGCAAGTTCCTGAAGAAATATTATATCTAAAATACATTTTCCCGATCATCGAGTCATGTACCCACTGGTACCGTTGAACTCACATCCACAACATTCCAGATCATTGAGTCATGTACCCGTCGGTACCGCTGAACTCACATTTACAATACCCCAGATTATCGAGTCATGTACCCGCTGGTACCGCTGAACTCATATCCACAATATTCCAGATTTTCGAGTCATGTGCCCTCTGGTACCGCTGAACTCACCTCCTTCTTCCACAAAAAATCCCAAATTACCAAGTCATGTACCCGCTGGTACCTCTGAACTTACACTTTGATTCCAAAATTTATAGATTGTCGAGTTATGTACCCGCTGGTACCCCTGAACTTACATTCCAGTCACTCTTTTTGAAAAAAGTCATGTATAACCATACCTCTGAACTTTCTTCCTGAAAGAGATCCTTTCTTATGATCCACTACCCGCACTCCCAGTGCACAAAAAGGGTAACAGATCCACAAAATTCCTAAAACGACCATGTCGATGTTACCTCTGAGTCGTTTCGATTCTGCCAAAAACAAATTACCCCTCTACATAAGAACTTCCATGTCCTCATTACCTCTGAGTCGTTCTATGTACCCCTCTTTATTGAGCCCACTCCTGCCATGTCCTCATTACCTCTGAGTGGGATGGCTCCGTCGAAGAAACCTTCATACTTGTCATATCCTCATTACCTCTGAGTAAGTATGTTGATTCCCTTTCGACCTATTATCTGTACCCACAACTGGAGTACGCCAAAGATAATGGGTCCACAAATATCCTCCGTTGAGTCCACTCCTGCCATGTCCTCATTACCTCTGAGTAGGAAGATTCTGTGGTAAAACAAAAACCCTCATGCTTGCCATGTTCTCATTACCTCTGAGTAAGTATGTTGGTTCCCTTTCATCCTATTATCCGTATCCTAAGCCAGGTTACGCCAAGGATAATAGGCCCACAAATGCCCTTTACTGAGTTTCTTAGTACAGGCCCATCATCTCTCACTATGCCCCGGGAGCCCAGCTGCTCTACGGTATTCTTTTTCCCGATACCTGGAGCATTCATGACCACTTTGCCATAGAATTATTCCAGGTGTCCCAATCAAACTTGTTATCCGTACCTAAAACAAAGTTATGCCAAGGGTGACAGGTCCACAAACAAGTCCCCCATGCGGGGCAAACACCACCATCATACCACAGGCACAACAAACAATACAGATGAAGAGTAGAATGGAAAGTACTCTTTATTTGAAAGCCGAAAAAAAGCATTACATGTTTTTGGGACCACGTCCCTTCCTCAAAAAAAAAGAGAAAGAAAACAAAAGAAGAAAAGGCTGACTATGGTTCGACATTACACAATTCCAGGAGGCAATTCTTCACCAAGGTGGCCCCCTGTTCGAGCCGCTGTTTAGCCCGGCGCTCCGCCTCCTGGGACAACCGCTCTCCATTATCCAAGTCCATGAGTGCCCACCAGTCATCTTCCAATTTCTTCAGGGCAATTTCCAGGTCAGCTGAAGCTTGATTAACTCTGTCAGCCTCTTGGATAATTAGCCCCCTGTCGATACGGGCAGCCTCAAGCTCAGACTCCAGGAAAGCTAACTTCCTCTGAAGCTCAAGGATCTGCTCCCGCGTATCAGTGATCCCTCGGGAGGCAGCCGCTTCCCGAGCCGTAATATCTTCACTCTCGTGGTTCAATTGATCATATCGGTCAGACAGATCGCGGAGGTCCTTCAGTATGGCCGGCCTGGTTTTTTCCCGGGCAGCCTTTATCTTCTCCATAGCAGCGATAAGGAAGCCGCGCTCCTGATCTATAGCAGCAGACAGATCAGCCTGCCGCAGTACCTGAAGCTGGGCCACCAGCTGATCAGTCTCCAGCAATTTCACCTCCAGAAGCGCAGCCACCCCTGCACCACCAAGAAGATTCTTAAGGATATCAATTTGACCCTGAGCGCATTACCGGGCCAAGACGAAAGAGGTCCCTCTTTCTACAGCAGCCACTATCCTCCTCTTCAGGTGACAATAAAAGCTGCCAACCACGTCCTGCAACGCGTCGTCCAGGACCTCTGTAGAGGACGATGTCAGAGGAAGCGTGGCCGGCAACATTGGAGGAGTGGTGCTAGAACTTGCCACCAAGGGGACAGAGTCCGAGCAGAACGAAGCACAGATAGCGGCTAACTCTTCCTCCGCCACCCGAAGAGCCTGGACACTCGGTAGGGCAGAGAGGTCGACTCTCAGAGCCGCCCGAGCAGAGGATGACACAAGGACCATCGTCCCCTGCCCCGACTATCCCACTCCCTGGCTTGCTGAACTCGAGCCCCCAGAAGGCCCATCAAGATGAGCCAGAAGGTGAGGGGGTACGCTCCTCTCCGCTAGTGCCCCTTCGGCAGAATTTGTCTCAATAATGTCCATCCTCGGCACTAGAGAGGTAGGACCTGTATGCCCAGAACAACAATCAATCGACGTGACCCGAAGGATGTAATGATAGAGCAGATAGGCCTTCTCGCAGGTTAAGATTCGGCTTATCTTACCAGGGGAGGAGCATGGAGGCTGTAGCTCGTCCGCAGCTGGCATGGGCTCCTCACCCGCGATCTCCAGGTTAAATTCGGCCGGCTCCTCTGTCCCAACCACCTCGGAGGGAATACGGCTCGATCAGCATCATCTTTAGGAGATTCAACGATTTCAGGGACAGGCTCACCGGAGCCCCCGTCATCCCGGGTCACCACCTCGGCAACGTGAATTCCTCTTCTTCTGACACCTACAAAAGGGAAGGAAGATGATTAAAATCAAAGCTAGAAGAAAGAAAAAATTAGGAATGACTTGTTTACCTCTGACGCGGGGTCAACTTCCTTGCCGCTTTCCCTTATAGTTAACTTGCGGTGTCTGGTCACAACCAGCTTCCGGAAACGAGGAATACCGCCGACAGGAGAAACTTGCCTGCTACGCTTTGGTGCAGGGCCAGGCGCAACGGATGGCTGATCTACCACCATCTCATCTGGCAAAATAGGCGGCTGATCCGGCCCTACATCTGCCACCGGAAGGAAAGAGTCATCTTCATCATACTCGTCGCCTTCATCATCCGCAGCAACGGAGCCCAAATCTGGCACTTCGACTCTATGATTCCTCTTCCTCGTCTTGGCCCCCAGGGACCTCTCTTCCAGGCCGGTACCAACAATGAAACTGGCACCCGGGTTAAAACCGACAGGGGGCTTGTTCGCCATGACATGGTACAGAGCTGCCATATACAAGATCTCTACTAACGCCTTAATAGTAGGGACCAAGAAAATGGTACGGGTATGGAATGTATCGTAGTAGTGTCAGGCCCTGATGTCGTCAAGAAGGCTACCTTCAAAACCTAAACAAGAGCTGGGATTATCTAGAAAAAACTGGCTGTATCCAAACTATCGGGCAAACCTGCTAGGCAGATAAGGCTTCAGAAAAATAGTATTACGGTTACGATACACCAGATAGGCGGGACGGATGTTACGCAGCCACAGGAGCATCTGGCCGTCTAGAAGTTGAGGTGCAATACCTATTGGCCCAATGATTGTATCATGTTTTTGAATATGGTTAATATGTTAAGTTTAGCATTTCATTATCACTAATCTTCATACTATCGCTATAGCATTTCTACTTATACTTATACCTTTGGTGATATGTGCCTATTGGTTTACATATTAGTGATATGAGCTTATCTATCTTAAATTTAATCGGGTTGCCAAAATCAAAACTATGTTTTTGATTTTGGTTTTTTAATTAAATTTAATCATTATGATATCACTAACATTTATGCTATCACCTTAGCACTTGTACTTAGACTCAGCATTGTCCTAATGTGCATTAAACGTATCATACTTGCTACTATGTATATTGCTTTGTTCGTCTAACATGTACATGCAGAAAAGCAATAAGCAAGATCAATATGGATATATGCAATGAAGAAATCATGGTGGGCCAAAGACGATGGATCCCACAAGATTTTTCTTTGAACCACCCGACCACATCTCTGGAGCCATGCACCGGGGGTTCCGCTGCCCGGTCAGCGGACGGGGGTCGAGGGGGCAGTGCCCCTCGTCGGAGGTTCGGGGGCGAAGCCCCCGAAAGGTATTCAGTTTTTACAAACTGGATATCTTTGGACAGCTGCCGCCAAGGGAAAAAGCCAACACCTATCAAAGGAAGAAGCCAAGCCATGCCATCATCATTTTAAGACTCTGAAGAAGCCTGCACCTGCCTAAGTTTATCTGGAGTCTGTAATGAGTCTTAGGAATTATTGTAAACACAAGAAATGGATGGCAAAATCGAAAGCTAGGGCAGAAATAAGCCCAGGATTATTTTTGGTGGAAAACGACATACCGACGGTATACCGGTGTATACCGACGGTATACCGGTTTTTGTTCACAGAAAGTTTCTGTTTACAAAACCGGTATACCGACGGCATACCGGTCCATACCGACGGTATACCACTTCCGAAACGTTGAAATTCCAACGGTCGAATTTCCAGCCATTAATGACCCCAACGGCTATATTTCTAGCCGTTGCAATCCCAGACCGGTATACCACCGGTATGTCGGATCATACCGGCGGTATGCCGGTTCGTGGACTGAAAAGTTGCCTTGAGCTCTTTTCAATGCTTTGGTTATAAATAGCCTTGAACCCCTTCATTCAAGGTTGATGCTTTGAGCCTAAAAATTTCCAAACCACCAAAGCTTATCCACATACAACTCTACAAAGCCTTCATTTGCCATCTATAAATTGTGTTAGAGTTATTGAGTTGAAAAGTGAGATCTTCATCCTATTATATAAGGAGATCAAAACCTATTATGAAAGGTTGAAGTTGGAGAGTCTTCGTATCCAAACTCTCGGTTGAAGTTGGGGAGTCTTCGTATCCAAACTCTCGGTTGAAGTCGGAGAGCCCTTAGGATTAAAGCTCTTATGTAAGAAGTTGGCGAGTTCTTCGGATCCAAACTCGTGTGTAACTATTTGCTCAAATAGTAGATTAAAGCCGGAGAGAGTTTCGGGACTGGTCTGCCACTTAGGAGGATACCAGGATATATCGGGTGTCGGTATTGTGTTTGCTTCTTCTCTTGCACTTATATTTTAAATTGCCAATTAGCTTGTGCTATGTGATTGATTAGTTAGCTTGACCCTATTCACCCCCCCTCTAGGGTTCCTACAATTGGTATCAGAGCAAGGACTCTATTGTTAGGCTTAACATCCTTAGAGTAGATCTTTGTTATTTTTCTATGGCATCGTATTCCTCCTACTCCTCCTCCGATAAAGAGAGTTTTACTTCTAGTAGCATAGACAATCATGTTTCTTCTAAATGCAAGAAATGCTCTAAGTGGAAAGCTATGGCTAACCAATCCTTAGAGATTCTTGACAACCTTCATTCTACAAATGAAGATTTTTCTGAAAAGGTTGTTCATTTAGAAGAAGCAAATGAGTTTTTGAGAAATGAAAACAATGTTTTATTATCTAGACTTGATTCTCAAAACTCATCTTGTGTTTCTTTAAAGAGTTTGAATGAGACTTTAATTTTGAAAATTAAATCTCTTTTCTCATCAATAGAAGATCTTAAGAGGCAAACTCATGAGCTAAATCATTTGCATGATTCTTCTATTGACTCTTTAAAGAAACAAAATGATGATTTTATTTCTAGAATTGTTTTATTTAAAAAAGAGAATAATGCTTTAAATGCTAAATTTGATTCTCTTACTTGTTTGTATGATGATTTGCTATTAGAACATGATATTCTTAAAACCAAATCTTCTCATGCTCACTCTAGAGATATTCATCATTCTAGTATGTCACATGTTCATAACCATGCTCATTCTGATACATGTGCACACACTAGCATTAGGTGCTTCTATTGCTCTCGCATTGGACACATGAGCTTAACTTGTCCTATTCGTAGGAGTTTTTCTACCAATGCTAGAGTAAATAGTATATGGGTCCCTAAAGCTAACAAATGTGGATCCAAGTTCATTTGGATACCAAAGTCTTTGCCTAATATTGTAGGTGGAGCTTCTTATATCGGGACATAGCACCGAGGAGCGTGTTGGTGGTTGCAAAGCTCAAAGGTCATCTTCCAAGCAATTGCACCAACACAGTGTGGCCACTAGAGCCACTTTGGTAATATGCTAAACGATACTCTTTAAATGGTTTATATTAGTAGATTCTAGCATGTTTCTCTTGATGTTTTGCTACTAGCTCACATTGATATTCTTTAGTTGTCTTTTATATAAATCAATGTGACATATAATACTAGCATGCTTAGTTAATTCTCTTATCATTTCTTTTATCTAGCATGACTAGTTACTTAGCTTAAATGTTTAGTCCACACTTGTAGTTTATCGCTCATTCTCTATTAGTGTGACACATTCATATATGCATGCTCGTTATTCTTAATATTTATTTATAAAGCATGCATATCACTCTAGTCCATAGGAGCTTGGTTTTGATTTGAGTTAATATGATTTTAACTCTCCGTCTTTAAAGTTTTTGAAATAGTTACTTCTTGCCGGTTCGTATTTAATGTGTCTTATTTACTTTAAATAGGTTTTTGCGAATATATGTGTTTAGCACAAGCTTCTTATTACTTGACAAGTATATACTTATATTTTTTTTAATATTGTGCTTACACAATATATTCATTATTGATTCTCATACTTTATCTTGATTATCTTCTTGAGAATCAATTAGGTCTTTGCCTAATAAAGCATATTTATATGTGTTTTGAATTTGTGATAGTTTTTCAAATATTCATTAAGGATACATGACTATATTCATTAAATTTTTATTTATATGTAGATCATGTATTTCTTATGTTGATATATATTTTTGTATAAATACCTTTATGTAGGCATATGAGTTAAGCTAAAGTTTTATATTAACTTGAAGAGTATTTATTCACACTTGTTTCTTTCAAACTTGTGCTTATCTCATATTATTTAGCTATTGATTCTCATGACCAAATTTGTGTATTTCCTCTTGAATCAATTAGCTTCTTCCTAAAAGCCTTATTCTTGATTATATCTTCTTGGTTTTTTAGTTGACATTATGGATACATTGTTAATTGATTTTTAAAACTTTTCATTATGGATGATTCCTAACTTTTGAGATTTACTTGTTTTTAATTCTTTAAGTTAGGATGTTGAGAGAAAATATTTGTTTATGTATTGCACTTGACTATTTATGGAAGTTCTTTTAAGAATCACATGGTTTTGTGCTTTGTCTTGTTTTTATATTTACCTCCGTTTTTAGTGCACAGTTTCAAATCTATATCTTCTATATATTTCTATAGTGCACTATGAAAGCTTTTTCATAAAATATGATTCTTGATATCTTTAGCATTTAGCTTTCTTGATCTTAATGATCTTTCATTGCTCATTCCTTGGGTTTATGCTTCTTTTTGAATTATTGTTGCCCAATGATGTTTTTGTAGCACATAAGAATACTTGTAATTATTACATCATATTTCTCATGAATTTAGCTACTATGGTTTGAGCTTTTGTGTTGAGATTTTTTCATTTCTAGAGAATACACTTATTTTATAATGGCTATAGTATTCTGCATTCTCTAGATCGATCTATCATTTTATTATCTTGGGTTAATCTCAATACTTGGCAAAGAGATTTATTTATTATGTTTTCATGAATATCTCTTTTGGCCTATTCTTGATAAGAGTCTAATTCTTTTTATTTTTGATCTTCTTGCTCTTATCATTGCTTAGTAAAGAGTCTATAAATCATTTTGATCATTCAAAATGTATGCCCTTAATTGTGAACTCTATGCTTAAGCAAGTATCTTTATTAGTGACTTAAGATTAAATGAGCACATTTATCTTGTTAATGGCTTCCCTCATTAATCTTATTTGGATTATATAGTTTGCTTATTTGTGATATATTATTAAGCTATATAATTTTGGCTCACTTTCACACATCTAGCTATATTCCTATACTTTAATCTATATATGATATGCTAGTTTACAAAAAAAAGGATTTGTGATATGCTAGATCTCTAAAACTAGTTTTACAAATTCTTTATTAGATCTTGTTTTCTCTTAGAGGTTTGTGATTCCTTGTTTTTAACTCTCTTCCATAACTAGTCATTAGCAAGCCTCTCTTAAATTTCTCTCACTTTTTGAGTCACAATTTTATCATATTATCATTTACATCTCTTCTTGATTTTACTTGCAACCATTTTAATGAGAATGACTCTTTTCATATTTTTCATTGATTTGTGAAATTTTATCATAAATATGGATTTGGAATTTTCTTTATGAGATTTGTTGGATCATGTTTAAATTTGTTTATTTTTATTGATAAAAGATCCTAATGGTTGGAGTAGTCCTAAACTATCTAATTTTGTAAATGTCAAGTTAATTTATTACTCTACTTTGACTACTCATGGTTTATCACATATGACCTTTGTTATTTGAACTTTATTGGTCTTTCATTTAGAAGTAGCAAAGTTTGGATATTACCCGGTTGATGGGTACAAATGTGATAAAACATACCTAGTCCATGCAAAGCAATAAATTGGTTGATTATTTCTTAATTAGATAATCATGGACATGATGTTTGAGTTTCATTTTATTTTATTTTTGAGCTATATTCTGTCTATCATCATGATTGTTCTTAATTGACTTTATTCTTTTTCATGATGACATTTTCTCAAAGGATAACATACATTGATCTATCATATTTAAATATGAGATTCTTCTATATAGACTAGTGTATGCCATCTTTTGATTATATGTGCTTTATTGGAACATTCTTTTGATCTCTCATCTTTAGTGGCTATTAATTGGTTATCTCTTCTTGACTAAAGATGATTTTATTCGTCTTTTGACGATATTGTAGCCTTATATGCATCGAGCAATGGGGAGAAATCCATAGTTGATTTACCCCTAGATCTTGTAGTTATCTATTTTATGCTATCAGTGCTTTGGAACTAGATACGCATATTTTGAGGGGGAGCAAATTAATTGATTCAATTCATTTATACCCTTAAATATGTCGTATACCTAGTTCATCATGGACCCATACTTTCTTCTTTTTAATATCTTAGTGAATGAGGTCATGATACTTTTATTTGTGAAGGGTTTATGAGAGTATATGCTATTGTCTTTATCACTTATCTCTCTTTTATATGGATTAAATAAGTCATCTTCTTAAATATTAACTTTTATATATTATCTTGATGACTATTGTGCTTTCGTTGTTTTGGCTTTCCTTATACGCTTAATTGATTTGGCTTTTCTTATTGAGGACTTACCTAAAATACATGTTTATCTATATTGGTAATACTTTGAGGGGGAGCATTCAAGTCGGCTGAATTTCTTCTTCTCAAGTATCTTTCTCCTTTAGCTTCACATGTTTATCGACAAGGGTATTCATATAGCATGTTAAGGTATTTAAGTTCAAATGCATGAACTTGGGTAAGCATATAGATTTTGCAAAGAGTGAGATTAGTCTATATCAATTGCTCTATTTTTATTGATCATTCTTTTATTTTGTTCTACTATTCATTTGTGTACAATTTGGACTTTCAAATGGCTTTTTGATCAATGTTTCAAGCTTATATTTCAATTGGTATTAAGTTTATATCTTTCAACTATCTCACTTGGTATTTCTCTTATATCAATTACTTTGCAATTATCTAATCCTCATGGGCTTTTGATTGAAATCCTTATTTCAATTGGTATATCGCTTCCTTCCAAAACTAGAGTTTTATTCATATAATATTATGTTTTGGAGTTGCTTTCTTGGATTTCAAGTTGGTAAAACTATTCTTTGACTGATTATCAATTTTATTTGTTTTACCAACTATATTGTGTTTTGACAAGTTATTTTCCTTTTGGCACTCTACATTTGATATGTAGCTTTATACACTTGTCATTACATCCTTCTCCCATTGTTTATCATTAGTCTATTTTGACCATGATTGTCTATGACTTCCCTATGCTCTGATTTCTATGCTTAAGATTGATTTCATTTTATCTCTTAGTATTGGGGAGCCCATTTTTGATCATGTCAAAGGGGGAGAAGTAAGTTTAAGTAGGTGTTTATAAGTAATCTAAGTAGTATGCGTTTAGTGATGTTGCTTATATCTTTTGTATATTAGTGATACATGCGTCTATTGTGTTCATACTAAACTTAACCGATTTGCCATAATCAAAAAGGGGGAGATTGTTGGCCCAATGATTGTATCATGTTTTTGAATATGGTTAATATGTTAAGTTTAGCATTTCATTATCACTAATCTTCATACTATCGCTATAGCATTTCTACTTATACTTATACCTTTGGTGATATGTGCCTATTGGTTTACATATTAGTGATATGAGCTTATCTATCTTAAATTTAATCGGGTTGCCAAAATCAAAACTATGTTTTTGATTTTGGTTTTTCAATTAAATTTAATCATTATGATATCACTAACATTTATGCTATCACCTTAGCACTTATACTTAAACTCAGCATTGTCCTAATGTGCATTAAACGTATCATACTTGCTACTATGTATATTGCTTTGTTCGTCTAACATGTACATGCAGAAAAGCAATAAGCAAGATCAATGTGGACATATGCAATGAAGAAATCATGGTGGGCCAAAGACGATGGATCCCACAAGATTTTTCTTTGAACCACCCGACCACATCTCTGGAGCCACGCACCGGGGGTTCCGCTGCCCGGTCAGCGGACGGGGGTCGAGGGGGCAGTGCCCCTCGTCGGAGGGTCGGGGGCGAAGCCCCTGAAAGGTATTCAGTTTTTACAAACTGGATATCTTTGGACAGCTGCCGCCAAGGGAAAAAGCCAGCACCTATCAAAGGAAGAAGCCAAGCCATGCCATCATCATTTCAAGACTCTGAAGAAGCCTGCACCTGCCTAAGTTTATCTGGAGTTTGTAATGAGTCTTAGGAATTATTGTAAACACAAGAAATGGATGGCAAAATCGAAAGCTAGGGCAGAAATAAGCCCATGATCATTTTTGGTGGAAAACGGCATACCGACGGTATACCGGTGTATACCGACGGTATACCGATTTTTGTTTATAGAAAGTTTCTGTTTACAAAACCGGTATACCGACGGCATACCGGTCCATACCGACGGTATACCGCTTTCGAAACGTTGAAATTCCAACGGTCGGATTTCCTGCTATTAATGATCCTAACAGCTATATTTCTAGCCGTTGCAATCCCAGACCGGTATACCGCCGGTATGCCGGATCATACCGGCGGTATGCCGGTTCGTGGACTGAAAAGTTGCCTTGAGCTCTTTTTAATGCTTTGGTTATAAATAGCCTTGAACCCCTTCATTCAAGGTTGATGCTTTGAGCCTAAAAATTTCCAAACCACCAAAGCTTATCCACATACAACTCTACAAAGCCTTCATTTGCCATCTATAAATTGTGTTAGAGTTATTGAGTTGAAAAGTGAGATCTTCATCCTATTATATAAGGAGATCAAAACCTATTGTGAAAGGTTGAAGTTGGAGAGTCTTCGTATCCAAACTCTCGGTTGAAGTTGGGGAGTCTTCGTATCCAAACTCTCGGTTGAAGTCGGAGAGCCCTTCGGATTAAAGCTCTTGTGTAAGAAGTTGGCGAGTTCTTCGGATCTAAACTTGTGTGTAACTATTTGCTCAAATAGTGGATTAAAGCCGGAGAGAGTTCCGGGACTGGACTGCCTCTTAGGAGGATACCAGGATATATCGGGTGTCGGTATTGTGTTTGCTTCTTCTCTTGCACTTATATTTTAAATTGCCAATTAGCTTGTGCTAAGTGCTTGATTAGTTAGCTTGACCCTATTCACCCCCCTCTAGGGTTCCTACAATACCGTCGAGATGTACGGGTGCTATTTTCTCAGCAGTAAAACGAGGGACAGATACGAAAATGTTGTACATATCTGCCCTCGCCAGTGCCATCCGGCAAGCACGCATGGTCTCGTACTCCCAAGACTTATTACGATAGCAGAAGATAAAAGCATCGTCATCAGTTACGCCGTCTTCAGAGCCCGGTCTCATCAAAGACGGATAATACATCAACAGCCACCCCATCAGATAATAATAGGGCAACTCAGTCCGTTCAAAATCTTTTGTCATATCGCGGGTAATGACCTTGGATGTGAAAGTGCGAAGGCCACGGTGTATGCTGCACACCATGGCCGGAAGGAGAGCTAGCCTGACTCGCAAAACTAACTTCACAGCCGGAAGGATGAAATTACGACTGATCCTCTCGATAGAACCAGCTCCTCCAGAGACTACACAATTTCTCAGCCATATCATCAAGAATCCCGCCAGGAGCGTCTTCTCTGACAACTCTTGGGTATCCTGATAAAAATAACCAAAAGAGTCGGTTTTACTCCCGAATATGTCACTAGTGGTGGCCGCCCTCTTAGCCGATGACACCAAGTCTTTAACAGCCTCCCGGGATTGAGGACGTCGGGAAGTAACTTGTCCTGAGGCATCCGTCGTGAAGAGATAGTGAACCCAGTCCTTGGTGTGGGGAGTATTCCCTTCCGAGCAGCTATCCTTTTTGGCTATCTGATGACATGTGCTATAGTGGCACAATATCTCTTGATAAAGAGCCATGAAGCCTGGATATCGTCTTTCCAACTCTTCGAACTCCTCATTCGTGGGAGTATATGCCTCAAAAGCTTCGTCCCCCTAAGGAAGCTTGGAGACCGCGTGCATTTCGTGGAGCGCAAGCCCCATTTCCCCTACGGGTGTATAGAAGGTTCTCGTACGGCGATTATACATCTCCAACAGAGATATAAACAGTTTCTTGTTTATGGACAAGCCATGGCTGGTGCCCCGAATAGCATGGTAAAGACCAATCTTACACAGAAAGGCCTCATACTTCTGCAAGATCCACATAGACAGATTGGTCCACGAGGGAATGGGATGTATCCAACTGGGGAGCATCAACCGACCAATGGGATAGGAGCCCTTCCGAGCAAGTTGGTTCATAAAAGTGTCGGCAGTGGAAAACGTAAAATTGGGACCCGGCACATTCAAGAAAGTACCCGGGGCCAATACCATTACAGAACGGCTGGCGTGTACCTTGCCCGCACACACCGACTTCAGGCTGTTGTTATAATGGATGTCTCCCACAAATATCCCACTTCGGGTAGGAGTTAAAGACTCTTCCATCTTCCGGTCCAGTGGGAGCATATTGAATCAAGATAATGGGAAGTGACGCTCCATTTGGGGGATGCGGATCGCCATCCCGTTAGAAACAAAACTCCAGTTCTCCGACACCTCCAGAACCTGACTGTTCTTCACAGTCAAGGCGTTTCCAAAGAAGAACGCAGGCTTCAAATATTCCCCTTCGAATTTCCCTGAGTTCATCATAGCGTTAAGAAAATAGAAAGGCTGGTTCCTGAGGGCATTCAATCTCGCCGAAGGTTCGTCACTCGGAAACTGGTCCGCCATATGCTAACTATATGATCGTACCTATAGCCCAGAGCAGCTTGGGCACTACCCACTAGGAGTTCTCCAGCAGCATTAACCGGCAAATTTACTGAGAAGAAGACAGAAAAAGATAAGTTAAAAAGATGGACAAAAAAAAGAACTGATGGGTGTTTTCGAGCTTATGCGGCTCCAACTTAAGCCTCATGAGGCTCAGGAGAACACTCATGCGGCTCCAACTTAATGAAGCCTCATGCGGCTCAAGCTCAGAAGAACACTTATGCGGCCCCGTTCAATGAAAGTTCATACGACAGCACCCTCATAAGGCCCTCGGGGCTAGGACAAGTTTGCACGGACAAACGTAACAGACAAATCTGTGCGAATCTATGCGGCTCAGCGTAGCTTATGCGGCTTCGTTGGCGAAGTGCGTATGCGGTCACAGTAGCTATTCTTATGCGGCTCGTAGCTCGGCCATAGGACGAACATGCGGCTCACAAAGGCTCGTGCATAAAGCATGCGACGTAGCCAAAGCAGTAAGGGTTCTTTAACTCATATAATGTCCTTACCAGCAATGGAGGAATGAACGTCAAGGTGAGCCGCGGGTACGACGGACGGCGGAGGAGCGGCCGCAGTCATGGTAGAAGCAGTCTTCTTGCCCTTCGCCGTCGCAGTCGACGAAGACGCCGCCTTCTTACCCTTCGCTGCAACGGTCTTCTTGGAAGCCATTAGTGATCGACGAAGGGGATGACAATCGGGGTAGGGAAGAGTCGAAGCAAAGGAGAAAGTAAAGAAGTTTTCTCTCTTCAACTCCTCTTATTTATAGGAGGACAAGAGAGGGGGGGGAACACGTAGACTAATAACCGCCTCGAAAAAGACGAAACCGACTCCTCGGATTTCGTCCCCTCTCTCATAAAGGAGGTTCACCCAGGGCATAAAATCCAAAAGATTTAATGAGCCGACCCTTGGGATTTCCCCTAAAGACGGCACTAAAACGAATTTGAGGCAATCAAAGATACGCACACGTGGCAAGGAGCTATGCGGCCCGAAAGTCCCTGCGGCTGATACATCCATGCGGCCAGGACATCATATGCGGCCAAAAGAGTTTATATATAGCCATGCTTCTTATTCAAAATATTTCAATTTTGCAAATTGAAAACTTTGAAGGGGATCTTGTAGAAGCATGGAAAATAATAAAAAAAGATCCATGCGGCCAGGGAGCCCCATGCGGCTCAGGGAGCTCATGCGGTTCAGGATCCATGCGGATCAAGCATTTATGCGGCTCAGATAAGTTCCATGCGGCTCAAAGAGGAGCCACGTGGCCTGCAAAATAGCTCTTTCCTTTGTCATTTACTGCATTAAATGCCTTGACGGCTGACGGCTCTGACAAGGTAACAGTTCTGACACAGAGATACAATTATGACTCCTCTCATAAAGACAGACTCCTCGGGAAATGAAGAAAATCTCTGACACGATCTCCCGAGATCCAGAAACTATCATGCGGCATTGACACGTGGACTGTCTTATGCGGCTCGAGTAGAGACCACCCCATGCGGCTCAGGATGAAGCCGTCCCATGCGGCTCAGGACGAAGCCGTCTTATGCGGCTCAAGCAGAGGCTACCCCATGCGGCTCACAAAGACTATCTCCATGCGGCTCACGAAGAATCTACCCATTATGCGGCCGTCTACGCTCATGCGGCTCAGATCATCACCATGCGGATCAAATGTTCAGGGACCATTCCCCAGCAGCCTTGACACGTGGCCAGCCTTATGCGGCTCAATCTTCATGCGGCTCAGATTTCCTCAGTGGCTCGCTGTTAAAACACGTGGCATGATGGTGGGGGACGTGGCATCGAATCAACAAATCCCAATAAAATATTGGGATCAAATTAGATCATTCGCAATCAGGCAAATCAATGACACATGGCGGGAAATTCGAGATTGGCAAATCATGAAGATTTTATGTCAATCATCATTAATTATCCACAAAAGATTTGATGCAATCACATTAATTGCTCAGATCTCTTATATACAAAATGAATGGCCCAGATTTAGTAATCCTTAGCCGCCGACTTGTTGAGAATGGACAATCATTGCAAACCCTAATGATGCCCCCCCCACTATTATAAATAGCAAGGTGCCATTTCCTTGCGAGGAGAGATTTCTATTATCCAGAGAGTCATGAAGAGAATATACAAAGAGCAAAGAGAGTATTTCTTCCACGCCAAGCAGATCTTTCCAGGAGCCAAGGTTGCATCCGATCGTCCAAGGAGTAAGACAGAGCTGTCGTCGCTTTTTCGAGCCTCTACCGTCACCTTCCAGAATCTAAAATAAACAATTATACTTAGATTACTGTACCTAGGTTTTCGTCCCTAGGCTTTCTTTGTACAAGCGAGTTTGTATTGTGAAGTAAAAGTCCAGTCCTCCGATAATTGTTCTGTTCTTTTATATTTTATGGCAAACAGTACTATCCCAGCTAACGGGAGTTCACCGAAGAATAATTAAGTACCGCTTCGCTTCGACCGTAGTCATGGTGACTGACAGACTCTTTGTAGGCTTGTCTCAAAAACAGTTATTGAGTATTGAAAAGATTAATTAATAAAACAAAATTAATTAATATTATTTACATCTAAAATTCCTAATTCTCGACGTAAATAATTGAAACGATCTCCCGCTAGAGATTTTATAAAAATATCAGCCAATTGATTCTATGTGTCTATGTATACAAGGTCTATATCTCCATTTTGTTGACGATCTCTAAGAAAATGATGTCGAATCTCAATATGCTTAGTACGAGAATGACATATTGGATTCTTAGTCAAATTAATAGAACTAATGTTATCAAATAAAATAGGTATGTGTGTGAAATTTAATCCAGTCTTCTAAAGTTTGCTTCATCAACAAAATTTGTGCGCAACAACGTCTTGCGGCAATATACTCAACCTCAGTTGTTGATAATGCGACAGAATTTTGCTTCTTACTAAACCAAGAGACTAGAGCTTTTTCTAGGAAATGACATGTGCCGCTGGTACTTTTTTTTATCTACTTTGCATCCGATAAAATCAGCATCAGAATAACCGGTTCGGTCAAACGACGTGGTTTTAGGATACTAAAAGCCGACAGAAAAAGTGCCATTAAGGTATCGGAAGATACGCTTAACTGCGCACAAATGTGATTCCTTGGGATTGGCTTGAAAACGTGCACACTAGCAAACACTAAACATAATATTTGGTCGACTAGCAGTTAAGTACAGTAAGCTACCAATCATACCTCGATACTTACATATGTCGATGGGTTTGTCTGGTTCATCAATATAAAACTTGGTTGAAGTCGCCATTGGAGTGCTAAGTGGTTTGACTGCTTCCAGGTCGAACTTCTTTAATAATTTTTTGTGTACTTTGCTTGATTTATGAACGTTCCATTGTTGGTTTGTTTGATTTACAGTCCGAGAAAGAATTTCTGCTTTCCCATCATGCTCATTACAAACTCATTCTGTATATACTTTGAAAATTCTTAATAAAGAGATTTATTAGTGGATCCAAAAATAATATCATCTACATAGATTTGGATGAAAAGAAGATTGTTATTCAAAGATTTTATAAATAGTATAGTGTCAACCTTTCCCTTTGAAAAACCGTTGTCAAGTAGAAAAGAGCTTAGACGATCGTACCAAGCACGAGGGGCTTGTTTTAAACCGTATAAGGCATTCTTCAACTTGAAAACATAATCAAGATTTTTTAAATCAGTAAAACCTGGAGGTTGAGCTACATAAACTTCTTCTTTTATTAAACCATTTAAAAAAATGCACTTTTAACATCCATTTGAAATAATTTGAAATTATGAAAATATGCAAATGCACATAACATGTGAATGGATTCTAATCCCGCAACTGGGGCATAGGTCTCATCGCAGTCGATACCTTCTTCTTGATTGTATCCTTGAGCTACGAGTCGAGCCTTATTATGAGTCGCTAAACCATTCTCGTTCAGTTTGTTTCGGAATACCCAACGGGTGCCAATGACCGGATGATCAATGGGCTTGGGAAAATCTTGATTCCGTTTGAATTGGTTTAATTCCTCTTGCGTAGCATCTAACCAAAAATTATCACTATATGCTTCTTCAATATTTATGGGTTCAAGCTGTGAGATAAAAGCAACATAGGAAGCTATATCTTTATTAGAGGAATGAGTACTTACACCCTTGGTAATTTCACCAATTACCAAGTCCTTTGGATGATTTGCCAAGAATTTTATCTCTTTTGGTATATCCTCAGGATTGCTGGTTCCGGCTTCTGGTTCTGTATATGATCTGCTTGAAGACTCAGTTAGTGCTTGGTGTGAATGTTATGCATCTTTGTGTGAAGGTTTTGCAGTAGCTGTACTTAGTGTACTTACGTCTTCATTATCGTCATCGACTGAATGTTGATTTAGTTCATCAAAATTGACATTAATTGATTCTTCGATGATCATGGTTCTCTTATTGAACACTCTGTACCCTTTGCTCTTTGCGGCATAATCTAAAAATATATCTTTATCGGCCTTTTCATCAAATTTACTCAGGTTGTCTTTAGTATTAAGAATAAAGCATTTACAACTAAATATCTTGAAATATGAAATAGTGGGTGTTCTATCAAACCATAACTCATAGGGAGTCTTCTTCGATATAGGTCGAATCAGAACCCTATTGAGAATATAGCACGCTATATTGACAGCTTCAACCCAAAAGTATCTAGGTAGACTAAACTGGTTCGACATTACTCTAGCCATTTCAGATAGAGTTCTGTTCTTACATTCCACAACACCATTTTGTTGTGGAGTCCTAGGGCAGGAAAACTCATGTAAATAACCGTGTGTGTCACAGAATTGCTTGAACTCTGCATTCTCAAATTCGTCGCCAAGATCACTACGAATGCGAGTAATCATGAAACCTTTTTCATTCTGTACTTTCTTGCGAAAGGTGACGAATTCTGACAAAGTATCGTTCTTGCGTGTAAGAAAATATACCCATGTGTATCTAGAGAAATCATCTATAATGACAAATGCATATAACTTACCTCCTAGACTAGCAATTCTACTAGGTCCAAATAAATCCATATGTAATAATTGTAGAGGTCTAGTGGTACTTACAGCGTTCTTGGATTTAAAGACGGATCAGGTAGCTTTGTTCTTTTCACATTCGCTACATACCGTATCCTTCTTGAAAGATATGCCCGGTAAGCCGCGTACCAACTTCTTGTTGGATAGTTTTGAAATTGTGTCCATGTTTGCATGACCGAGTCTCATATGCCATAGTTGACTCTATATGCTTTTGGCCATCAAGCATTTACCTGCTTTGTTAGCATCTTCTAACAAATAGAAAACATATATGTTGCCTTCCCTGATACCTTCAAAGATAGTACTGCCAGTTGAGCTATCAACTATAGTACATTTGACTTTGACGAAGTTAATGCCATAATCGTAATCAGTTAAATGGCTTATGCTGAGTAGATTATGTTTTAACTCGGTAACTAGACAAACATTTTTAATCACCGGATAAGGAACCTTACCAATGTCACCGATACCGATTATGTACCGTCTCAAATTATTACCGAAGGAGACGTATCCTTCTTTATTCTTCTTCGACAATGTAGCGAATAATGATGCATCACCGGTCATGTACCGTGAGCAACCGCTGTCGAGGATCCATTTGCTTCTAGCATGTGAGGGGTGTCCCACCTATAAAACAGTTTACAGATGAAACTCTTGGTACCCATTTCTTGTAGGGTCCTGACATGTTAGTTTTTGGTATTCATGCATAAATATTTAAATCTACTAAATTTCTGATTCTACATGCGGAAGATATATGACCAATGAGGCCACAATAATGATATTTTGTATCTTGTGTTGAAAGTTGTGTGAGGTGCATGATTGGTATGTTTTGTTTTTCTAGTATAGAAAAATGCATGCCTATTAGTCTTCTTGGGCAATGGTTTGGTATGGTTTGGTCTGACAATGTTTGGTTTGGATGTGTTCCGATGATTCGGTAATTGACACGTATTAGAATAGGAAGCAGCAACTTCAGGCCGTTTTCCTAACCTAATTTCCAACTTTTTGGAGGTGTCATATAATCTGGTATAGTCAGATGTAAGTGTTTCCATTCAGACTTGTGCATACTGGAGATTCTTTCTCTCCTTAAATAGGTCTTCCTTTAGCTGGATGATAGTTTGGTCTTTTTCTTCGGATAACTTGGTAGTCTCGTGTAACAATAGCTTAATAGAAGAAAGCTCACCAGACTCAATATAAGAAACATTATTTCTAACATCATCTAGTTGGTCGGTAAGTATTCCTATCTCACCTTTGTACTCTTTAAGTACCTTCTTAGAGGTTTCATATTTAATATGCAGTTTCCAGTAATCATTTAACAGGTCACTGAAAGCTTCTCCAAGTTTCCCAAAGGTGAAATCATTATAAGGATCAAACAGAGGATTAGTGGTTACCTGATCGCAAGCCTTCAAGCATACATTTGCAGCGTCATCCGATTGTTCGTCTTCTGAGTCGATGGCTTCACTCTCATGCCATATGTTTGTATTGGCGTACTTCCTTGATGTAGATCTCTTCAGGTAGCCTTTGTCATATTTGCTGCTTTTTTTGTTGATGATGATGCTGTTGGACAATCTTTTTTATATGTCTTTTCTTCTTACATCCGTAGCAAATAGGATCTTCCTCGTTGTTGTTGTTGTTATTGTCTTTTGCTCTTCTGTTGAATCTTATGAACTTTTTAAATTTTCTTACTGTAAGAGCTTGATCTTCAGAGTCAGAGTCGCTGTCGTCAGAATCATCTTCGACAGTTCTTCTATGTTGAGCCTTGAAAGCGATTGACTTCTCTGACTTATCCTTTGGTGTAGCATCTTCAAAGTCTTGAAGTTCCAACTCGTGAGTGAGTAGCTTACCCATGAGTGTTTCCAGGGACATTGTTGAGAGGTCATTTCCTTCAATGATTGTTGTAGCCCTTGGAATCCAGTTCTTCGTGAGAGCAAGTAGAAGTTTGTGAATCTTTTCATGGTTACTATAATCCTTGCCTAGTGAAGACAAAGGATTTACAATATCCAGGAATCTCGTAAACATCTGAGTGACGGATTCATTTGACTTCATCTTGAACGCCTCGTACTCTTGAGTAAGTTTGCTGATCTTTTACTCCTTGACTTGTGTTGTTCCTTCATAGATTACTTCGAGAAGTTTTCACACTTCATTCGATGTTGTGCAAGTTGACACCCTGTTAAACTCAGTTCTGTCTAAAGCACAAAATAAAGCATTAATAGCACGTGCGTCAAGACTGACCATTTTCTTTTCATCCTCAATATATTTATTATGGGGTTTATCAACTAAAACTCCCTCAACAGTAATACGAGGAGGCTTTTTGTAGCCATCAATAACTATAGACCATAAGTCAAAATCAAGAGATTTTAAGAAGAAACTCATCCGTGTTTTCCAATAAGTGTAGTTTGTGCCGTCAAACAGTGGAGGTCTATTTGTGGCTTAGCCTTCACTTGTGAATTTCACAGTTGCCATGTGTAATGCTGTGATCTATATAACAATTAAATATAACTGCAATTTTACCTTGCTTTACCTGTATAACCCTCTCTGATACCAATTGTAGGAACGAAGTCGTAAAGCAGAATACTCTATAGGGGGATGAATAGAGTAGGCAGCAGAATATTGCTAATTAAAAACTTGTTAGCAATTAGATCACAGAAATAATATCAATAATCACAAAACAACAACTGTAAAGAAAAAGAGATCAGAAGGTAAACGCAAATACAGTGATGTATACTGGTTTTTCTCTTGTGGGGACTAGTCCAGTCGGAAGAACTCTAGCTTCCAATTGAATCCACTATTGGAAAATCCTGCAAGTTTTCATACAAAGTCCTTGCAACTTCTACAGACGCGAGCTTTGATACAAAGAACTCGACCAACTTCAATTTTGAAGAGTCTTTCTTCAATCAAGCCTCTGATTATAATTTTTCTGAAATCTTCTAGACCGTACCGTACCGGCAAATTGACTAGAGAATTGTAACTGGCATGGGATTTGAAAATAAAAGCTTTTTAGAACTCTTTAGAAGAAACGTAAGCTTTAGAAGAGAATAGATGAAAGTGAATGAGTGATTTGAAATGATCAGAATTCTTCTCTATTTATAGTTTTTCCAAAGACAGAACTCTGGCAGAATTCGGACAGAATTCAGTCAGAACTCTTTGTAATAATCCGCAACTGAAGGGAGACCAAGTTCAAAATCCAACGTTCACATAACGTTCTCTAACCGTACTCTAGCCAAACTCTGGCCGAACTCTGGTCGAGTTTTGTTAGGGTTGGTCAAGGTTATTTTAAAAATAATTTTTGGACTTTTTGAAATACTTCAGAAGCTTTTGTAAATAAGTGATGTTTTTCAAAAACATAGGTTATTTTTTAAAACGATTTTGGATAGCCTATTTGTCAGTACGACTCGGTGTACAATGTATTCCTAGACTCAATAAAAGTAAAAATTATATTGCATAAAGAAATACAGTCTCGAGTGGCAAACATAGCTTCGGTCTTGAACTTGAGTAGATATCCAATCTTGGTCGGTGTCCAGGTGTCCAAAATGTCTTGAGTAAACATCTAAGTAGCTCCGTATATCGAGACAGAGTTTGATCAATTATTAAAATTAGGTTTGACTATGACCAATGGGCCAACAGAGGGTCCTACAGTCGCTGAGGACTTGCGTATTGTCTAGATTAGATTTCTAGACTAGTTTCTCTGTTTAGTTGTCTTATTTCATGTACTTTTAGTTATTGGATATTTGGCATGTTTGTACATTCAGATATTACTCTCATTGTGACTTTTGTAGAGATTACCCTTTTATTTTATCCATCCATTTGCTCTCTTTATTCCACCTTAGATACCGTGATTGAGTTGTACCATTATATTGTCCTTATATGGGAGCATATATCTTTGTACAGGTATGGTTATATTGTTAGATGTTGTGACCTAGGACAGCATTCTACCATCGATACTGCAGCGTAGGCTGGACGTACCCACTTCTCGTGCCCTTACACAGGGTGCGGGTCGTAACACGTTTTTAGTGGTAGACCATGCAGGTCCAGTCACAACTAGTACAATTCATAGTGGTACTCGAACTAGAGTATCACTGAAGCCTGCAGTAGGATATAGGATATTAGTTAAGGTTCTCAATCACATTAGGAAAACTCTTATCTAATTCTTGCTGCTAATTGCCTTCTTTTGAAATAAACTGTTCTCCTTTGATTATATTGCTTCTTTCTCAGTAATTGATTATTTGTTTGATCTGTCTTCAGGATAGTGGAGACATGGTCACAACACTTTAGCCTAAGGGATACCGCTGAGAGGTCTGCCACTTCTCGCCCAACTCAACAGGACCCTAAGACCACAGTACCTCTTGTTCCAGCTCAGGTGGGACCGTCTACAGCTTTTGGAGGTGCTCCACCATCGGTTCCGAGGACTACCCCAGGGGTTCAAGGGATGCTACTACCACCGCCTCAGGGGACAGTTGATATGGGATAATTCTTTGCCTTCATGCAGCAGATGATGGAGACTCAGCGGCGCCAGGCAGAGGATATGAGGCAAGGCATTGACAATGCCCATCAGCTAGCCATGGTGGCAGTAGAAAAGGTGATTACCCAACCACATGAAGGGAAGATACAGCCATACCAGCCGAGGACCCTAGGCATTCAGGACTTTCAGAGGATGCGGCCACGAGACTTCAAGGATACTGAGGGTATCCTATATGCCGACGACTGGATCAAGCATATAGAGGAGATCTTTCGCCTCGCGGAGATACCAGCTAGGCTTCAGATAGAAGCAGCGGGTAGCCAGATTCTGGACCTTGCCCACATATGGTACCAGACTGACCCCAGGGTTGGTACAGAGGGGCAAACTTGGGAGGCTTTCAAGAAGCTCTTTAAGGAGAAGTTCTTCCTCGATACATCACTTGGCGCCTTGGAGACGCAGTTCGAGAATCTGGTCCAGGGGAACCAGACAGTAGAAGAGTACGCCGGAGAGTTATGTCGTCTGGGCAGATTTGTGGAGGGCCTTAGCGAGACAGTAAAGGCTAGGGGGTTCAGGAAGGGCTTGGTTAAGGAAGTCAAGTCCTTGACTAAGAGCAACAGAAATGCTAATTTTGAGGAGATTCTGAAGGAAGCTATGGCAGCGAAGGACGACTTCAAACTGAAACTGAAGAGAGGTCATGATTCACATGCAGCCAGCGGCAGTGGGGGCCCGGCCAAGTGGCCCAATTATCAACAGCAGCAGCAGCAGAAGCCGTTCAAGCAGCAACAGTTTCAGAGTCAAGGTCATGCATCTTTTCAGCAGAAGCATATACAGCAGGCGCTGTTTCACTTAACAAAATGCTTGGAAATCGGCTTTTGAAAATAAAACTTGAAAAAAAGTACAAAAGAGTACAAATGTTCTGGAAAGTATTGCTATGGAAGTCTGATCTGAAGGCGATCACTTTGTTCCTTGTACGATACGATGATGATGAAGATCACTGCAAGAAGAAGATGAACAGCTGGAAGAACTAAGTCACCAGAAAGGTATCGACGCACTTGGGCACTGATGGCGAGGCCAAATGCTTTCCTGCTTTGCTTCACTCTGTTCTGGAAGAAAGGTTGAAGAAGAATGCTCTAGAAATTCAAAGTCTCCGAGCTCTGATCTCTATGTATTCTCCCTTGTCTCTCCGTGTCCGTGTTATGAGAAAATTAAGTCTATTTATAGACTTGGCTTTTTGTGTGTAAAACTCAGCAATAATCTTGTCTTTACGCTAGTAACTGCCATCCATGACTGAAGCCATCCTCTACACACGTTGACACGTGTCCCATTATGTCAATAAAAATAGGATGCACGTACATACGTTCTTGGAGATGTATGGCATGAAAACCACGTAGGCAACCCACGTTCAGGAAGGATAGGGCGTAAAAACAACCCAAATATACTCTGAGCGTAAAGTAGTAGACTAGGCATAAAATAACCCTAAAATGGACTTCTCGCGTAAAGTGGTTGATAAAACAACCTTGAGCGTAAAAGTAGCCCAAATAAACTTTATGCACACGTCAACTCTTAAGCGTAAAAAGCTCATATAGTATCTATGCGTAAAAGAAGCCATCTTGCGGGCGTAAAATAGCTCAGTCCACATACTAAACGATAATATGGATTTCTGTGTAAAACAAATCCCTTCAAATCCTGCGTTATATGCCGTCAGTAGATCTTTATGTCAGACCCATTATTACTTTATATTAAATGCATGATTCGACAGCTTGTCACTGGCGTAAAGTGGTTGGCCTGTCTCTGGCGTAAAACAGCTGGCTTGACCCTGGCGTAAAGTGGTTGGCCTGTCCTTGGCGTAAAGCAGCTCGTTTGGGTGTAAAGCTCTATTTTCTTTGACTCAGTCTATGAAGCACTTTTTACGCTCCTACAAGACCCCCTTCAAAGTTTTCGGAATTTGAAAAGACTTTAAAAATTTCGAAATACTTTGAACATGAAAAATCAAAAAAATGGTGTCGGTCAATACTCAACTGTCATAATGAATTTTTTCTCGAAATATTCGAACGCTTCTTCATTTCGAGTTGCATTAATAATGATCAGTTTCCCATAAGGAATATGAAGAGTTTGATTTGATTGTATATATAAAGAGAAATTATTCATCCTTACTTTTCATCCTCATACTGTCATGGCACCGAAGAAAGAGATAGAGACTAACAAGGAAAAGGCTCAAAAGCTCAAGGCTTGACATAGAGACCAAGATTGAGCGAGCCCGTTGGAGAATATTTGAGGCTGACAAGTGAAACTACCGAGAATCTCATTTAAGCTGAGTATGAAGCTTTATCTGCTGAATACACCGCTCGAGAGATTACTTTCAACGAATCTCTCAAAGAACACAGTAGCAAAGTTGCCAGAGAGAAAGCTTTATTGGCGGATGCAAAGCCTCGATTGGAGAGTTATAGAGAAGCCTATGACACTTCAAATACGAAAATTCAGGAGCAAAATGATAAAATTCGTGAAGTGGAGGCCGAATTGACTCGTCTGAAGGCTGAAAAGGAGCAATTAATAATAGCTCGTGATCAATATCTGACACAGAGCTCAATTTTGGAAGAGCATGTTTTTGGCGCCGAATCTACTATTAAGCACCTTGATTAAGCCAGAGCTAATCTAATAGCTATTTTTGCTAAGTTTTCTCTCATTTCCACTCCAGAAGCCCGAAGACAGATAGCTACTGAAAATGTAATGGGCTCTCGCGAGAAGCGTTTAGCAGAACTCCAAAAATTGCTGAAAGATATATCTGCTCCGCCTTAGGCAAATAAGGAGTTTTTGTAACCTTTTATCTTATTCAAGAAATGAATAAAACATTTGTTTTGTGATCCTATCATTTGAATTTAAACAATAGGTATGAGATAGAAAATATTTATCAGAGGTGATATGGACATGATAAATCTTCTAAACTCAATAGATTGTATCTATCCAGAGGTAATATGAACATGATAGATAGTAAAATCCTTTTTCTGTTTAGAGTATACTATCAGAGGTAATATGGACATAATAGATTGTAACAACTCAAAGAAAAATAGATTAATATCTATTCAAAGTCCAAATGGACATGATAGATAGGAAACACATGCAGATTTAATATTTATTCAGAGGTCAAAAGAACATGATAAATAACAAATCCAACTTTTTAGTCAACTAATAAGATAGAAGATTAAAATTTCTCTCCAAAGAGACAAATAATCAGCTTAACCAAATATTGGTAGCTGGGGAATAAGAAGACAGATGTCATTGCCAATATCGATGAAAGAATGAATGAACCAGCGTTTCTTTTGGGGAAACGAAAGGTCAATCTAATTCCACAATTAAATGAATGAATCTAAAATGAATGGACTATTAATAACTCATCTCCTAAAAATAGATGAATGGATAAGTCTTTTCGGAAATGATAAGTTGTTTCAATTTCCAAGACCAATCCATTAATAGCTTTCTCCTCCTGTAAATAGATGAGAACTCTTTGTAAATTTTTTTTCTTATTTCCACTCCTCTATCGGAAAATGTCTTCCAAGGACGTACAACAAAAGAACGAAGTCTCCATGAAGGTTGAGGACATCATCGAAACGCGTCCCATTGAGCCAAATATATCAGGCCCAACCGAAATAGGCAAAAACTCCTCTATGCCCAAGCCACCACAAGACACCCTCGCTTTCTTAGTAGAGCCAGGGAAAACTCCTGAAGGCGAGGCGCTAAGGATGGCTGCCTGCAAGTTTTTTGTGAACTCAGGCAACGATGCCTTCGAGGTATTGGCTAACTATGTATTCAATAAGGAAGGCGAAGGCAATGGTCCTCGTCCTTAATCCTTTGTCTTGAACAAAAATAATAATAAAAGAAATTTTATTTTTATTATGTCTTTTTTTATACATAGTACTTCTTATGAAATTTGCCATTGATCGGCATCATGAGTAGATCTCCATTGGGCTTTGATAACCGATAGGCGCCATTGGAAAATACGGTCTCAATTACATAAGGGCCTTCCCATTTTGCTTGGAATTTCCCTTTACTTTTATGAGTCATTACCATCGGTCTTCGAACAGCTAATACTAGCTCACCAACCTTGAATACCCTCTCTTTAACTTTACGATTAAAAGTTTGAGATATGCAGGCTTGATATAGCTCAATATGCTGTTGTGCTTGAAGACGTTTTTCGTCCAGTCCTTCAAGTTCTTGGAGTCGTAAGCGATCATTATTCTCTGTAGTTAGCTCATTAGCAATGGCTATTCGTAGAGATAGAATCTGGATTTCTAATGGAAGGACAGCCTCACATCCATAAACCAATAAAAATGGTGTAAAACCAGTAGGAGTTCGGATCGTTGTTCGATAAGCCCATAAACATTCTCCAAGTTTCTCATTCCAATCACATTTATTAGAAGAGACAAACTTTTTGAGAAGTTTGATGGTCGTTTCGTTAAAAGCTTCGGCTAAACCATTAGCAGCTGGATTATAAGCCGTAGAAGCCAAATTTTGAATTCGATTCTTATCACAGAACCGATAAAATGCCTGACTGGCAAACTGAGGTCCATTGTCATGAATTATCTATCGAGGAATCCCGAAGCGATAAATGACATGGTGTTTAATGAAGCTAATCACATTAGATGTTTTTACTTCAACAAGGAGAACTGCTTCTGCCCACTTAGAAAAGTAATCGGTTATAGCCAATATAAACCGATGTCCCTTAACAGAAGGAGGGTTAATCGGACCAATGATATCCATACCCCAAGCTTCGAAGGGCCAAGAGGCTGCTGTAGGATGTAGGAATTCAGACGATTGATGAATAAAATCAGCATGAATATGACATGTTTTACACCTTTTAGCATAGTCCACAGCGTCTGCTATCATAGAAGGCCAATAATACCCCATTCTTCGAATGCGGTCTTGTAATTTCGGACCTGGTTGATGAGCACCACAAACACCATCATGAGCTTCTCGGAGTGTTTGTTTGGCTTCACTTTCTGAGAGACAGCGCAGCAAGAGTCCATCATATGAACGACGATATAAGATATGTAAAGATGAATCATAATAGAATCGAAATGATCGTCTTTTAAAGGATACAGCTTCTTTTGGATCTTCAGGTAAAATCCCATGAACCGCATAATCAATGAATGGACTTCTCCAATCCCTCTGCTGGGAACTTGACTCTGTAGCATAACTCTGTTCAATATACAGATTATTCTTGACACAGAATAAGTCTCAGTCCAACAAAGTAATTGTATTTTATCTTCGAATTGGAACAGCCAAGTCTGCAACTAAGCTAGAAAGAGCATCAGCTTCCACATTCTGAGAACGTGGTACAAACTCGATGAAGAATCCTTTAAGTGAAAGGACCAACTCGATTACCACTTAAGGATAAGGGATGAGATCAGGATTTCTGACTTCATAAGTCCCTCTAACCTGATTAACAATCAGTTGAGAATCTCCATAAGCTTCCAGGAATTCAATGTCCAATTGTTTTACGACTTGGAGACCAATCAGTAAAGCATTATATTCTGCTACATTGTTAGAGCATGGCTCATTGAGAGAATAGGCACGGTATATGACCATTTTGTCTGGAAAAACCAAGACGATTCCTACCCCAGAGACAATATTACCTTTAGGTCTAACCCGTGATGCTCCATCAAAATATAATTGCCAGATGTCATTTTTCAAAGTCATGTTGCAATCCATGACTTCATCTGGAATTTCCTCATATAACTTTGATGTTTCAAGTATAGGATGAGCAGCTAAGAAATCAGCTAATGCTTGACCCTTCACTGATTTTTGAGGTACATAAACCATGTCATAAGGAGTGAGCAACATCGCCCAGGTAGCTAACCTGGAGTTAAGAATGCTCGGTTTCTCATCAATACCCGAATGGGATTTATTCTGGAGATGACATGAATAGTCTGTCCTGTCACATAATGTCTTGTCTTTTAGACAACAAAAACCAAAGCCAGACATTCCTTTTCTACAGGAGTATACCTGTGTTCAGCTCCGACCATCATTCTGCTAAGATAATAAATTGCTTGTTCATGCCCCATATCACTTTTTTGTGCAAGAAGAGCACCAAGTGAATGATCCAAGGCTCGAACATATAGTAAAAATGGTCTTCCTACCACTGGAGGTACCAGAAAAGGTGGATTTGTAAGGTATTGCTTGATGTCATTGAAGGCTTTCTGACATGCTTCATCCCAAACAAATGATACACCCTTCTTTTGTAGATGGAAGAAAGGTTGGCATCTCCCAGAGAGATTGGATATAAATCTCCTGATATACGTATTGCAACCTTGGAAGCCACGGAGTTATTTTAAATTGCGTGGAGGACGCATTTCAAGAATTGCTTTAACCTTATCAGGATCAACATGGATACCCTGAGAAGTAATGACAAATCCTAAAAACTTGCCACTGGAAACCCCTAAGAAAGACTTAGTAGGATTCATTTTTAATTGATGCTGACGCATCAATTTAAATACCGTCTTCAAGTCATGAATGTGATCATCCTTTGATCGACTTTTAACAGCAATGTCATCTACGTAACATTCAACTGTCTTTCGTAGATGTTCTTGAAAGATGTTGCTCATAGCCCATTGATACATGGCACCGGTATTTTTGAGACCAAACGGTATAGCCGTATAGCAGTAAACCCCAAGGGGTGTACGAAAAGCAGTATTCTTCTCATCTTCTGGATGCATCTTGATCTGATTGTATCATGAGAATCCGTTCATGAAAGACATGCGTTCAAAACCGCATGTATTGTCTATCATGACATCAGTAATTGGAAGTGGAAATTCATCCTTTGGACAAGCCACATTAAGATCTCGAAAATCTATACAAACTCGGACTTTTCCATTCTTCTTTATAACAGGAACAATATTGGCAACCCAGTCTGGGTGTTGTTCTTCACGAACAAAGCCACATGTAATCAACTTTTGGACTTCTGCTTCAATTGCATCCATCATATCTGGTCGAAAACGTCGTTGCTGTTGTTTTATAGGCTTGGCATTAGGAAGAATATTGAGTTTATGAGTAGCAACTTTGGGGTCTAGACCCGGCATATCCTCATAACTCCATGCAAAGATATCAATATATTCTTTGATCAATTTTATCAACTCTTCCTTTTCATCCTCAGAAAGGTTTTTACTGATGAATATTGGTTTGGATGTAGTTCCATCCCCAACATCAATCTGGACAATCTTATCCTCTGTAGGTGGCTGTCGCTGTTCAAAACGAAGTTTCCACTGAGTATCTATTTGTTGAGCCCAAGGATCATTCTCAAATGGCTCAGATTCACCATCAGTTTGAACCATATTAACTGAGAATATTTGTTCAGATTCATCATAATAGTCTCCTCTAACATATGAGAAGTGAGATGTATCAGATTCAATGAATTGGACTTTTTTCGAATCTGATGATTGTGAAGAGCTAGAAGAGAATTCTTCTTGTATATCGTCATTAAACATATAGGACGGATCATATCCCAACCCATGACGAGTTTTCTGGTAAAATGGATCACCACATAATGGTAATCATCTACCTTTGCCTTGATTGAGACCTTGCATAGTCTTTAAATCATATCCCATATTCTGGATAATCTTGAGAGATTGTTGACTATATTTGTCAATTCGGATTCTTCCTTTATCTTTATCTCTAAGATCATCTGTCTGAGCAACAGGGATATTTCTAGCCAGGCCAAACACAATCTGGCGCTTGTTTTTCTTATCAGACGGAATCACGAAATAAGATTCTTCGTGATGTCTAAAAGTTACACAAGCTTGTGACGAAACGGCTACAGGAAGAAGATAGGGAGAAGATGTTAGGAACCTTTGAGCATAAGGTCCAACATCGACATGAGAAGGAAACGAATTTTCCTTATGGTCAATGTATAAGGTTTCCTCTGTATTTATGTTGTCTTTATACTGATGACTTTGATCGTCAGAAGATAAAGTCATTCTTTCAATAAATTTGACATCCATATACTCAAAAAAGAAATCTTCATTGATATCAAAAAGTACATAATGATTTACATCATTTACAATTTGACTACTATGCTTAGGATTGATCATTAACGGATTGTCATCCGTCTTTTGCATAGACTTGTCAAGGTTGATGACCAATGGTGGTTCTGGATCATTCGTACAAGACGTATGCCCTTTGACCTTGATCATAAGAGGTTGAACTTGGCTCTTAGCAGGAACATTCACTGATTCCTCAGATGAAGCTTGAGTTCTTCCTTTGACTTTGATCATCAAAGGTTGATTGTTGACAGGTTGGGGTTGGATTTGCCCTTTGACTTTGATCTTCAAAGGTTGGTCTTCTGGAGGATCTTCATTGATAGACTGATCTTCAGCAGGTGATTGATCTTCAGCTATATCTGATATCTCCTTCACATGCTCTTGTTTGTAGAGTTTTGAGTCAGAAAAATAGGCTTCAACACCTTTGAAAGGATTGATATCAGCAAACTCAGTCTTCATAACCCCTTGGGAATCCACGTACTTGAAGCATTGGTGGAGAGTTGAAGGCACGATGTTATGCTCATGTATCCACGGTCTTCCGAGAAGGATGTTGTAGGATACGTCTGAGTTAATATCATAGAATGTTGCCATAGTTCGAAGATCACCAATCTGAATCTTCAGACGAATCTTCCCCATTGGTTTACTCTTTCCAGAGTTGAAACCAACTATTGTGGTACTAGTGTAAGTCAAGTCACTAGTAGGAATCCTCAACGGTCTTAGCATACTTTGAAGAATTATGCTAATGGAAGACCCAGGATCAATATAAATCCTGTCAACTTCAGTGGATTCAATATACCCAGTGTAGCACAAAGGCCTGTCATGCTTGTTATGCTTCAGCAGCATATCTTCTTGTATAAAAGTAATATTAGGAATTACCTCCATTACACTATGGCATTGTGGGCATGACACTGGTATATTATCAGGAGTCTTGAGTTGAGCTAAGCAGGAGTCAGCTTGTAGCAAAGCTTCACTCAAGGTTTTGCGACTTTCTTTCGAAAGGCAAAGCAACTCGAAGATAGATAGTCTAGCGGAGTATTGGCTAACTGGGCTAGAATATCAAATTTATAGGGTTTCATCACCACCCCCTGACTGGAAGTAGACTTCAACGGGACGTCAAAGCGTACTGCTTTCTGTTTCCCTTTTTCAACCACAGATGGTTTAGCAGGAATAGGAGACGGTTGTGTTGGTGGTATTTCAACATCCTTTGCTTCTTTGGAAGATCCCTCATAATCTTTGTGGTACACTTTTCCAGATCTTGTACCAGCAAAAGTTTTTTCTTCAGACTCAGAAGAAGGAAGTACCATATTGCAGGATTTAGTCTTCCTTCCCTTAGCCTTCTTCTTGTGAGGATTTTTATGAGGAACCTCGGAACCCACCCGACAGTAGATTTTTTGACTTTGAATTTGTAAAGGAAGTCGTATTCCTTTATCATAATTCAAACCCTCTGCCTTCTGAAAGTTATAGCCCATCTTTTTCATGAGAAGGACTGATTGCTGACTGTATAAATGGGCAGCAGACTTTCAACAGGTGGTTCAACAGAGGAAGAAGAAGAGATCTCTGTAACTACAGGAGAATGAAGAATAGACGTCTCTGTAGCTGCGGAAGGAGAAGGATTCGGGATACGAGGAAAAATTCATGTAGGGGCTTTTTCATAAGCAGCGAAGACTTGTTGTGCCCTGTATAAGGGAACACTATTTATGGCTAGCCACTGCTGATGAGTAAGCTTTAGGTTTATAGGAGGAGTTAGACTTGGAGGACATATGTTCAGTCCTCTCAGTCTATCTTCTAAAGGAATGCCATCCCATAAATGATCCAAATCATCAGGATATGGAATAACATTAGAAATCATGTTGTAGGTTTTGACTTTCTTACCTTTCTTGGATTTTGAAGTTTTACCTTTATTTTCCAACTCAGGTACTAAGTCAGGATGTACCCACATGATTTCACCATTCTTTAATGTGAGAGACAATAATCCTTCATTTTCCTCTCTAGCAGGCGGGATATTCACAATCTTCATCGTTGCCTTTAGAATTGGGATAATTCCATCTGGGACTTGTTGTGGAGGAAAGTCTCCGAATTGAAGAGAAACCATATTGGTTGTAACCGTATGGTCATCATTGGTTAAAACGATAGCTCCACCATTTATCAGCTCCTGGATTTTCTTTTTCAAGACATAGCAAGCACTGGTAGGATGATTAATGTATCTGTGATAGATACGGATGATTAATGTATCTGTGATAGATACAATATTTGGGATTGTCAGTCAGATTCACCTCATTAGGCCTTTTTGGTTCTGGAATCTGGAGTTTGCCACTCTTTACCAGACATTAGAATATCCCTGGGATGTCGCTTTCGTCAAAAGAGTATTGTTCTTTTGGCTTAGAAGACTCCTGATTATTCGGCGTCATTTTGTTCTTGGAAAGATTGACCATAAGGGTGTCCTTTCCTTTCATATTACGATTACCAGAATTATTACCAGGATTACCTTTCTTTCCTTTATCCTCTGAAGCAAAAATTATCCCATGTTCACGAGCCAACCTACCATTGGTCTCGGCAGAAACTGCTGTTATGATAAACGAAGCCCAATCTGTGAATTGGGAACCCGTGAAGACAGCAATAGATGGTCGCAGATTCATCTTACATGTATCAATCAACGCTGAATCTGGCATACCAGGAGGCATCTTTAGAGTTGCCTGTCAGAAAGTTCAATGAACGTCCGAGTATCTTCTTTCTCCTTTTGTTTGATTTTTATCAAGGAGGACATGTTCATGTCCATACCTCCTTCATAGAAGCGGGAGAGAAACATTGCCTTAAATTCGTCAAAAGACGAAATGCAATTGTCGGGTAAACTACGATACCAGTCGTAAGCCGAACCCGTCAAGCACCCGATGAACACTCGAGTGAGAAGAGCATCATTTTTCTGCAGATGTACAGTCATAATATCAAAGTAATTTATATACTGACTGGGAGATGCCTTTCCATCAAACAAAACCATAGATTGTGGCTTGAATTTCGGTGGACAGGGTACATCATTCTAATGAGGAGGATAAGGTTGCTTAATCCCTAACCTCTGGAGCTGATCTTTGTGCTTCAAAACTTCAAACTGTGCTTTGAGCTCACGCACTGCTTGAATGGCTTCACTGGTTTGAGGAAGCACATTTGATTGAATGGTTGTTGGATGTATTGTAACCCCCACCGGAGGCGGTACATCTTCAGGAATGATAGAATCTGGAGATGCAGAATTTTGGTCAACAGCAGGCTCTTGAATATTCAAAGGTATTTCAGCCCCTTGACTATCTTGAGTTTGTGCTGCTATCTGCACCGTTGTTATTATTGCCGGTTGAGCAGTTTGCTGAGCCGTTATTATCTGGTGCATGCTTTACATCATAGTAAACATGTCTTTCAGTGATTGTTCAACGGCAGTGAGACGTTGTTCTGTATTAGCAGATGACGTCTCCGGTTCATCTCCAATAGCGTAGGATTCAACCTCCCTTGAAAACACAGAAGGATTAGTATAGAGGTATGAATCGACACTATCAGTCTCGGACTCAAAAGATTGAGTACCTCCAGCTTCTGAATCAGAAGTCTGCAACTGTCTTTGTCTTCTTGATCGAGTATTCTGATATACTCCTTCAAAGGAATCAAGAAGTCTGTTGAATTGTTGTTGACCTGGAGTTTGGGACGTGTTGCATCTTGGACATCGTCCTCTGTTGGTATGAGATGCCATGTTGACTGACGCATATGACAACTCATGTTCATGTTTATCAGTTTGTTGTTGAGACACATTGAAACTTAACCGGTCAAAAACTGACCGTTTGGAAACCGAGCAACAATATTTGATTACAATCTGGTGACACTCACAATGGTGATTTTCTTGGGGAAGTGTCACAAGAGATTGTCTATTTTTACGCTTTTGCATTAGCAACTCGCATAAATCAGAAAGAGTAGAGGGAGTAGTCTTCTTTATTACATTCGGGGTAGAAAAACGTTTAGTCCCTTGTGTATAAAGAAGATTACTGGCTGCATTCGCAGAACCAAACTTTATATTTTTACGTGCTGGGAGTTGCGTACGTAAATCCTGAGATTTTTTAGCACGAAGGACTCCATCTTCATTGCGTATAATTTGTATATTTGGTACCTTGCGTACAGCAGTATAAGAAGGTTGTCGGTTGAAAACAGAAGTTTTACCAACTATGTTTTTATGCTTCATGCGTGCAAGTACATTCACTTTAGATGCAGAAGGATCATTGTGAATTTTATCTATACTGTCACAAACAGGAGGTTTATCTTTACGCATAGAGCGCAAAACATGAGTATCTGCCATGTCATAGACGGGAGATTTTCTTTTACGTATAGAGCATAAATTTTGTGTGTCTACCACGTCACAGACGGGAGACTTATTGTCACGCTTAGAACGTAAAGCATTGGAGTCTACCACGTCACAGATGGGAGACATATTTTTATGCCGAGAGCGTATAGCTGTAGAGTCTACCACGTCACAGACGGGAGACATGTTTTTACGCTCGGGGCATAAATTTTGATTTTTACGCTCAGGGCGTAACACTGAAGGGTCTGCCATGTTACAAATGGGAGACTTGTTTTTACGCCGAAGGCGTGCCACCGAAGTAGAGACTGCCACATCACAAATGGGAGCCTCTACAACAGGAGTAGGAAGGATTCCTTTGTCTGCAGAGACAGTAGGGAGACCCGAGAATGTCTTGGATTTATGAACCCAAACTTTTCGTGCCTTCCGCGATTTCTGAACATTGGAGCAGCGAGTGCTACCCCCAGTCCGGAGCATTTCTTCGTAGGCAGTCTGGTCGAAGTGCACAACCAGAGTCTTCTTGGTCGAACCGACCGAAACATCATCATATTGAGCAATTGCCTCCTCGTCAGAGGAGAAGGTCGTCCCCAGTAGAGTCGCCATTTTGTTTTACTTAACAAAATGCCTGGAAATCGGCTTTTGAAAATAAAACTTGAAAAAAAGTACAAAAGAGTACAAATGTTCTGGGAAGTATTGCTATGGAAGTCTGATCTGAAGGCGATCACTTTGTTCCTTAGACCATACGATGATGATGAAGATCACTGCTAGCAGAAGATGAACAGCTGGAAGAACTAAGTCACCAGAAAAGTATCGACATACTTGGGCACTGATGGCGAGGCCGAATGCTTTCCTGCTTTGCTTCACTCTGTTCTGAAAGAAAGGTTGAAGAAGAATGCTCTGGAAAATCAAAGTCTCCGAGCTCTGATCTCTATGTATTCTCCCCTGTCTCTCCGTGTCGGTATGGATTGGTTGAGCAGACACCATGCTAGTATAGATTGTCACGGTGGTAGAGTTCTTTTTAGAGTGCCAGGAGCGCCAGAGTTCGAGTACACCAGACAAGAGGTGGAGCAGAGCAGCGGAGTCTTCTGCAGAGTTTCAGTAGAGGAGCTGAGTGTGCCACTTCTATTGATAACTCAGTTCATGGATGTATTCCTGGAGGAGTTGCTAGGGTTACCTCTGGACAGGGATGTGGAGTTCTTTATAGATTTGGTGCCCGACGCAGAGCGATATCTCAGCACATCTATAGAGTGAACAACATCAAGCTAGTAGAGTTGAAGAAGCAGGTGGATGAGTTGTAGGACAAAGGCTTCATTCGATCAAGTTCTTCACCATGGGGTGCACCAGTACTCTTTGTGCTGAAGAAGGATGGGTCGGTACGGATGTGTATCGACTACAGGGCTCTCAACTACCTCACGATCAAGAATAAGTACCCACTGCCGAGGATCGATGATCTGTTCGATCAGTTGAGCGGAGCGAAGGTATTCTCCAAAATTGATCTGAGGTCAGGTTACCATCAAGTGAAGGTAAAGAAGGAGGACATTTCGAAGACAGCATTCAGGATACGGTATGGCCAGTTTGAGTTCATGGTGATGCCGTTTGGGTTAACTAGCGCCCCGGCGATGTTCATGAACCTGATGAACAAGGTGTTCCACCAGTACTTGAACAAGTTCGTGGTGGTGTTCATCGCGACATCTTGGTGTATTCGAAGACCCCATAGGAGCACGAGGAGCATTTGAGAGTGGTTTTGGAGACTCTCAGGAAGGAGCATCTTTATGGCAAGCTTTTAAAGTGTGAGTTCTTTCTAGATTAAGTTGATTTCCTAGGTCAAGTTGTGACCGGAGATGGGATCTCAGTAGACCCGAAGAAGATCAGAGCAGTTGAGGCAAGGACAGCACCGAGTTTAGTTGCAGAGATCAGGAGCTTTCTGGGATTAGCAGGCTACAACAGAAGGTTTGCTTTCGATGAATTGAAGAAGCGACTGATGACAGCCCTGATTTTAATATTGCCATCAGGATCAGGCGGGTTCACTATCTACAGTGACGCCTCAGGGAAGGGTCTGGGTTGTATCTTGCAGCAGAATGGAAAGGTGATTGCCTATGTATCCAGACAATTACGTCTGCATGAGAAGAACTACCCTCCCCATGACTTGGAGTTGGCGGCAGTTATCATTGCTCTTAAGTTGTAGAAGCACTATCTATATGGAGAGCGTGTGGAGATCTTCACATACCACAAAAGCTTGAAGTATATGTTTACACAGAAGGAGCTCAACATGAGGCAGCACAGATGGTTGGAGTTGATGAAGGACTTCGACATTTCCTTGCAGTATCACCAGGAATGGCCAACGTGGTTGCCGATGCCTTTAGTAGGTATCCGGTAGCTATGTGTTTGACTATGGATCGTCACTTGTTTGTAGATTTAGAGAGACTGGGGATCAAGGTGATTGTGCCAGGAGTTCAGATGCAGATGTGGGGCATTCAGATTCAGTCGGACTTGATAGAGAGGATCAAGCCGGCTCAGTTCAACGATGTTACTCTGTGGTGTATCCTAGAGCAGGTTCGAGCAAGATTGGTGGATGATGAGTTTATTCTTACAGAGAATGGCACATTGAGGCACAGTTCCAGACTGTGTGTGCCTAGCGGAGAGCTTCGGAAGCAGGTTATGCAGGAGGCCCATCGTTCTCAGTACTCTATGCATCCAGGTGCTAACAAGATGTATAGGGATCTGAAGAAGCATATATGGTGGTATAGGATGAAGCAGGAGGTAGCTCGCTTAGTAGCCAGATGTTTAGTCTGTCAGCAGGTTAAGGCAGAAAGGCAGAGGCCAGGAGGACTATTACAGCTATTGTCCATTCCGGAGTGGAAGTGGGAGCGCATCATGATGGACTTTGTTTCTAGATTGCCGCGTACACCAGGAGGGAAAGACGCGATTTGGATCATCGTAGACAGGTTGACCAAATCGGCCCACTTTTTGCTATTTAAGGTCGGTACGTCTACTGAGAGTCTAGCAGAGATATATATGCGACAGATTGACAGGATACACGAAGTTCCGGTGAGCATTGTCTCGGATCGGGATAGTCGCTTTACTTTCCATTTCTAGCGGAGTCTACAGACTAGTTTGGGCACTCAGCTCAAGTTCAGTACTACATACCATCCTCAGATAGATGGACAGTCAGAGAGGACTATTCAGACGCTCGAGGACATGTTGCAGACTTGTGTCTTAGAGTTTGGAGGTTCCTGGGAGGATTATTTCCATTTGGTGGAGTTTGCATACAACAACAGTTTCCAGGCCAGCATTGGGATGTCACCATTCGAGGCACTGTACGGGCGTAGATGTCGTACACCCTTGTCTTGGGATGACGTTGGAGAGCAAGATTTATTGGGACCTGAGATGGTTGTTGACGCAGCCGAGAAGGTGAAGCTCATCAGAGATCAACTTCGTGTGGCGCAGGACAGACAGCGACATTGGGTCGATAGCCACCGAAGACCTTTGCAGTCTAAGGTACAGCTTAGACTAGGATTAGGATTTTTTTTTTGTGATTTTTGTTTGATCATGTTATTGTTATAGTTAAGTTTGAGACCATGTTTGTGCTAGGTTGGAGATCTGGTGTTCCTGAGGATATTTCCGACGCGTGGCACTATTAGCTTTGGTGGAGGTGGAAAGCTTAGTCTGCGCTTCATCAGACCTTTCATTATCTGTAGAAGAGTCGGTGACGTGTCATACAGACTGGACTTGCCCCCTGCATTAAAGGGAGTCCACAATGTATTTCACGAGTCACAGTTGAGACGGTATGTGGCAGATCACAGCCATGTACTGGATCATTTCGAGATCGAGGTAGGCCCTACTCTTAGTTATCCAGAGCAGCCTGTGGAGATTCTGGATCGACGGGAGAAGATGCTGAGGAACCAGATGACACCCATGGTTCGCATAGCTTAGAGGCATCACTCTCCAGGTGAGTCTACCTGGGAGAGGGAGGACGAGATGCACGAGCAATACTCTTATCTTTTTCAGCCTTGAGGTATGATTTCTCTATCCTTCTCATCTATTCAGTTTTGTCTTTAATTTCGAGAACGAAATTCTTTTAAGGAGGGTAGATTTGTCACATCCATTTTTCTAGTTTGAGGGTATTTTGGTAATTGTAAAATTTTTGATTATTTTAATATATTATTGGTTTTATGATTTTGGCCTTTTGATAGTATAGCATTCGTGCAACCTAGCCTAGTGTCTCACCATGACTTAATGACTTAGTTAGCTTGATTAGTTAGTGTTAGTAATCCTATTCTACTTAGTTTCAAGTTAGAAGCTAATTATGAATCATTAGTTAACATTAAGTTAGAACCCCTTAATTATTAATCCATTTTAACATGTAGAGAGAAGCCCAAGCCCATTGATTATGAAACCCTAGCCCAATCCCATAGGTGGTCGGCCAAGTAAGGTCCCATAACCATATTTAATATCTCATGATGAGACTTGCATCTTTTTTTCCATTCCTTCTCATTCTGGCAAAACCCTTGGTATGTATCTTTCCTATTATCTTCATTTCTCTTCCTTTTTAATCCTAATCTTTTGCATTGTTTCTGATTTAAGTTTGTGGATTGTTAATGGCTAGCAATCTCAACTTTGAAGAGTTTCGGATCATTCAAGTTGAAGGAAGGATCTTCACTTTTGAGCTTTCTTTGGGAATTCACCCTCAATAGGTAATATCTTCAAATCCTTTCAAATCCATAAATTATTTCCATAGATGCATCCATCTAGGTGTTCCCTAGCTGTAGGATGAGTTTTTTAGGAATTGGTATTGGTTTGGTGTCCGTATCGGATACGTATCAGTGCCTATGCATTGGTGTTTGATGAAATATCCAAAAGGAATTTTTATTATTGTTTTCCAAATCCTTTTGAATAGCATTGTAGATCTAATATTGCTTATGATTTTTGTGTCACACTGAGGTAAAATTCATGTTGTGTCTGTGTCCAAATTAGACACAAACCCGCTTACACACGAGCCGTACATGTGTCCTGCTGTGCGGGTACTGCAGCGGACACGACACGCAACAAAATGCGATGAAACTCAAAGGACACATTGGAGAAATATTTGCAAATATGTCCCTAAAGTTTCAAGGTGTCACATGTCGTGTCGGACATGAAATCCCGTGTGCACTGGTCTTGCACTGACTGTGCATAGTCGGGTTTTACCGACTGACACAGGGTTCGTGTCACTTCTGGACACGTCGTGGTCTTGTGTCAGGGTACTATATTTCTAGCCCTAGACCCCCTGTACACGTATACATGAGCACGAGGACCCTGGGATACGTCGTCATGTCCAAAAACGTGTCGACATGGCTGCACGAGTCTATTTGAACACAGTTTCTGATACTTCTATTTTTTGTATTTTGGACACTTCGTGTCCAGCAATGTGGACACGAAGTTACCTCCTGACACGAGTACTTAGATCCTCACCTCTGTTTGAAATTGATTTGGGTTTTCCAAGTGGAATTGGGTTCGAATTTGCATGAACTATGGGTTTCCTGATACTTAGAAAAAATTGGGTTTGAAAACTGAGTTTTCAGAGTTTTGAAATGAATATTAAACTGCTAATTTATGGTTAAATTGTGATTATTAACACGTATACATGTCTGAATTGATGTGTGCATAGCTGGGTTCAAATTTATTCATGATTAGGTTGGTAATTTGGAGTTTTGATATATGGGGTACTCGAACTTGACTGAAAACATGAAGTTTAGGTTTAATTCCCTATATGTTGTTATTTCTGAGATATAGATATTGATTTCCTGAGAACTGAGGTTTGATTTTAATGCAAATTGTTTGGGTTCTATGATATTCATTTTGTCAGTTGACAGTAGGTCGTTTTAGGGTTGATACTTCATGTATCATTTTGATTTTTTCCCAAATATGACATGGTATTCAGTAGATATGAATTTGTTTACTGTTTTCTTCTTTTTTTGAACTGTGAACATGGAGTTGTATTTATGCTTGAGGTTATTCTCAGATTTTTTCCCTTTCTTTCCTTTTTCCTTTTATTTCTTTGATATCATTTATGCATATATATATATATATATATATATATATATATATATATATATATATATATATATATATATATTGTTCAAATTATATATATAGTTTCCTATATGTAAACTCTATATACAGTAGTGTATAGATATAGTTCTTTTATATAGATTGTTATATATTTGATCTTAGTTTTCATGAGTTTAGATTCCAAAATCTCTTTTCCAGCCCACACACACTTGCCATGTATAATTCTTTTCCTTATATATATACATAGAGGTATATTAGTATATTGTGTGAATATGTATTATATTATATATTGAAGGAATGAATATATTTGTATATTGTGATTTTGGCTATTAGATATAGCCTATGGCTTAATGAATCAGTTTACGATTGAGCCAATGAGCCTAAATTGGCCGAGTTGACTAGTAAGTTGACCAAGTTGACAAAAGTCAACTTTAAGTCAAACTTGATCCAAATTGACTCAAACAGACTTGGAATGACTAGATAATTTGTGTTTGACCTAAAATTTGGTAGATGGACTAGTTGACTTATAGTTGACCAGGTTTGACCAGAGTTGACCAAGGGTTGACTTTGACTTAGAAGGACCTAGAATCATTTAGAATACATTGTAGGCTATTCTTATTTCATGTTAGACATGTTGTGACCTGTGTTGCTCAAAATAGGACTCAGATACTCCAGTTCGGACATATTCTCATCAGACAGTCAGGATATCAGCCGAATACATTTTCTGACCGTTTTATACTTGCTAGAAATTATATTCTTGTCATAGTTTAATTTACTTGATGTTAACACGACATTAACACGGATTAGTACTATATGGATCTTTACATGAGATGTTATCCCCCTCGGTGCATTGAATACATCGTTTCATGTGCTTTTCATGAACATCAAGTTTTTTGTGGACCCTTATTATTCATGTATACTCATGTGCTCTCATGTACTCTCATGATCTCAGGAGCTTCATGTATAAACTATCATGTACAATAACATAACCGGTCTAGATTCTTGTGTATTGATTGGGGCATGGAGGAGTAGAAATAGTCATGTGAACAATTCCAAAGTAGTGTAATCATGTACAAACTTTTTAGTGTAATCATGTGCAAATCAAGCCATTCATATGTCTATCTTGTATATTAAATCACATAGCCACTTACAGTCCTCTATTATCATATATAGATAGCTTCGTTTATCAGTTTCTCTCTTTCTTTTCATGCTTATTTCTTACAACGATTCATGTATCTTAACCTATCACATGCTTTATATTTCCTGTCAAGATATGAACTGCGTTAGATGTATTGTGCTCGTTCTCGTCCTGATTGGACTGTTGAAAATATTATAGGTGACGAGGAGTGAGTTCTGCCATACATATTATGGCACAGGCTTAGATGACACCAGTGACTTGGATCCCCAGGAGGATCCTACAGTCGCTGAGGACTTGCCTATTGTCTAGATTAGAATTTCTAGACTAGTTTCCCTATTTAGTTGTCTTATTTCATGTACTTTTAGTTATTGGATATTTGTGATGTTTGTACATTCAGATATTACTCTTATTGTGACTCTTGTGGAGATTACCATTTTACTTTATCCATCCATTTACTCTTTTTATTCCATCTTAGATGCTGTGATTGAGTTGTAACATTATATTGTCCTCCTATAGGAGCATATATCATTGTACAGGTATGGTTATATTGTTAAATGTTGTGACCTAGGACAGCGTTCTACCGTCGACACTGCGGCATAGGCTGGACGTACCCACTTCTTGTGCCCTTATACTGGGTACGGGTCGTGATATTGCTTGCTATGCATTGGATCATTGGGAACTGTACGGGTATATTTTGAAGGTTGACCCTATAGAAGCATGGAAAAGGACAAGAAAAGCCCATGCGGCTCAGGAATCAATTAGAACTTCATGCGGCTCACATACGGCTCGGAACTCCCCAACAGCTCCATGCGGCTCAACCAAAGACAAATGGCCATACGCTGTCCGCTTCTACAGCTGGCCATAAAGCAGCTGCCCAATTAATTGCTCTAACGACAGCTCTGACACAATGAATGACAGTTCTGACACAATGAATGACAGCTCTGACATAAAGATGAAATAATGACTCTGACATGATGGCGTGCTCCTAGGGTAAAGAAGAAAATCTTTTATAGCTGGCACGATCCACCAACTACAAAGTTCCCTATAAGGCTGCCACCCCGACGTGGCTGCCACCTTCATGCGGCTGCTACTCCTATGCGGCTGCCACCCCTATGCGGCTGCCACCTTCATGCGGCTGCCATCCTCATGCGGCTGTCTCCTTCATGCGGCTGTCTCCTTCATGCGGCTGTCACCTTCACATACAGCTGCCATTTTCATGCGGCTGCCTCCTGCATGCGGCTGCCATCTTTATGCGGTTGCCCACCCTCATGCGGCCGCCACCCTCATGCGGCTGCTACCTTCATGCGGCTGGAATTGTGGAGGGCCACCTGTATGCAATTCACTTAGAGACCGCACTCATGCGGCTCTGTCAGGACATCCCACTCGTAACAGTTAAGACACGTGGCGGTCCTCACGACATTTGAGCCACGTGGCGGTCTTATCCCCTTAGAGTTATGGCTGCTAGCAAATTATAACAACCCAGATTTGTTACAATCATCATAATTACCCAGATCAAATCAGATTTATTGTAATCAAGCAGGATGAACACGTGGCCAGAGATCCGAGCTTGTCATAACAAATCACGAAGATTCGTGGCAATCAATATTAATTGCCCATATGAATTTGGTACAATCAACATTAACTGTCCAGATTTATTGTAATCAAGATTAACGGCCCAGATTAATTACCGTCGACTTTTTAATGGGCAATCATTGCAAACTCTAATGATCACACCCCACTCCTATAAATAGCAAGGTGCCATTCCCTTGCAAACAGACGGACGCAGACAGAGACAGACACAGAGAGACGACTCCCCCGACTGGATACACAGAGAGAGCAGCGGCGCACAGAAGAGTCTTCCCACACATTCTGAGAGCATTTCTTCACCAGAGCCAAGGCTACGTCCGATCGTCCAAGGAGTAAGGCTGAGCTGTCGTCGCTTTCCCGAGCCTATACCGTCACCCCCCCAGAAAAACTAAACAATTGTACTTAGATTGCTGTACCTAGGTTTTCGTCCCCAGGTTTTCTTTGTACGAGCGAGTTTGTGTTGTGAAGTAAAAGTCCAGTCCTCCGATATAACTGTTCTGTTCTTTTATAATCAATGGCAAACACGATGGCGACTCTGCTTGGGATTAACTTCTCCACGGCTGAGGAGTTGGTGACGCAATCGGATGCAGCCAAACTTGGCTCCACTCATCAAATGCTGGTCGCCCGGTTCGACCAGTAGGCGTTTGAAGAAATGCTCTTTGACAGGAGCGCTGGCCCGGTCCAGCAACGAGCCTACACGAAGAAGGCCCGTAGGGAGTGGAGACCCAAATCATTCGCTCCTCCCCAAGCTCTAAAGAAGTACTCTTTGTTGCCCGAGACAGCGGAGAAGTCTCGCTTGCGGCCCCACTTCAGACCATAGAGGACTCTGTTGTCCCCAAGTCTGGCAGAAGAAAACACTATGATGCTGGACTTACAGGGGCAAAGAGGAACTCTATGCGGTGCAAGCCGCATCAGGGCGCCAGCCGCATGAAGAAGACTCATGCGGCCACAGAAGTCAGCCACATGCAGAAAGCCCATGCGGCCAAAACTGCCAGCCGCATGCAGGCAGCCTGCACGATCACGACTTCCAACCGCATCCCGAAGGTTCATGCGGCCACCGCTTATAGCCGCATACAGAAGGGTCATACGGCCACACATACCAGCCGTATGCAGACAGCCTGCATGGCCACCAAATCCAGCCGCATACCATCTGCTCCATGCAGCTCACGATTAGTCTTCGACCGCCTTTCAGGCGGTCCTGACCCCAGATGCTCTCATGTGCCAGTCTCTTTGGACTCTTCCTACTATGCGCTCTCAGGTGCTAGAAGGAAGAAGTCTCAGGCAGCACGGGCCCGCAAAGCTCAGTCAGCTGTCCCAACTTCCGACCATCAGGGCGTCCCGCTGATTATTACGCAGGCTCCTGATGGAAAGTTGTACAGAACCAACCGTGTCCAGCCTTCGGCGGCAAATGGACAGAGTGGTTCCCAAAAATCTCCCAATCAGGGAGCAAACATGGTTCCAACACTTTCGGATGCTCGGTATTCCCGGACCAATAAAACAGGTGTAAAGGTTGCTCGAGACGCACCTGACTTGTGCAACGTGATTCTTCACAAACGCAAGAAAAGAGACAGAGATTTGATGTACAGAGAGTCCTGTCAGGGATATCACTGCATCCAGGTCATTGTCAACTGCTGCTGCAACAAAGCGGCAGTACAAGAAAACCGACGGTCCGTCTTCCAACGGATGCAATACCCAAGCTCAGAAGACGAGGCGCTTATCGTCGCCTCCTGCAATTCTGCTCAGAAGATCCCTGGTTGCGGGAGAGGGAAGAAAATAAATGTCTCCAATCCAAAAATCTCGACCAAGAAAGTCTCTTCTAAGCGGTTGTCCACGACCGTTATGGGAGGAGTCTTCTAAGGCACCCGCTCAAAGACGAAATCTGCCACACTTGGAGATTCGTCGTCCACATCTCTCGAAGACACTGGAGCCGGGGGTAGCACTCCTCCAAATATCCACAATAATTCGGTATTCCAGGAAGATAATCCGGAGGAAATGGTTTACCCAACATATGCAGCAGATCCCGACGTCCCCGAGGACGTCCACAACTCTCAGGACGAGGCAAGCTCTGAAGCTGGGGGTACCACTCTTTCTAAGTTCGAACCAGAAGAGAATATTCCTACATACTCTGACGACTTCTCTATACAAGGGTATGACTCAGAGGGCACGTCCTCCACCGTTCCTTCCATCTCTCCTCATGTAAGGACGGTATTCATGACAGATAGCAACCAAGGTGGTCCCAGTGATCGCCAATGCATCGATACTCTGGAGGCCATACTGCATGCCTTGGTCAAGTCCGTGGACGAGATCAAAGCGGCCCTTCCCACTCTGCAAGGAAGGACGCTGGCCAAACGAGCTTGGGTCCCGCGGTCAATGCGGACTCAAACTCAGCTGCACCGAATCCGGGTGATAATCCTCCTGAAGTATCGGCTCCCACTGCTGCGGACGAGGCCAGGGAGGCAAGAAGAGAGGTCCAAGTGCTCCGGGCTATGTTCCACGCCCGAGAAACCTGCTAGGACCTCAGGATACGACAACCGTATCCTGCTGCGTGGAGAGATATTCCCTTCCCACCAAAATATAAACCATTCCACATCAATCCATATGATGGAAAGATATCTGCAAGCAGGTACATCATCTACTTCGAAGTCACAACCGACCATCTGCCTCATGACGACGCCATCCTTACGCGGTTGTTCATCGGACCATTGGAAGAGGTCGCCTTCGACTGGTACCGCAACTTGTCGGACAATTGCATCCATTCTTTCGTCGGCTTCAAACGAATGTTCCTGGAGAGGTTTTACGAAGTAGGACAAGACATGACAATGTCCACCCTCATGGATGTTGTTCAGAGAGAAAAGGAGCTGACAAGGAACTATATTGAGCGGTTTCGCCAAACCGCGATGAAGTTGCCTTCCGGTAACCATGATTCCTCCTTGATTGAAATTTGCCAAAAGAGACTGCTTCCCACGATCAGCCTCTGGATGGGCAAAAGTCAATTCAAGAATTGGAAGACGTTCATCATCAGTACCACTAGCGCAAAAGACAAGGTGAAGAAAGCTCGCCAACTGGGATTGCACATCTCGGAAGGGGAGGACAAAGGCAAACGCCCTAATGTCAACAACAACAACGGTGGTAATTCCTTCAGCAACCGAGACAACAAGGGCAAGCAGGCTATGGTGGCCGACACAGCCCCAAAGCCCGAATCAAAGCCGGCAGAAAAGCAGTGGCCTCAAATGACCTACTCCTTCGAGGATGGCCATGTCAAGCCCATCTTGGACATGCTCATACAAGGAGGACGAATTCAGCTCCCTCCTCCAAGGCGTGAGCCTCGTCCTGCAGATATGGAGAGCCCCAAGTACTGCCATTACCATCTCTATGTCTACCATGCTACACAAGACTGCTACCAGCTGAAGTAATACATCCAACATCTCATCGATTCTAAGGCCCTGGACATTGATTTCGAAGAGGTGACCGTGGCAGCCAACATGGTGTCAGTACAATTTGGCAGCTTCCCTCCGACAAAGACTCAAGATGGAGTAGTACCCGTCCCCAGAGCAAAGATGGAAATCACTAACCTTCCACCTCCCCCTCCCTATCACAGACATCATGATTGACAACACCTGTGGCTTCGAGCGTATGTCATTTATGGATGGTTTCTCGGGGTACAACCAAATCAAGATGTTCACTAATGACGAAAAGTATACATCATTTCGAACACCAATTGGCACATACTGCTACACAGTCATGCCTTTCGGTTTAAAGAATGCAGGCGCCACCTATCAAAGGGCCATAAGTGTCATCTTTAGAAACTACTTGCACAAGACAGTGGAATGCTACGTCGACGACATCGCCGTCAAGAGCCGCTCTAAGGAAGATCATCTACATGATCTGAGGACAGTGTTCGACCTGATACGAGCACACAATTTGAAGATGAATCCCACAAAATCCTTCTTGGCCGTATCCAATGGGAAGTTCTTGGGTTTCATCATTACTTCCCAAGGCATCCACATAGACCCTGAAAAGACGAAGGCAATCATGGAGATGGGTCCCCCGAGAAATCTTCGTAAACTCGGAGGCCTTCAATGGAGGCTAGTTTACATCAGGAGGTTTATCTCTAACCTCTCCGGACGATGTCAGCCATTCACCCACCTTATGAAGAAGGGCATTTCATTCATATGGGATGAAGAATGTCAGCGCACGTTCGACAACATCAAAGAATATCTGTCGAACCTTCCAGTCATGGTGGCCCCGGTTGCTGGAAAACCATTTCTGCTCTATGTGTGGGCAATGGAGCATTCTCTCGGTGCTTTACTAGCGTAAAACAATGATACAGGCCACGAACAAGCTATATATTACCTCAGCTGAATGATGATGGGGCCAGAACATCGATATACTGCCATAGAGAAAGAGTACCTTGTTCTGGTGTTTGCCATTCAAGAAATGCGATACTACGTCACGGGATAAACCATCCATGTCGTATCAAGAGTCAACCCCCTCAGGGTCTTCATGACTAAGCCAGGTGCACTCAGCTCTTGCCTCGCTACCTGGGCGATATTACTGTCTCCCTACCACATGATCTTCGTCCCGCAGAAGGCTGTTAAAGGTCAAGCTTTGGCAGATTTTTAGCAGCTCATCCAGGTTCGGAGTCAACCAGAATAGACGAGGATATTTCCGATGAGGTCGCCAATTCAAATGTGACCTCCCATGATACGATATGGCGAATGTTCTTCGACGGCACTTCTAGAACTGGGTCTAAGGGCAACATCGTCGCTGGAGTCGTAGTGGTGCTGATTTCTCCCTCCGAGCTGGCGATCAATCGGGCTTATTCCCTTACGGAGCCCTGTTCAAACAATGTGGCCGAGTACAATGCTTCGGTCATTGGCCTTCGACTTGTAAAAGAGCTGGGGGGTAGAATATCTTGAAGTATACAGCGATTTGCAGTTAATCATCAATCAGATCCGGGATTCATACGAAGTTCGCCATGAAGATATGATCCCCTATCACCAAACAGCGATCGACATCATTTCGTCATTTGAAGGGTTCTTCATATAATATATTTTGAGACTCCGGAATATTGAAGCCGATGCCTTAGCAGGACTGGCCGCTTTCCTAGTAGTCCCAAAATATACTCATTATTTGGTGGATGTAATAGGCCACGAGTTGGTCTGTCCCAAGAATATCGTCCAAGTTGCTGAGAGCTATTCCGCTCAGACGGTCGACGAAGCACCAGACTGGAGACAGCCATTCGTAGACTTCGTAGTCTATGGCATCTTGCTCGAGAATCCAAAGAAAGCCACTTCTATCAGAAGACGTTCCCTCAGATTCTACTACGATACAGAGACAAAATTATTGTATCGACGATCATACGATAGATTACTGCTTCGGTGTCTGTCAAATACAGAAGCCAAAGAAGCTTTACGCGAAGCTCACGACGGTGTCTGCAGGGCCCATCAGCTTAGCCCAAAACTGCAAGATCGCCTTCGTCGAATGGGCTATTACTGGCCTACGATGGTTGCAGACGCGATAGACTATACAAAAAAGTACAAAGCCTGTCAAGTTCATACAGATTTCATCCATCAACCATCCGAGTTCTTACATCCGACGGTAGCATCCTAGCCCTTCGAAGCATGGGGAATGGACATCATTGGTCCGATCACTCCACCTTCGTCCCGAGGACATCGCTTCATACTCGTAATCACAAATTACTTCTCCAAGTGGGCGAAAGCTGTTCCGCTGGCAGAAGTAAAGACATCAAACGTGATCAGCTTCCTCAAGCATCACGTGATCTACCGCTACGGACAGCCTCGAAGGATCATCCACGACAATGGTCCGTAGTTCGTAAGCCACGCCTTCTATCGGTTTTGCGACAAACACCGAATCCAGAATATTACTTCAACGCCATACAATCCGGCAGCGAATGGGTTGGCAGAAGCATTCAACAAAACAATCATCAAGCTGCTCAAGAAGTTCGTGTCTTCCAACAAACGTCACTGGAATGAGAAGCTTGGTGAATGCTTATGGGCGTACCGTACTACAGTTCGGGCGGCCACTGGGAACACACCGTTCTCATTGGTATACGGGAGTGAGGCAGTTCTCCCTTTGGAGACTCAAATCCCCTCACTCCGCGAGGCTCTCACCTACCGACTGACAACAGATGATAATCACCACTGCAGACTATAAGAGTTGGAGGCCCTCGATGAGAAGCGCCTGTTAGCTCAACAACGAATCGAGCTGTACCTAGCACGTATCTCCGGAGCCTTCAACAAGAAGGTTAAAATCATAATATTCCAAGTGGGCGATCTCGTTCTGGCAGTTCGAAGGCCGATGGTTATGACACACAAAACCGCCGGCAAGTTCCAGCCAAAGTGGGAGGGCCCGTTCATCATCGAGGCTGTATTCTCCAACAGTGCTTACCGCCTCACAAAACAAAACAGAGACTTGCTCATGTTGCCCATCAACGGTAAGTTTCTGAAAAAGTATTATGTCTGAGACGACATCCTCAAAAAATCTCCGATGATTGAGTTATGTACCCTCTGGTACCGCTGAACTCACATTCCGACTCCAAATTTCCCAGATCGATTGAGTTATGTACCCTCTGGTACCACTGAACTCACATTCCAACTCCAAATCTCCCATATTGTCGAGTTATGTACCCGCATGTTCCGCTGAACTTATACTTTGGTCACTACAGATGAATCTATATCGCATCTTTTAGGTAGTAAGTCATGTATGATCATACCGCTGAATTTTCTTCCAAAAAGAGCTACCTCCTTATGATCCAATACCCGCACTTTCAGTGCACAAAAAGGGTAACAGATCCACAAATTTTTTGAAACAACCACGTCGATGTTACCTCTGAGTTGTTATCACTTCCATAAAAAATAAACCACCCCTCACGTAGAACTTCGACGTCCTCATTACCTCTGAGTTGTTCTATGTACCCTTCAAGGAGCCCACTCCTGCCATATCCTCATTACCTCTGAGTAGGAAGGCTCCATCGAAGAAATCCTCATATTTACCACGTCCTCATTACCTCTGAGTAGGAAGGCTCCATCGAAGAAACCCTCATATTTACCACGTCCTCATTACCTCTGAGTAAGTATGTCAGTTTTCTCTCGACTTATTATCCGTACCCAAAAAAAACCCCAGGGTACGCTAAGGATAATAGGCCCACAAATGTCCTCTATTGACCACAAATGTCCTCTTTTGACCACAAATGTCCTCTGTTGACCACAAATGCTGTACTAAGTTTCCTAGTATATGCTCCTCATTTCTCATCATGCCCCGGGAGCCCAGCTGCTCCATGGCATCCTTTCTCTCGATACCGGGAACGTCCATAGCCACCTTACTGTGGAATTGTTCCACCCCACCAACTTGTTATCCATACCTAAAACCAAGGTAAACCCAGGGTAACAAGTCCACAAACAGTCCCCTAGTGGGGCAAATACCACAATACCGCAAACGCAATAAGCAATAAAAATGAAGGGTAGAATAAAACGTACTCTTTTTATTTGAAAGTCAAAAGTACTACATGCTCTGGGGACCACGTCCCTCTCAAGAAAGGAAAAGAACAGAAACGAAAGAATTGTTGGCCCATTGGTCATGGTCAAACCTGATTTTAGTAATTGATCAAACTCTATCTCGATATAAATACAAGTCAACTCAGATGTTTACCTACGACGTTTTGGACACTGCTCAACAATGGTTATCAACAATGTTCAAGATTGAAGTCGTTTGCCATTCAGAATGTACTTTCTGCTAAGAAATATAATTTTTTATTTTATTGAGTCTAGGAATACATTGTACACCGAGTCGTACTGGCAAATAGGCTATCCTAAAACATTTTTTTTCAAAACCATCCTATTCTTTTGCAGATGACCTACGTTTTTGAAAAACATTCTTTTTACAGAAAGTTTCTGAAGGATTTTTCAAAAAGCCAAAATCTATTTTTCTCCAAAAAATGAACTGGCAGAACCCCAGGAGAACTCGGGCCGAGTTCGGCCAGAGTTCGGCCAGAGTTCGGCCATTTGGAATGTTAGTGAACGTTAGATTTTTGAACTTGGTCATCCTTCAGTTACGGTTTGTTACAAAGAGTTCTGTCCGAATTCTGCCCGAATTCTGTCAGAGTTCTGTCTTTAGAAAAGCTATAAATAGAGAAGCATTTCGATCATTTCAGAACACCAATTCACTTTCAATCTCTTCTCTTCTTAAGCTTACATTCTTCCAAAGAGTTCTTAAAAGCTTTCATTTTCAAATCCAAAGCCAGTTACAATCCTCTAGTTGATTTGCCAGTGCGGTACGGTCTAGAAGGTTCAAGAGCGATTGTAATCAGAGGCTTGATAGAAGATTCAACTCTTCACAATTAAAGTTGGTCGAGTTCTTCGTATCAAAGTTCGCGTCTGTAGAAGTTGCAAGGACTTCGTATGAAAACTTGCAAGATTTTTCAATAGTGGATTCAACTGGAAGCTAGAGTTCTTTCGACTGGACTAGTCCTCACAAGAGGAAAACCAGTATAAATCTCGGTTATTGCGTTTGCCTTCTGATCACTTTTAGTTTTTGTCATTTACTTTTTGTGATTATCATTATATCTGTGATCTAACTGCTAACAAGTTTTTAATTAGTAATATTCTGCTGCCTACTCTATTCACCCCCCCTCTAGAGTATTCTACTTTACGATTTCGTTCCTACGATTGGTATCAGAGTAGGCTCTCTATCTAGAGGTATTATTAAAGCGGGTTATACAGGTAAAACAAGGTAAAATTGCAGTTATATTCAATTATTACATAGATCACAGCATTACACATTGCAACTGTGAAATTCACAAGTGAAGGCCAAGCCACAAACAGACCTCCACTGTTTGACGGCACAAACTACACTTATTGGAAAACACGTATGAGTTTCTTTCTAAAATCTTTTTATTTTGACTTATGGTCTGTGGTTATTGATGGCTATAAAAAGCTACCTCGTATAAATGTTGATGGAGTTTTAACTGAAAAACCCCATGACAAATATACATATGAAGAAAAAAAAGGATAGTCTTGACGCACGTGATATTAACGCTTTATTTTGTGCTTTAGACAGAACTGAATTTAACAGGGTATCTATATGCACAACTGCAAATGAAGTGTGGAAACTTCTTGAAGTCACATATGAGGGCACAACTCAAGTCAAAGAATCAAAGGTCAGCAGACTTACTCAAGAGTATGAGGTGTTCAAGATGAAGCCCAACGAAACAGTTACTCAGATGTTCGAGAGATTCTTGGATATTGTTAATCCTTTGTCCTCCCTAGACAAAGATTACAGTAACCATGAAAAGATTCGCAAACTCCTGTGAGCACTTACAAAGAACTGGATTCTGAAGGCTACTGCAATCATTGAAGGAAACGACCTCACTACCATGACACTTGAAGTACTCATGGGTAAGCTACTCACTCATGAACTAGAGCTACAAGACTTTGAAGAGCTTGCACTAAAGGAGAAGACGATCGCTTTCAAGGCTCAGCACAGAAGATCTGCTGAAGATGATTCAGACAACAGTGAATCTGATGCTGAAGATCAAGCACTCCTTGCAAGAAAATTCAAAAGATTCTTGAGATATGAGAAGAAGACAAAAGAGAACAATGGCGGCAACAGCTGGTATCAAGATGACGTTATCTGCTACGGCTGTAAGAAGAAAGGACACATAAAGAAGGACTGTCCTAAAAACTCATCAACAAGCAAGAAGAGCAACAGATACGAGAAAGGGAACCTGAAGAGATCAACATCTCGGAAGTATGCCAACACTAGCATATGGCATGAAAGTGAAGCCAGCGACTCAGAAGATGAACAATCAGAAGACGCTGTAAATGTATGCTTTATGGCATCCGATCATGTACTCTCTGAACCTATAGTTGATACATATGATGACTTCACCTTTGAGCAATTAGGAGAAGCCTTCGGTGAACTGTTAAGTGATTACAGGAAACTGCGTAGCAAATATCAGACCTCTAAGAAGGTACTCAAAGAGTACAAAGGTGAAATAGGAAGATTTACCGACCTACTAGCTGAGGTTAAAAATAATGTTAGTGAGTCTGGTGAGCTTTCTTCTATTAAGCTCTTATTACACGAGACTACCAAGTCATCCGAAGAAAAAGACCAAGTTATTGACCAACTGAAAGAAGAACTTTCTAAAGAGAAGAAAAGTCTTCAAAGTGCACAAGTCAGATTGGAAGCACTCACTTCTGACTATACTAAGTTATATGACACTTCCAAAAGATTGGAAATTATGTTAGGAAAACAGCCTGAGACTACTGCTTCCTACCCTAACACGTGTCACTTAAAGAAAAATTGGAACATTCCCAAACCTAACACTGTCAGACCTAACCCTATCATACCTTTGCCTAAAAAGGTTATGCCCAAACAGGATAATCGGTATGCTTTCTTCTATACTAGAAAACCTAAACCTACCAACCATGCACACCACTCAGCTTTCAACACTCAACATGCTAAATGTCATTATTATGGCCTCATTGGTCATATATCTTCTGCATGTAGAATCAGAAAGTTAGTAGATTTAAATATTTATGCATGGATACCGAAAACTAACCAGTCGGGACCCTATAAGAAATGGGTACCAAGAGTTTCATCTGTAAATTATTTTGTAGGTGGGACGCCCTTCACATGCTAGGAGCAAATGGATCCTCGACAGCGGTTGCTCACGACACATGACCGATGATGCTTCATTATTTGCAACACTGTCGAAGAGGAATAAAGAAGGATGCGTCTCCTTCGGCAATAATTTAAAAGGATATATAATCGGTATTGGTAATATTGGTAAAGCTCCCTATCCAGTGATTAAAGATGTTTGTCTTGTTACTGAGTTAAAACATAATCTGCTCAGCATAAGCCATTTAGCTGATCACAATTATGGTATTAACTGCGTAAAAGACAAATGTACTATTATTGATAGTTCAACTGGTAGTACTATATTTGAAGGTATTAGAGAAGACAATATATATGTTTTCTATTTGTTGGAAGATACTAATATTTCAAGTAGATGTTTAATGGCTAAAAGCGATAAGAGTCATCTGTGGTATATGAGACTCGGTCATGCAAATATGGATACTATTTCCAGATTATCCACAAAGAAGCTAGTACGCGGTTTACCGGACATTATATTCAAGAAGGATTCGGTATGCAGTCAATGTAAAAAGAACAAAGCTACTCGATCCACTTTCAAGTCAGTAAACGCTGTATGTACTACTAGACCTCTACAATTGCTACATATGGACTTATTTGGTCCTAGCAGAGTTGCTAGCCTCGGAGGTAAGCTATATGCTTTTGTAATTGTAGATGATTATTCTAGATACACGTGGGTATATTTTCTGACACGCAAAAACGATACGTTATCGGAATTTGTCACCTTTTGCAAGAAAGCACAGAATGAAAAAGGTTACATAATCACTCGTATTAGAAGCGATCATGGAGACGAATTCGAGAATGCGGAGTTTGAGCAATTTAGTGACACACACGGTTTTGTGCACGAATTCTCCTGCCCTAGGATTCTACAACAAAATAGAGTTGTGGAACGTAAGAACAGAACTCTATCCGAAATGGCCAGAGTAATGTTAAACCAGTTTAGTCTACCCAAGTATTTCTGGGCTGAAGCTGTCAATACAGCTTGTTTTGTTCTCAATAGAGTTCTAATTCGACCCAAATCGAAGAAGACTCCATTTGAGTTATGGTTTGATAGAATTCCATCAGTTTCATAACTTAGAATATTTGGTTGTAATTACTTTATTCTTAATACAAAAGATAATTTGGGAAAGTTTGACGAAAAGGCCGATAAAGATATATTTTTAGGTTATACGGGCAAAAGTAAAGGATACAGAGTCTTCAACAAAAGAACCATGATCATCGAAGAGTCAATCAATGTCACCTTTGATGAACTAAGTCAAACGACAATCGATGACAATGACGAAGATCTCAATGTACCCAGCAAAGCACCAACTGATCCTCCTAGAGAAGATCCAGGAACCAGCTACCTTCGGAGTCTGCCAATAGGATTAAAGTTCACGGCTGATCATCCAAAGGACTTGGTAATTGGTGAGATTACCAAGGGTGTAAGTACTCGTTCCTCGAATAAAGATATAGCTTCTTGTGTAGCTTTTGTCTCGCAGTTTGAACCTAAAAATATTGATGAAGCATGTAGTGATAGTTTTTGGAGAGATGCTATGCAAGAGAAATTAAACCAATTCGAACGGAATCAAGTTTGGGGCTTGTTCCCAAGCCTATTGATCATCCGGTCATTGGCACCCGATGGGTATTCCGAAATAAACTGAACAAGAATGGTTTAGTGACTCGTAATAAGGCTCGACTCATAGCTCAAGGATACAATCAGGAAGAAGGTATCGACTACGATGAGACTTATGCCCCAGTTACGAGATTAGAATCCATTCGCATGTTATGTGCATTTGCATATTTTCATAATTTTAAGTTATTTCAAATGGATGTCAAAAGCATATTTTTAAATGGTTTTATAAAAGAAGAGGTTTATGTAGCTCAACCACCTGGTTTTACTGATTTCAAATTTTCTGAATATGTTTTCAAGTTGAAAAAAGCTTTATACGGTTTAAAACAAGCCCCTCGTGCTTGGTACGATCGTCTAAGCTCTTTTCTACTTGATAACGGTTTTTCAAAGGAAAAGGTTGACACTACTTTGTTTATAAAGTCTTTGAATAATAATATTCTTTTGATTCAAGTCTATGTAGATGATATTATCTTTGGATCTACTGATGAATCTCTTTGTCAAGAATTTTCAAAGTGTATGCAGAATGAGTTTGAGATGAGCATGATGGGAGAGCTGAAGTTCTTTCTCGGACTGCAAATCAAACAAACCAATAATGGGATGTTCATAAATCAAGCTAAGTACACAAAGGATCTACTAAAAAAGTTCGACATGGAAGCAGCAAAGCCACTTAGCACTCCAATGGCGACTTCAACCAAGCTTGATATTGATGAACAAGGCAAACCTGTCGACAAACGTAAGTATCGAGGTATGATCGGTAGCTTACTTTTTTTAACTACCAGTCAACCAGATATTATGTTTAGTGTTTGCTTATGTCCTCGTTTTCAAGCCAATCCTAAGGAATCACATCTATGCGCAGTTAAGCGTATCTTCCGATACCTTAAAGGCACTTCTTCTGTCGGCTTATGGTATCCCAAAACCACGTCGTTTGACCTAACCAGTTACTCCGATGCTGATTTTGTCGGATACAAAGTAGATAGAAAAAGCACCAGCGGCACATGTCATTTCCTAGGAAAAGCTTTAGTCTCTTGGTTTAGTAAAAAGCAAAATTCTATTGCATTATCAACAACCGAGGCTGAGTATATCGCCGTAGGACGTTGTTGTGCACAAATTTTGTGGATGAAACAAACCTTAGAAGACTATGGATTGCATTTTACACACATACCCATTTTCTGTGATAATACTAGTTCTATTAATTTGACTAAGAATCCTGTATGTCATTTTCGTACTAAACATATCGAGATTCGACATCATTTTCTTAGAGATCATCAACAAAATGGAGATATAGACCTTGTATACATAGACACACAAAATCAATTAGCTGACATACTCACAAAACCTTTAGCGGAAGATCATTTCAATTATTTACGTCGAGAATTAGGAATTTTAGATATCAATAATATTAATTAATTTTGTTTTATTAATTATTTATTCGATACTCAAAAACTGTTTTTGCGACAAGCCCAAAAAGAGTCTTTTTTCTGTCACCACGACTACGGTCGAAGCGAAGCGGTACTTAAGAGTTCCCCGGTGAACCTCCGTTAGCTAGAACAGTACTCCTACAGCTAATCTGAGACAGATGCTGAGTAAAAAATATTAATTTGTAAAATAATATTAATTATATTACTTTGAGATTTAAAATTATTAAACTTTGAATTAAGCATTTGAAACGAATTAATAAAAAAGAATGTGGCCTCATTTGATTTATTTTTGTATATATATATATAGCCAGACAACCCTTGGCGAATTTGGCCCGAGTTCGGTCCGAATTCGGCCAGAGTTCGGTTGGGTATTTATATATACCAGCACCAACCCGAGGCTTCCTTCTTCTTTATACTTCCCCACAACCACATAACAGCAGCAGCGCTCCTCCGAACCCTAGTTTCTTCTCCATCATTGTTCTTCCAATCCTTGTGGAGTTTCTCGTCCAAACTTTAGATTCGTGCGGAGATCGTCATCGTCTACAACATATCCAATTCTTGGAAGGTATAATCCCTTCTTTCTACCACTTTTCAATACTTAGGGTTTGTAGAAATTTTTGGGAAAGAATGCCTAAGTTCAATCCCTTCAAGAGGAAGAAGACCAATGCCAGTGAAGAGGCATCGTCTTCAGATCCGCATACGGATTGCCTCTTTTCTCCGGTCCAATCGGACGATGGTGCGTCATATGAGTTTTATTTTAAAACTTCCGATCAAGCATTATTGTGGTACGTCGATTTTATCATACGTACTATTTGTACCGGATCACCGATTAAGTGGACTGTCTTTCCGGATCACCGCCCTTACTTTGAGGCATTAGGGTTACAACATTTTGTCACCTTACAATTTTTCATTGCCACTAATGCCATTAGATTATTCTATTGTAATTTCGTGTTAGATGCTTTTACAGCGAGAACACGTGTCGGAGGAATTGATATCGAATTCACTGATGAAACGTTAGCGAAAATCTTTGGTATCCCAAACGAAGGTACCCCGCTCGATGACATCACTGATTTTGATTTCCCCGATGGCACGACATTCGTTAGTTTCAAGAAAGAACTTTGTGCGCCCGCACGCGTTCTTCCTGGAAAGTTCAAGGCTAATAACTTGAACTTGTTTAACTACGAATTACATCGCATCATCTATTCCATCTTACTTCCAAAATCCACTTCCAAAGATGATGTCACTGCACTTGAGCTTTCTGCTCTTTATCATATTCTTAAGGGGATTCCTTTTTCTGCCCCTAAGACTATCATCCAAATGATGGGTAGATGTCGCAGGAGAGACCGCAACCTATCTTATGCTAGGCACATTCCTCGTATTTTTCAAAGATTTGATATTGACCTATCTACTTGTGCTGTCGACCCCGAGCCCAAGTTTCTCAAACTTTCTCATCGCAACATTGCATCTGTTCCTCCACCTACTGCACCTACTCCTCCTGCACCTACTCCTACAGCTCCCACAGCACCTGTTCCTCCTCATTCTTACCCTATGACATTTGAGGGTATCCATCAGTACTTATCAGATCTGCAGTCTTTTTATGTTGAGACCTCTAGGGAATACGAGTTCCGTGATGTTACTCGGTTCCAAGCGATTGTCAACTCCTTCGCCGATCTGAGGTTTGCACAGACGGGTCATTCTGCTAGCTCTCTACCTCGAGACCCTTCTGTTTCTGGCTACCGCATTGACGACGAGGCGGTCCACTCTCTGTTCCAGCCAGGGAACGCATATGATTGGTATCGTACCACTGGCGCCACTCCTCGTACTTCTGGTGCTGGTACTTCTAGAGTTGATCCTTCTGGACATGCTGGAGCTGCAGCTGATGATGTTGATGATGATGATGATGAGTTTTGAGATGTTAGATTTTCGAGACTGTTACTTTTTGTCTTATGTTTACTTGGAAATGCTCCGACATTCCAAGATTTTATCAGTACTTTTTTATCAGCACTTTTTCTATTATGTGACTATTCATGAACATGGTTTTTTATTATGCCTCCATTTTGGCATCTTAGTCTATTATTCAGCACTTTATTTGTTTTATTTTTATAGTAGCACTATCTATCTTTTGTTGCTTCATTCTTTATTAACTGCCTGTGACAAATACATACCTGTGTTGTTTTTCTCTAGACTATCTGTTTCTTTTACTATATTCACTGCTTATACCATGCCTGTCATTTCATACTCCTATATTTTTTTATTGTGTTTCTTCACTGTTTGTTACTTATACATTTATTGCGGGGGAGCTTTCTCTTTTGTAATTATTTTGCTAAGTGACAACGGGGGAGAAATAACATCTAACATTTTTTTGTGAATACAGATTATGAGCAATTTCTTTTGATTACTATTTTGAATTGATTCCAAGCTTAGATGTTATATCGGCAAGGTTCGTCAATTATCAAAATGGAAGAGATTGTTGGCCCATTGGTCATGGTCAAACCTGATTTTAATAATTGATCAAACTCTGTCTCGATATAAATACAAGTCAACTCAGATGTTTACCTACGACGTTTTGGACACTGCTCAACAATGGTTATCAACAATGTTCAAGACTGAAGCCATTTGCCATTCAGAATGTACTTCCTGCTAAGCAATATAATTTTTTATTTTATTGAGTCTAGGAATACATTGTATACCGAGTCGTACTGGCAAATAGGCTATCCTAAAACATTTTTTCAAAACCATCATATTCTTTTATAAATGACCTACGTTTTTGAAAAACATTCTTTTTACAGAAAGTTTCTGAAGGATTTTTCAAAAAGCCAAAATCTATTTTTCTCCAAAAAATGAACTGGCAGAACCCCAGGAGAACTCGGGCCGAGTTCGGCCAGAGTTCGGCCATTTGGAACGTTAGTGAACGTTGGGTTTTTGAACTTGGTCATCCTTCAGTTACGGTTTGTTACAAAGAGTTTTGTCCGAATTCTGTCCGAATTCTGTCAGAGTTCTGTCTTTGGAAAAGCTATAAATAGAGAAGCATTTCGATCATTTCAGAACACCAATTCACTTTCAATCTCTTCTCTTCTTAAGCTTACATTCTTCCAAAGAGTTCTTAAAAGCTTTCATTTTCAAATTCCAAGCCAGTTACAATCCTCTAGTCGATTTGCCAGTGCGGTACGGTCTAGAAGGTTCAAGAGCGATTGTAATCAGAGGCTTGATAGAAGATTCAACTCTTCACAATTGAAGTTGGTCGAGTTCTTCGTATCAAAGCTCGCGTCTGTAGAAGTTGTAAGGACTTCGTATAAAAACTTGCAGGATTTTCCAATAGTGGATTCAACTGGAAGCTAGAGTTCTTCCGACTGGACTAGTCCTCACAAGAGGAAAACCAATATAAATCTCGGTGTTTGTGTTTGCCTTCTGATCACTTTTAATTTATGTCATTTACTTTTGTGATTATCATTATATCTGTGATCTAACTGCTAACAAGTTTTTAATTAGCAATATTCCACTGCCTACTCTATTCACCCCCCTCTAGAGTATTCTGCTTTACGATTTCGTTCCTACAAGAAGGAGAAAAGCCGACTATGGATCGGCGATACATAACTCCATGAGACGGTCTCTCAGCAAGACAGTCAACCGCCCTACGTTTGGCCTCCTGAAGAATCAGCAGCTCTTCCTTCACAATGATCTCAGCCTTCGGCAAGGATGCTGCAAGAATTGAAGATAAAAGAAACAAAGTTAGAAGACGGCTAGGGCATTATGCGGCTCAGTCCAGATGAGCTTATGCGGTCCTGTTTGAGGGGGGCTTCATGCGGTTCGATTCAGAATGACTTATGTGGCCCTGTTCGACGGGTCATTATGCGGTTCAATTTGTGAAGCGTTTATGTGGCCATTGGACAATTCCCATGCGGCTCGGACATGGGGTATACTGCCCATGCGGCTCGGACATGGGACGTACATGCGGCCCATACAATTTGAACAGCTCGACGAAGACGAAGGACGCATTAAAGGCTTGTGCATAAAATATGCAATAGAGCCGTCTTTGTTAGTGTTTGTGAAGCATACGATCTTCCCAAATCTTTACCAGCAATGGTGGGGTGAACGTCGGGATGAACTTCGGACGCCGCAGCCGACGTAGAAGCCAACCCATTACCCTTCGTCGCAGCCTTCGCCACAGCCTTGGAAGACTTAGGGGCCATTGTTGATTGATGATCGGAGAAGGAAGACGAAGACAACAACTTAGGACAAAAAGAGTTGAAGACAGAAGAAAGTAAAGAAGTCTCTCTATCCAAAAATGCTCATATTTATAGGCAAAAGGAGGGAGGGGGACGCTTCGATCCGCGTGCTGCATAAAAACAAAATCGACTCTTCAGTCATCAAGTCAAATCCGAAACCGACCCTTGGGATCCTGCCCCAAAAGGCGGCTTTAAATCCGAAAGCAAATCAAGGGCAATAAATGAGATACATACGTGGCAGGAAAACGTGGAAGGGAGCCTATGCGGCCAGACAGCCTATGCGGCCAGACAGTCCATGCGGCTAGGACGTCCATGCGGCTAGTAAGTCCATGCGGCTAGGAAGTCCATACGGCCAGAACATCCTATGCGGCCAGACAGTCCATACGGCTAGAAAGTCCATGCGACTAGGAAGTCCATGCGGCCAGAACATCCTATACGGCCAGAAGAGCTTATATGAACATAGCCATGCTTCTTATTCAAAGTATTTGAATTTTGCAAATTGAAAACTTTGAAGGGGGTCTTGTAGAAGCATGGAAAAGGACAAGAAAAGCCCATGCGGCTCAAAACAGAAGGAGCCTCATGCGGCTCAGGAATCGATTAGAACTTCATGCGGCTCACATGCGGCTCGGAACTCCCCAACAGCTCCATACGGCTCAAGCAAAGATAAGTGGCCATACGTTGTCCGCTTCTACAGCTGGCCATAAAGCAGCCGCCCAATTAATTGCTCTGATGACAGCTCTGACACAATGAATGACAGCTCTGACACAATGAATGACAGCTCTGACATAAAGCTGAAATAATGACTCTGACATGATGGCGTACTCCTAGGAAACAGAAGAAAATCTTTTGTAGCTAGCACGATCCACCAACTCCAAAGCTCCCTATGCGGCTGCCACCCCTATGCGGCTGCCACCTTCATGCGGCTGCCACTCCTATGCGGCTGCCACCCCTATGCGGCTGCCACCTTCATGCGGCTGCCATCCTCATGCAGCTGTCTTCTTTATGCGGCTGTCTCCTTCATGCGGCTGTCTCCTTCATGCGGCTGCCACCTTCACATACAGTTGCCATCTTCATGCGGCTGCCTCCTGCATGCGGCTGCCATCTTCATGTGGTTGTCCACCCTCATGCGACCGCCATCCTTATGCGGCTGCTACCTTCATGCGGCTAGAATTGTGGGGGGCCACCCGTATGCGATTCACTTAGAGACCGCACTCATGCAGCTCTGCCAGGACATCCTACTCGTGACAGTTGAGACACGTGGTGGTCCTCACGACATTTGAGCCACGTGGCGGTCTTATCCCCTCGGAGCTATGGCTGCTAGCAAATCATAACAACCCAGATTTGTTACAATCATCATAATTACCCAGATCAAATCAAATTTATTGCAATCAAGCAGGATGAACACGTGGCCAGAGATCCGAGCTTGTCATAACAAATCACGAAGATTCGTGGCAATCAATATTAATTGCCCATACAAATTTGGCACAATCAACATTAACTGCCCAGATTTGTTGCAAACAAAATTAACGGCCCAGATTAATTACCGTCGACTTTTTAATAGGCAATCATTGCAAATCCTAATGATCACACCCTACTCCTATAAATAGCAAGGTGCCATTCCCTTACAAACAGACGGACGCAAACAGAGACAGACACAGAGAGACGACTCCCCCGGCTGGATACACAGAGAGAGCAGCGGCGCACAGAAGAGTCTCCCCACACATTCTGAGAGCATTTCTTCACCAGAGCCAAGGCTACGTTCGATCGTCCAAGGAGTAAGGCAGAGCTGCCATCGCTTTCTCGAGCCTCTACCGTCACCCCCCAGAAAAACTAAACAATTGTACTTAGATTGCTGTACCTAGGTTTTCGTCCCTAGGCTTTCTTTGTACGAGCGAGTTTGTGTTGTAAAGTAAAAGTCCAGTCCTCCGATATAACTGTTATGTTCTTTTATAATCAATGGCAAATAGACCCTAGACGAATAGTTAGATAGATGAGATGGTCATATGGTTTATTTAGTTATTTTCAATTTCTTGTAAGACATTATATTATACTCAAAAGTAATAATAGAATATTATAATTTAATTTAGTATTGTGAAAGAGCAAAAGAAATAAAAAATCTTATTTTATGAGAACTTATTTATTACGGCCTAGGCAGCGTTATACCGTCGATACTGTGGCATAGGCTAGACTTGCTCACACACTCGCATCCCGAAAAGTGGGTACAGATCGTGACACAGATCCCGATACCAAAATTTTCTAAAAAATGTTCAAGGAGGCTTTTCATGAGCAGTATGTCCCCTAGCAATCCGTCGACAGAAAGAAAGACGAGTTCATAATGTTGAAGCAAAACAACATGTCATCGATGATTATGACTCAAACTTCTCGAGACTCATAAAATTTGTCAGAGCCTTCCTGCCCAACAAAAAAGCCTGGTGCGAATGCTTCCAATAAGGCCTAATTGTAGGGACGTCACGAATCAAAGGTGCCAAACCTACCGCGAGTCCTATGAAGCCGCTCTTGATAGTGAGCGAATCTTCGATCGTATGTCGCAACGAGAAGTGTCAGTTGTCCGCAATAATTTCATAAATTGTCCTAATGATGTGGGAGGATCTGGAGTAGTCCGGACATAAATGATAATAGAGGTCCCTACCCCCGACTACAGTACTATAGATACAAAAAAATGGGCACATGGCAGTCAATTGTCGAGTGGGATGCTTTAAGGGTGATCAGGTTGACCACAAGACTTATGAATGTTAAAAGGGGAGGAAAAATTAAAATCCTACTATAAATATTTTGAATCAACACCCTCCGAGAAACTTTCCAACCCAGAATAGAGTGCCTCTAGCTCATGGCGTTAATGCAGCGCCAGTGAACTCGTAAAATCAACGCCACGGAGCACAAGGCCGAGTCTATGCATGGACTCGAGATGAAGCATTTGCGTCGGATACTATTGTAATATGCATACTACTATATAAAAATATACATGCTCATGTATTATTCGATTCGGTTGCAACGTATTGTCACGACCCGCATCCGCTTTTCGGATATGTGACGTGTCCAAGCCCAGGCTATGCTGCGATATCGGCGGTAGTACGCTGTCTAGCCCGCAATAAACAAAGTGTTCATAAATACTAACTGCTCATTCACAACAACTAAATAAACTTTACAAAATATAAAAGTTTTACATTTGAAGAAGAATATAAGTTTTACAATTATAGAAAACTACCACACATCTAACTAGTCTTCTATGGTCTGGCCTTCGAGTCTCTACCTCTCCCTCGTATGGTCCATAGCGCAAAAGTAGACACGTCATCCTCACCTATAACAATGATCCAGTTAGAAAAGATGAAGAGTACAACCATATTGCAATTAATGTTGTTAGTCCAAAATAAGTTAGAACAATGAGAAACTATGATGGAAAAGAGTATATATAAGAAATAGCAAAGAGATGAACTAACAGGATATGAACTAGCAATACCAAGATATGAACTAGCAGGATGTAACTAGCAAGGTATGCACTAACAAGATATGAACTAGAACTAGATAAAGAGAAAATAGGAACAACTATGTGTGTGTGAAATACCTTTTAATACGTGAACGGCTGGGCTAATACGGTACTTCATACGATGGCTATCCACAATAATACGGTATGGCTAATTCATACGTGGGGTGTATGACTAAGCTATCCACAATCAAAATGTTTGGGTTTGTTCACGTACTTACTGAGTATTTCCCCTCCCGACTCTCTAACAATCAATAACGGTCAATGATACACTAAGAAGGATGCGATAACTACGGTGTCACAATCGTGTCTCAATAGAATATCAAGCAATGACTCAACGAGATATCAAACAAGAAAACTATATAAGGATGAGGGGAATGCCGATCTAGAAGCTGTCAACCTATAACACATATCGCACCACGAACCGTGCACGAAAACTATAAATCAATTCTAATGTTCTAATTCTAAATTCATGGAACAGTGGCTAGTTGGGTTACTAATATAATAATAATTAATTCTAGAATAAATTACTTAAAAGTATCATTTAACCTAATAATAATCTAAATATAATATAAACATGCAAGTTTGGCCATCAAAAGTCATGTTTCCATTTTTTGGAAACCATGCACGCAAATCGAGGCATGCCATTGACTACCTAGTCAAATGCTGTGAACTCTAGATTTTGGAAGTGCACCTTCGTAGATTTCAGCACCATGAGTGCGCTGGAATCAACCATGTCGCAAAATCATGCTTTGGTCAAAAGATATTGTCGTTATGGCTAATCGTGACCAATACGGTGATCAAGCGATCAATTCTGAGTTCAATAGAATAACTAAAATACTAGATGAACTAAATAATTTCTGGAAAAAATATATGTCATAGTGCTCTGTGTCAGCTTTCCAAAAATTTAAACGGTTCGTGATTTCAATTTTCGATCCTCCCGAAATCTCGAAAACATCAAAACGTGTCAAGTTTCGGACAACCGACACTCCACGAATTTTCCAGAAATTTAGGAAGAAAATATACGAAAATAAATTACATATTCGGAAAGCTTACCTCGATACGAATCCAACAAAAGAAAACGGGGCACGAAAAGCACTTCGGAGCTCTCCGCAATCGTCTCGGGAAGTTGAGGAATCACCAAGATTAAACCACAATGGAGGAGGCTATAATTAATTAGGGTTTGTGAATATACATGCATATATATAGGAGAGAGAGAGAGAGAGAGGCGGTTACTGTAGCGGGCACCGATAGGTGGGCCCCCCCGGGTAGATGACTAGATATTTATTTATTTAATTCAGAAAACCATTTAAAAATTATTTTAAGTCCAAATAAATCAAAATAAACTGTAGAAAAAATCCAGAAAAATTCAAAAAAATTCTAGAAAATATTTCTAAGTGTCTAGAATCTAAATAAAATATTTTAACACAAAATATCATCGTGTGACCTCACAGTAAATTCCCAAAGCCTGTAAAATATAATTTCTATAGGTTTTAATTATATGAAAATTTCCAAATATTCTAAAAAAATTCAGAAATTTTTTAAAATATTCTAGAAAATATTTTTAGTCATTTAGAGCCCAAATAAAAATATTTGGTCCAAAAATACCCCTGTATGACCTTACAGTAAATCCTAAAAGTCCCTAAAAATAATAAAACCTTAAATATTAAATACCTAAAAATATACAAAATTTGTAGAAAAATATAAAATAGCTAAATAATACATATATAAGCTATCTAGATGTCATATGACCTTAATATGGTCATAGCCCACCTACAAGCTTTGGCATGACTCCCAATGACCGTAAAATTAATCATAAACAAATAAAATAAAAAATTAAAAATTCGGGTAGTGGACTTACAAATCTACCCACCTTAGAAAAATTTCGTTCTCGAAATTTCAAAAGATACAAATAGGCACGACCAAGAATATCATCCAAATATGACATGATCAATCGATATGAATAAGCACAACAAAGAATATAATCAAAAAAATAATGTGATGAATGATCAAAATTGATCAGGCGTATAGAATCAAAATCTAAATATGTTTTAGAAATATAGTGGAAGGATATCAAAATAGGTTTAAAAGATGATGATTCAAAAATAGAAAAATATGAGAGAAATAAAGAACTACTAGTTGTAGAGAAGGTGGTAACAAGAAATAAGACATCAAATAAATTTGAAAGAATTTTTTTTAATAGTCGTATGCCAATAAAGGATATAGTCGCTATGATATTCGAAAATCATAAGTATATCCGAAGTCATTTAACCGAGAATTTATGCCTCGCCAGTGTACATCTGGCTGCCGTGAACCCTTGGTTTCATGACTCAAGTATAATATATTATCGAACACTTTATCAACTCTACCCAATATTGACATAATAAATCAAAAGATCAATAATACAAATATGATATAGTTTTAGTAATATTCGACAACCTATACATACTTAAAATTATTTCAACTTAGGGGTCATGCCACGCCAGTGCGCTGCTGACTGCAGTGAACTCGCAGTCTCCATAATTCAAATAAATGGGGACAATGCACATCTGCCTTACCATTCTATGTCCCCGAAAATTATTTTAACTATATCTATAAGAATTTCAAAGGAACTTCAGTAAATTCAAATAAGTCGATCATGATAAGAAAATATAAGTATCTGTCCTTGAGTAAAAGTATCAGTTTTGAAAATAAAACGATCACAAAATGAACGAAGACGACTTGAATTAATATATAGATAATTGAACCAAGATTATAAATTGAAAATAAAATGATTACAAAATAGTTTTAAAAATAAAATGAGGTTTAGAAAAATTAGGAATTGAATTTTCTGAAGGCCTAACTTACCAAACGTATATTCTACCCACCTTGGATCTTACCAACATGTCAAAACAAAATAACATATTCTCTTAGAAAAATTCTTCGATTTATCCATGTCTAGACTCCAATAAATTATTGGCTAAATCACATAGCCTATTTAACAATCTTAACTATCCAAGGGTCAAATTGAATAAGGGACTCCTAGTCCTATTTATTCTCATAAAATCAAATCAAACCTAATTGTGAATGAGCATCCTAGTCGCAAGCTTGCAGTAGTACGACTAACTTAAGTACTACCACAAGTTTGCAATTATTTGCGAAAATAGACCTGCATGGACCACCATAAAAACTTGTCACGACCCGCACCCACTTTTCGGATACGAGACGTGTCTAAGCCTAGCCTACGCCGCAGTATAGGCGATAGTACGCTCTCTTGCACGCAATAAACAAAGTTCTCATAAATACTAACTGTTTATCCACAACAACTAAATCAACTTTATAAAATATAAAAGTTTTACATTTGAAGAAAAATGTAAGCATTTATAATTATATAAAACTACCACACATCTAACTAGTCTTCTATGGATTGGCCATCGAGTCTCTACCTCCCCCTCGTATGGTCCAAAGCACAAAAGTAGACACATCATCCTTACCTATAACAACGATCCAGTCAGAAAAGGAGCAGAGTACGACCATATTGCAATTAATGTTGTTAGTCCAAAATAAGTTAGAACAACGAGAAACCATGATGGAAAAGAGTATATATAAGAAATAGCAAAGAGATGATCTAACAGGATATGAACTAGCAATACCAGGATATGAACTAGTAGGATGTAACTAGCAAGGTATGTACTAACAAGATATGAACTAACAAGATATGAACTAGAACTAGATAAAGGGAAAATGGGAACAACTATGTGTGTGTGAAATACCTTTTAATACGTGAATGACTGGGCTAATACAGCACATCATACGATGGCTATCCACAATAATAAGGTACGGCTAACTCATACATGGGGTGTATGACTTTGCTATCCACAATCAAAATGCTTGGGTTTGTTCACGTACTTACTGAGTATTTTCCCTCCCGAATCTCTAACAATCAATAACGATCAATGATACACTAAGAAGGATGCAATAACTAAGGTGTCACAATCGTGTCCCAATGGAATATCAAGCAATGACTCAACGGAATATCAAACAAGAAAACTATAGAGTAAACGTTATAATGAACTAAAACAAAATACAATACTGTACTTGCCTGAATCCTTGCACAATCCGTAGCCACAAGTAGAGGATGAGGGAAATGTCAATCTAGAAGCTGCAAACCTATAACATGTATCGTACCACGAACCGTGCACGAACACCATAAATCAATTCTAATATTTTAATTCTAAATTCATAGAATAGTGGCTAGTTGGGTTACTAATCTAATAATCATTGATTCTGGAATAAATTACTTAAAACATCATTTAACCTAATAATAATCTAAATATAATCTAAACATGCAAGTTTGGCCATCAAAAGTCATATTTCTATTTTTTGGAAACCATGGCACGCAAATCGAGGCGTGCTATTGACTATCTAGTTAAACGCTGTGAACTTTAGATTTTGGAAGTGCACCTTCGTAGATTTCAGCACCACGAGTGCGCTGGAATCAACCGTGCCGCAAAATCATGATTTGGTCAAAAGATATTACCGTTATGGCTAATCGTGACCAAAAAAGTGATCAAACGATTGTGAAACCCGCAATATAGGTATTATTGGATTTTTGGAATTAATCGAATTTTAGTTGATTATTAGATTTTGGTTGCCTTAGAGTTTCCCTAGTTAATTGGTTAGCTAGTTAGGTTTATTTTTATTATTATCATTATTATTACTATTATTATTATTATTTGTCACGCCCCAGAACCAGAATACTGGAGAGCGGGGGCAGAAATAGCCAGCTACGTATATTGAAATGGAAACCACCTCGATATACGGTCACGGTTGTCTAGATATGTTAGGGTTTTCTACAAGCCAACAGTCTCTTATGGTCATGAACAAGCCTAGTGTCTCAATCACCACAAGTAAGTAAAGTCGCAAGACGTATGATCATTAAATATACAATAATAAGGCGTCCCAAATATTACATATTCAGCTGATCATGAAACTAGTCGTTAAAAAATGTTAGGACTAGCAAGAGTTTAGTCATACATGATCAACCCTAGGATTTGTCAATCATGTTTACAGCCCGTAGGCAGACAGTAAGTAAAAGTGCTTCGAGCTAACAGGTGCTCGTCGGCTAAACGCCTCAAAAGAATAATTTTTACAATAGAGTGAGCAAAACAAAATAGAAAACCCACTCTTGGCCCGGATTCCGTCTAGTGTTCACCATTGGACTGGAAGCTTGGTAGATCCTCGGGAGCTGCTCCGAAATCTGGCCACACAAAACCAGCTGGGTCAACCCCAGAAAGAGCAAGTGCCACAAGGGGGCCACGAAATAAGAACAAAAGCCAGCAATCAGTACAAAAAATCTAATATTAAAACTAAAATTATGAAAACATGTCAGGATGATATACGACAAGATAACTATGAAACTATTCCGATAGCCAGGTTACAACCCGTAAACCAAACAAGGACCGGGGTTGTAACCCTTCATCTGAACAGAGCTTGGTTTCCCACCATTTATCGGCAAGATAAGTAATGTAAGTAATCAAGACAGGAAGCAATCTTGCATGGGATCAAGACATGACTAGACTGGTTATACCTCATTCAATCAATCACGGCCAAGCAGATCCTACGGCTTACTACTTTAACTAACTAGGGTTATCACAGGCCTAATTACTAACAAGATGCAGTGAGATTGTTCTACAGCCACAAGCCCTGTAGACCATCCAGGTTACCCAGGACGAAAGATTAGGGTTGAATTCAGGTGGGTACATCGTCCAGGAGACGCATGTACCCTTAGGTGACTTAGAGGGTGCAACACCTGACAGTGTGCTGGAAATGCGCCCTACTCGACGGCAGGCTACAAATCCCTGGAGCGCCCAGGTAACGGGATTGCCTGTAGCTGTGTCATCTCTTCATGACTACTGTGTTATTCTAGTTATTAGCCTTAATCCATTTTAGTAGGTACTCCTGACCGTGGTACTCAGGAGTCCCATCCTAGACATGATGCGAGACTGGACAAGTGGATTTAACAAGCAAGCAAGAAAGAACCACCCACGGTGTCAAGACAGGTCAAGCTAAGTTATCAGGTCATGTCAAGTCAGGAGTGCGCCATCACGGGCCACTATCAAGTTATCAAGATAAATCATGTCAGGGTACTTGTCAGGAGTGTGCCACGACGGGCCACTATCATGTCAGGTTGGTCATGTCAGGAGTGCACCACTACGGGTCACTGTCGTGTTATGCAAGTTTCTTGCCATACCAAGCCATGTACAATAGTCATTCCAAACATATTAAGTAAAATCAAGTTCATGACAAAAGGCGTAAGGATATAAAATGGGCATAAAATATCTAATAAAATATCAAAGTACAGGGTTATAGAAGAGCCAAGCTTAAAGATATAAAACTAAAACTCTAAGAGCCAATGGATTAAGCAAGGGGTCAAGGGGCAGCATACGTGCAAAAGCACGCACACAGGGAAGCTGCGTACGCACAAAAGCACGCACGCAAGGCTCGCTCAAGTCTGCGTACCAAGGCACACTCAAGTCTGCATACCAAGGCACACTCAAGTCTGCGTACCAAGGCACACTCAAGGGGAGCAGCGTACATGAAAAGTCACGCACGCTCAAGGGGAGCAGCGTTCGTGAAAAGTCACGCACGCTCAAGGGAGCAGCGTACATGAAAAGTCACGCACGCTCAAGGGAGCGGCGTACATGAAAAGTCACGCACGCTCAAGGAAGCAGCGTTCGTGAAAAGTCACGCATGCTCAAGGGAGCAGCGTACATGAAAAGTCACACACGCTCAAGGGGAGCAGCGTTCGTAAAAAGTCACGCACGCTCAAGGGAGCAGCGTACATGAAAAGTCACGCACGCTCAAGGGACACGCTTCCAACAGGAAGCGTACCTAAGTCTGCATACGCAGCGCTAAAGAGCGCGCATAGCTCAGGGTGCGTAAGCTAAACAGCTCTGCACACTGCTCACTGTCTTCTCCAAACAGTAAGAACACCATGGATGAACCCAAGGCTTCAAAGCATCATAACTTGGCCATCCGAACTCCAAATCCAGATTTCTAAAGTTCCAACTTGGGTAGAATTGAATGCTCTTCCACTTGGAAACACCAAAATCCATGAAAATCTAACTTAAAGAGATCAAACCATGCAAAATCCGAAAATAGAAATAACTTAGATCTAGAGCAAAGGAGACTTCAAATCACAAAACACCAAGTTCTAATGTTGATCACCATGTCCTAATCTAGCAAATGAACCAAGAAAATAGGGCTCTCATGAAGTGGCAAGGTGCACTTGCCTAGGGTTAGGAGAGTTGTGGAGGAAGGAGAAGAAGAAGAAGAAGGAAATTAATGGTGGAAGTTATGAGGAGAGAGAGTGGTAGGTGGGGGTTATAAAGAGGGTGAGTTGTGGTGGGTTGAGGGGTAGCATAGGTAAAGGTGATCCAACTCACATAAAACCGAACCAATCCAAATAAAACCGAGCCATGCCAAAACCCAAAATACGGGAAATACCGAAATCCCACAAGTTTGAGAAAAATAAAAATACATGCCAAAAATCCAGATACGAGTATAAATACGAAATACGGGAAATACGGGAAATGAGGGTGACATTATTATTATTATTATTATTATTATTATTATTATTATTATTATTATTTTGGTCGATTAATTAAATTATTTTAGTTATTTTAGAATAATTGATTGATTGGATCGCTTCTTCATTCAGGCCCTGAGACCCAACCCAACTCCTCACAAACCCAAACCCAAAACTATTATTTAAAAAAACAAACAAACAAACAAACTCTCCCCCATCCATCCCACGTACAGAAACTCCCTCCCACTCTTTCCTTTCCATCACTCATTCTTTCTCTCTTCCCCTCAACTTCCTCCTCACCTTAACCCACACCACCACTCATCCCCTCTCCCTCACTCTTAATCTCATATTTTCCCCACCCTTCTCCAAAACCCTTTTCCCTCATCCTCCAGAATCTTCCGCCGGCCCTGCCAGCTCCGGCCGACCCCGCCTCCCGTGCCGGCCGACCCCAGCAGCGCCCCACGCCCCTCGGCCAGCCTGCGACCGCCTTCACGGTCGACCCCAGGACAGCGTGCTCCTCCGTGCGACCACGCCCTTTCCGGCGGCCCCTTCCAGCCCGAGCCCCGCTTGGCCACCGTGCCCTAGCCACCCGTCGGAGCCAGCGCCTCTGTCCGGCCATCTCCAGCGCCCCAGCGACCCCTGTGGCCGCCCGCTCCAGCACAACTCCAGCCCGAGCCCCGCTCGGCCCGCTTCCGACCGCGCCCAGCCCCGATCCAGCGAGCAGGAGCCCCGCCCGGCCGTTGTCCGTCCAGCACGCGTCCACATGTCTCTGGGCCATCTGTCCCCGTCTGGTTGCCTTTCTGTATCCTGTCTTTGCCGCTGTATCGTACCGATCTGCTCTACGGTGGCTTCCCGTGCGTCCCGACCCCCTAACCCACGAGTTGGCCGCTATCCGGACGCTATTCTAACTTTTCTCGAGTTTTTTCGCAGCTTTTCGGTGACCCACGGGTTTTCCGATCCGCTTCTCGGCCATAGCCGCCTCCTCTCGGCCACCCCGATCTCCGTCCGTTGTTTCCGTGCCCCGATCCGCTGTTCGCAGATTATTTTTTTCTAATATTTGCATCTGAGAGCTCTAACCGAGCAATTGAGGTATAACTTTGTGTCCTCGTGTCCCTCTAGTAGATAGTCTGTGATGACGCGGTCCCGATCCTGTTTCAAGATTCGGTATTTTGATATATATTGTTGCTTTTAGGTGATACTTAGAGTATCGGTTACGTCGCGGCGTATTTTCTATTTTGGATATGTTGTGCTGTGGTTCATTTTTGGATTGGATATTCATTTTTGGGCTGGTAATTAGTGATCCCTGGTTTGGGATATTTAAATTGTGTTGTGGTTGACATCCTCCCAGGATTGGGTTGTCCCAATTACAGAGGAGGTGCTGCCCAAATTTTTAGGAAATATTTTTAAAAAGGGGATTTCCTTATAAAATTGGCAATTTGAATAAAACCTATTTTCCAAAGAAAACCGGTCTTTGCAAAATGATTTATAGATTGGATTTTGTCAGTTTTTGGATTTTATAGATTTTGTATCACAAGTTAGGCGACGACCATATCGGTCGAATGAGCCTCGGCGAAACGCAAACGCATTCCTGTACGTTGAGACGGTAGCCAGAAACATGAGATTGCACGACCAAGTCTGAGACTCTTTAATTTTTAAATTAATTATAATTTATTTTAGAACTGGTACTGCTTTTAGTATTTATGGTGCAGGGCCTCGTCCTACTGTTTGGACCGTTCGCGGCACTCAGAGCTCGTCTTAGGATTAATTAATTTATGTAAATAATTTGTAAAGGGCATAAGTCCAGTTTTTCCTTTATTTCTCTGTGACCATGTATTGTGTAGCGTAGCTTTTTCTTATTTTTCTGGAATATTAATTTTGCCGTTAAACGCGTAGAATATAAAATAGATATATAAATATTTTATAAAGAAAAATTTATAAGTTTTTTCATAATAAATATCTGGTGATTTAGAAATTCACATGTTTTCTCATTTAAAAGAAAAAACCTAGTTTTATATATATATATATTTAAAATACAAAGTTTTGCCAAATTAACCGGTAATTGCTATTCTTTCCAATTAATCAGTAATCGACTTTTTCGATTAAAATGATAACGAACGTAGTTTAAGATGTTAGACAACTTTTCGGTAGATTAACTAAGTAACTTAAAATCTGACTAGGGTCTGCTTTTAGAGATTGTAACTAGCACACCTAGAATGGTTTCATTATGGTTCTAAGTCAAGGTTCTCAACTGTAGGATCTCAGAGACGTACTTGACTTCCTCCTCGGTACCGACATTCCCGATCCAGTAAATTAACAGAGGCAAGTTACGGTTATGTTTTCTTGTATTTTATTTAGTAATTGTCAAGTTGCATGTTTAAACCACATTGCTACACGGAACCCTCTCCTAGGGTTCGAATATTGATTGATATTGATTGCAAAAATTAGGGGAATAGTGTAACGTTTATGGCCAATACCCCTCATATTGCATGATTGTGCGAGCTTACCCCTCTTACACACGGGGATAAGCCGTATCGCGTCGTTAGGACGCTATTGTACAACCTAAGCCAGTCATAGACGTTTACACATTCAAATCATATTGTTTTAAATTGTCAAATTGCTGGAAAATAATGTTTCAACTGTTTAGCCTGCACTTTTCCATTATTACTTGAAATGTGAGATACATATTCGTACTTGCTCCCTCTTGACTGGAGACCAAAATTTTTAGGTGTCATTGAGGATGCTGAGCTATGTACAATAGCTACTATGACCCGGTATTGAATCCTATGGTGTTGCCAGAGTCCCCCTTGGAGGACGCAGAACCTGAGGCCGATGAGCCGACCGCCTAGCTAGTTGTTTCCAGTTTTCTAGTTTTATTATTTTGGAGTTTTGTTAATTTGAATTCAGTACTTTATTTCAGTTCTTCCATTTCTAGTTGTACTTTTCAATTGTTGAATAAAAAGTTCTAAAATTTTTGTATATTCAAGTTGTGATAAATGTATAGATGTTGTTGTGAATACCTACATATAGAACGGCTTACTGCCGCCGTCTCACAACGGTGCAGGCTGGGCTTGATCCGGTTCGACCCAATAATTTGGGATCGGGTCGTGACATATTTTTAGTGGTGGCCCATGCAGGTCTGATCAACAACTTATAATAACATATCTAGAAACAATTAGAACACTAGAACATTAATTTGTCACAACATAGGACCGAAATATATTATAAATAAATATTTTTGTTTGTTATAGACTGGTAGGCTACCTTGCTTATGTTTTGCATCCTAAACCTTATCCAGCATAGGCCAATTGTATGGTGGTCTATTTTACTATCTACTTTAGTTTCTAGATTTTATATATATCTTTTAGTGTCCCTTGGCTTTCAGAGGTTATCTTCCTCCATATCCTTATCACACTCCAACATTCCTTAGCATCCATACTCTTTTGTTATTTATGGATTAGGATTAGATTTTTTCCAATCTCCTTTTTTCAACAAACCTATATCAAAAATTTCAATTAGTTGATCAAATCATACTTCTCTATCTTTATTTAGAATCTAGATCTATTTCACTATTTAGAGTTTCAAATTCTCCTTTAGCAAACTTGGTAAACTTTTATCTATCCAGAGTATTTTTACGACTAGTGTATCCAACCATTTATCTTGACATTATTTTCAATTGACTTTCTTGGGACCAATCCCGAACCAAATTCTTCTGGAACCATAAAGCCCCAAGGTTAATTATTACCAAAAAAATTGGTTCAACTTAGCTTGTTCACGAATCTTCCAAGGGAATTATTTTCCAAATATAATTCCAATATTGATTGATATTTCCTAAGTTATTCTAAGACCAAGAATATTTCCATTTGTTGACTTTCCCCACTCAACTTGAAACCTTACTCTCTCTAAGAACTTCTTGATCAGTTCAGGGCCTTGAAAGCTTCCAAAACTCAATACTTGAGTATCATGAAGCAGGAACGGTCAGAGAATTGATTCCATCATAATATTAAATTTTCTTTAGTCATTGAAAAACTTTTTGAATTGTTGAATTATCCCTTTGAAACTTCCATGGACAAAGACAAAAAAATATTCAATGACCTAATATGGCTTCGCACATATGCGTCGTAACCATCTATTTGAATTATAGAAACTGCGAGTATACTGCAGCCAGTTGCGCACTGGCGGAGCATAGACTCTAAGTTGAAGTGATTCAGGTGTTGATAGATTTTTGGATATTATTGAGACTACATCCTAAATGCATCAAATTTGTCTCCTTTGTTGTTCAGCCAGAAATGGATAAAATTGATAGACCACTCGGTAACCTATCATTATTCAAGTTATGGAGCCAAAATTTCACTACAGTCAGGTGCACTCTGACGAGGCATGAATTTGAGGCAAAGTGACTTCGGATATACTTGGGTTTTCGGATATTATTGAGACTATATCCATAATATGGTTGTATTTTCTGCACCATCAAATTATTCTGACTGTTGTCCGGTTAGAGGATTTGTATTTTTAGCGATTTTCTATTTTCAGAAATCTCATATCACAGCCAGAAAGGATATATTTTCAATAAAATTATACTTGATTTTTTTTTAAAACTTATTAGGACCATATCAATCTCTATTGACTCAATCTTTTTCCTGTTTCAACCTTAGTACGTTGCATATATATATATATTTATTTATTTATTCATTTATTTGTTTATTATTATTATTATTATTATTATTATTATTTTTAGTTACATATTTTGGAAGCTGTAGATAGTTGTGGATAACTTTATATATTAAATAGTTGACATACATCTTGTGGATGACCATATGTGTATAGTTGACAGCTATATGCAGGGGAAACATAGATTGTTACTTATCTCATTCCTTGTAAGGGATCCTTGGGATTAATATTAGATAGCTAAAGGGTAGAAAAAGTAGAAGAATACCTTGAGTAAGCTAGCCTTGAGGGAGCGGTATATCTAGCTTGTGATTTATTTGGAATAGAATCGTTAGTAGTATTCGCTAGTGTCTAAACCTCAAACAAATGATGGTATTTGATGATTTTGAGTTTTATGCTTAAAGGAAGAGTTACTGAAGATAAAGGAAGACGTAGGAAGAGTTAGCGAGAAAAGTATAGGTTTTGGTAATGTTCTCCCATGGAGGAAGTGAATTTGGATTATATATATATATATATATATATATATATATATATATATATATATATATATATATATATAATATGTGAATATAATGATCAAGTAAAGGAACACTTGACGAGGATCAACTTTTATGATTAGATGACTACTATACCTAGAAGGGACGGATATAGCCATGAAAGAAATAACACGAGCAATGGAATGATAGGTTCTAGAGAAGGAATAAGCAGAGAGGAATTGAGTTAAGACCATTGGCATACAACTTTGGAAATGAGCAATTGAATTTGTAATTTCTACCAAACATTGGAGGCTCATATTGGTTATGGTAAGAACGATTGGGATTCTGTGGTATTTTGCTAATGCGTTTGGATGAGAACGATTGATAGGTGCATAGTTAAAGATTAAAATTGATTAATGATTATAATTCTGTCAATTGATTTCAAGAATTGAAAATTCTCGAATATAGGTCATGGATCAACTTAAAGAATTTTCTACGGATTTACTATGGTAAGGGAAGATTGTAATTTTGATGTAGTCAGTTTTGGAAGAATGGCTGACAATTGGAAGTTGATTTCTGTAAAATATTTTGATCGAGAGGCATATTTGAAATTGAAATACATTTGGCATACGAGTTACATACAACGACGAAAGAAAATTTGATTTAGGTGATTTATGATTCCAAATAGAGTAGTTCTAATACCTTGGCGGCTGCCTTATAGTTTTCTGTAGATACTTAGAGTTCAACTAGTTTAGCAAGTTAGAAATTGAATTTTTGCATGGGGTATTAATAAGATTGTTATTTTGTAAGTTATTTTTCCCGCATATCCTATCTTTGATCCTTGAAATAGTGATACGATATTGTTCTATCCCCTTTGATTATCACTCAGTCCTCAATAGAACTATCTTATCCGATTATATTATAATCATAGATATATTATTCTAATCATCCTCGCTATCCTCCCATCATACAACTTATTGAGTTCTCCTTAGTCATAAACCCTTATATCCCATTCCAATTTGATCTGGAATTTTTAGTCCCTTAACTCAGAAGATTTCATCATTTTTTTTTGTATTCTCAATAAACTGTTGACGTTCGTTTCTTTCTTGCCTTGTCTGTTTCACGAGACCTCATTTTCTCCTATTTTTGATCATAATTGTACCAAGATTTTTCTCGTGCCTAAAATGATTTTGATCTCAACCATATTCCAACCCTATCTCAGATCATATCTAGATAATTTTGATCGTGCCTATATTTTATCATCTTAACCAGTGATCATGACTGGTATTCGATCGCGGCTGATGATTTAAATTCCATGTTTGATCAAGGTTAAATGATTTTTGATTGTACCCTCGGCCCTTATCTCTGAAATTTCGAGGACGAAATTTTCTAAGAAGGGAAGGTTGTGAAACCCGCAATATAGGTATTATTGGATTTGGAATTAATCGAATTTTAGTTGATTATTAGATTTTGGTTGCCTTAGAGTTTCCCTAGTTAATTGGTTAGCTAGTTAGGTTTATTATTATTATTATTATTATCATTATTATTATTATTATTATTATTATTATTATTATTATTATTATTATTATTATTATTATTATTATTATTATGGTCGATTAATTAAATTATTTTAATTATTTTAGAATTATTGATTGATTGGATCGCTTCTTCGTTCAGGCCCTGAGACCCAACCCAACTCCTCACAAACCCAAACCCAAAACCATTCTTTAAAAAAAAAAAAAAAAAAAACTCTCCCCCACCCATCCCACGTAAAGAAACCCCCTCCCACTCTTTCCTCTCCATCACTCATTCTTCCTCTCTTCCCCTCAACTTCCTCCTCACCTTAACCCACCACCACCACTAATCCTCTCTCTCTCACTCTCAATCTCACATTTTCCCCACCCTTCTCTAAAACCCTTTCCCCTCATCCTCCAGAATCTTCTGCCGGCCCGGCCAGCTCCGGCCGACCCTGCCTCCCGCGCCAGCCGACCCCTGCAGCGCCCCCCGCCCCTCGGCCAGCCCACGACCGCCTTCACGGTCGAACCCCTGACCGTGCGCCCCTCCGCGCGACCACGCCCTCCCCAGCGGCCTCGTCCAGCCCGAGCCCCGCTTGGCCACCGTGTCCTAGTCGCTCGCCGAAGCCAGCGCCTCCGCCCGACCATCTCCAGCGCCTCGGCGACCCCTGTGGCCGCCCGCTCCAGCGCAACTCCAGCCCGACCCCGCTCGTCCCGCTTCCGATCGCACCCAGCCCCGATCCCGCGAGCAGGAGCCCCGCCCGGCCGTTGTCCGTGCAGTGCACGTCCACACGTCTTTGGGCCGTCTGTCCCATCTGATTGCCTTTTTGCAGCCTGCCTTTGCCGCTGTATCGTACCGATCTGCTGTCCGGCGGCTTCCCGTGCGTCCCGACCCCCCCTGTCCCGCTAGTTGGCCGCTGTCCGGACGCTATTCCGGCTTTTCTCGAGTTTTTCTGCGGCTTTCCGGTGACCCGCGGGTTTTTCGATCCGCTTCTCGGCCGCAGCCGCCACCTCTCGGCCACCCCGAGCTCCATCCGTTGTTCACGTGCCCCGATCCGTTGTCCGTAGATTATTTTTTTCTAATATTTGCATCTGAGGGCTCTAGCCGAGCAATTGAGGTATAACTTCGTGTCCCCGTGTCCCTCCCGTAGATAGTCTGTGATGGCGAGGTCCCGATCCCATTTCGGGATTCGGTATTTTGATATATATTGTTGCTTTTTGGGTGATACATAGAGTATCGGTTACGTCGTGACGTATTTTCTATTTTGGATATGTTGTGCTGTGGTTCATTTTTGGGTTGGATATTCATTTATGGGCTGGTAATTAGTGATCTCTGGTTTGGGATATTTAAATTATTTTGTGGTTGGCATCCTCCCATGATTGGATTGTCCCAATTACAGAGGAGATGCTGCCCAAATTTTCAGAAAATATTTTTAAAAAGGGGATTTCCTTATAAAATTGGCAATTTGAATAAAACCTATTTTCCAAAGAAAATCGGTCTTTGCAAAATGATTTATAGATTGGATTTTGTCGGTTTCTGGATTTTATGGATTTTGTATCACCAGTTAGGCGACGACCATATCAGTCGAATGAGCCTCGGCGAAACACAAACGCTACAGGGTTTCCTGTACGTTGAGGCGTTAGCCAGCAACATGAGATTGCACGACCAAGTCTGAGACTCTTTAATTTTTAAATTAATTATAATTTATTTTAGAACTGGTACTGCTTTTAGTATTTATGGTGCAGGGACTCGGCCTACTGTTTGGATCGACCGTTCGCGGCACTCAGAGCTCGTCTTAGGATTAATTAAATTATGTAAATAATTTGTAAAGGGCATAAGTCCAGTTTTTCCTTTATTTCTCTGTGACCATGTATTGTGTAGCATAGCTTTTCCTTATTTTTCTGGAATGTTAGTTTTGCCGTTAAACGCGCAGAATATAAAATGGATATATAAATATTTTGTAAAGAAAAATTTATAAGTTTTCTCATAATAAATAATCTGGTGATTTAGCATTTCACGTGTTTTCTCATTTAAAAGAAAAGGCCTAGTTATATATATATATATATATATATATATATATATATATATATATATATATATATATATATATATATATATATATATATATATATATAATATAAAGTTTTTTCAAATTAACCGGTAATTGCTATTTTTCCCAATTAATCAGTAATCGACTTTTTCGATTAAAATGATAATGAACGTAGTTTGCGACGTTAGACAACTTTTCGGTAGATTAACTAAGTAACTTAAAATATGACTAGGGTCTGCTTCTAGAGATTGTAACTAGCACACCTAGAATGGTTTCATTATGGTTCTAAGTCAAGGTTCTCAACTGTAGGATCTCGGAGACGTACTTGACTTCCTCCTCGGTACCGACATTCCCGATCCAGTCAATTAACAGAGGCAAGTTACGGTTATGTTTTCTTGCATTTTATTTAGTAATTGTCAAGTTGCATGTTTAAACCACATTGCTACACGGAACCCTCTCCTAGGGTTCGAATATTGATTGATATTGATTGTGGGGATTGGGAGAATAGTGTAACGTTTATGGCCAATACCCCTCATATTGCATGATTGTGCGAGCTTACCCCTCTTACATACGGGGATAAGCCGTATCGCGTCGCTAGGATGCTATTGTACAACCCAAGCCGGTCATAGACGTTTACACATTCAAATCACATTGTTTTAAATTGTTAAATTGCTGGAAAATATTATTTCAACTGTTTAGCCTGCACTTTTCTATTATTACTTGAAATGTGAGATACATATTCGTACTTGCTCCCTCTTGACTAGAGACCAACATTTTTAGGTGTCATTGAGGATGCTGAGCTATTGTACAATAGCTACTAAGACCCGGTATTGAATCATGTGGTGTAGCCAGAGTCCCCCTTGGAGGACGCAGAACCTGAGGCCGATGAGCCGACCGCCTAGCTAGTTATTTTCAGTTTTCTAGTTTTATTGTTTTGGAGTTTTGTTAATTTGAATTCAGTACTTTATTTCATTTCTTCCATTTCCAGTTGTACTTTTCAATTGTTGAATAAAAAGTTTTAAAATTTTCGTATATTCAAGTTGTGACAAATGTATAGAACAGCTTACTGCCGCCGTCTCACAACGGTGCACGCTGGGCTTGATCCGGTTCGACCCAATAATTTGGGATCGGATCGTGACACCGATCAATTCTGAGTTCAACAGAATAAATAAAATACTAAATGAATAAAATAATTTTTGGGAATAATATATGTCGTAGAGCTCTGTATTAGCTTTCTGAAACTTTAAACGGTTCGTGATTTTTATTTCCGGTCCTCCCGAAATCTCGAAAACATCGAAACGTGTCAAGTTTCTATGAAAACAAATTATATATTCGGAAAGCTTACCTCGATACGAATCCAACAAAAAAAAACGGCGCACGAAAAGCACGTTGGAGCTCTCCGCAATCGTCTCGAGAAGTTGAGGAATCACCAAGATCAAACCACAAAGGAGGAGGCTATAATTAATTACGGTTTGTGAATATACGTGCATATATATAGGAGAGAGAGAGGCAGTTACTGTAGCGGGCGCCGACAGGTGGGCCCCCTGGATGGATGACTGGGTATTTATTTATTTAATTCAGAAAATTATTTAAAAATTATTTTAAGTCCAAATAAATCAAAATAAATTGCAGAAAAAATCCAAAAAAATTCAAAAAAAATTCTAGAAAATACTTCTAAGTGTTTAGAATCTAAATAAAATATTTTAACACAAAATATCATCGTGTGACCTCACAGTAAATTCCCAAAGCCTGTAAAATATAATTTCTATAAGTTTTAATTATATAAAAATTTCCAAAATTTCTAAAAATTCAAAAAAATTCGAAAATATTCTAGAAAATATTTTTAGTCGTTTAGAGCCCAAATAAAAATATTTGGTTCAGAAATACCCCCGTATGACCTTACTATAAATTCTGGAAGTCCTTAAAATAATAAAACCTTAAATATTAAATACGTAAAAATATACAAAAATTGTAGAAAAATATAAAATAGCTAAATAATACATTTATAAGCTATCTAGAGGTCATATGACCTTAATATGGTCATAGTCCACCTACAAGCTTTGTCATGACTTCCAATGACCATAAAATTAATCATAAATAAATAAAATAAAAATAATAAAAAATTTGGGAAGTGGGCTTACACGTATAGTTTTATATCTGCTTTTGCTAACGAAAATAAATTAGCCACGCAACCGCTAGATATGAACATTAGCTTTAGCACTCCATCGGAAGTCGATATGCCTGCAATTTAATTTATAGGGATGGTCACATTTGTATAAGAGGGAGAATGATATCATTGAAAGTCATCATCCAAGACATCAAAGAGTACAACATAATCCTGGACATAAATTGGTTGGGTGCTTATGACGTAACTATCGAATATGCAGAGTAGAGAGTTGTGTTCTGTCGAAGCAGGGCATTACAAAAGGAGATGTCAAACAGAATGCACTCGATACGAAAGCTCGTATATCTCTCCTTAACGCTGTGTTTGGGAACCTAGGAGGGGAGGGAGAGGGAAAAGAAAATGGAGGAGAGTAAAATGAAGGTAAAATTAATTTTTTTCCTTCACTTGTTTGGATAAACAAAAAGTAGGGAAAGGAAAATTTTAAAAATAATATTTTATTTATTATGGAGAAAGATATAATTACCATTTAGTCCTTGATTTTTTCAAATCATAATTAATAACTACTTTATTGAAGGGTAGTTGTGTAATTTATTTCACAATCCTCTCATCTCTCTCCATTTTCCTCCCACTTTTGGAAGAAATTTTTTTGAGTGGGACCCACATGAATTTTTCTTCCACATTCCTCTCCCTCAATTTCCCTCCCTCTTCCTAAACACCACTACTTTTAATTTTTCTTCCATTTTTCTTTCAAAATTTTTCTTCCCTCCATTTTTCTCTCTTTCCAAACAATACCTAAACAATGCTCCCCCTTCCGCATAGCAATAAATATGTGGTATTTATAGTCATAAGTGAAATGTGCAATTTGCTTGGTTGTTGTTGGAAGCTACTTCCAGCCGCGAGAAGCATATGATGTCAATTGAACACTTCACTTAGTGGGAACCAATAGACACTAGACACATGTCTAGCAGCATTTATAATAGACATTATGTCTAATCGTCGAAAGTAAGCGCATTAATGATACTCTTAATGTCAAATCATGTTGCCAGCCTGCTTCACGCAACTGATAGGATATTTCAAAAGACTTATTGTCCTTTGATGTGACATTGTATGGAAGACTCCTTTGGTGTTAGAAGATACTAGGGTCAAGTTGACAATTGCAGGAGATCATAATATGTCCTTCTTCCATTCATGTGTGCAACTAGTCGGAAACGCCTTACCATTCATCATATATAATCAAACATTGGGGAGCTACTAGAATCTCAATATGGTACTATTGAGAAGTTTTTGAACTTCTACTCCAAGTTACGAGCCAAAACTTTTGTTATTGAGGATAATGAGTTCTTAACTGTTATTCCTTTGTCCGTCACTCCAGAGGATAATGCCATGTTAATCCAATTGTTATATTTCGAGGAAGTTACAAAGGTGGTCTGCTCCATATATGGATGGCGTAAGGGGCTGTTTGGTTCGGTAAAACTGTGATGAAAGTGAACAAAAAAATGCATCTGTGCTGAACTCAAAAGAGTTCAAGTGTTTGGTTGCAAAGATGAAACTGAGAATTTTTTGGTTGATTTGACAGTGGACAGTTCCTGTCCCCCTCATTTTTGATCACTTTCACCTCCCCATCTTTTTTCATGAAACTCAAGAGAAACTAGAGAAACTGTCAGAAGAAATGGGCTGAAACTCAAAGAAAGGTGAGTTCATCGGCTGGAGACCGCGACGTGCCATCCCGGAGGCCACGTACGTGCCATCAAAAGAAATGGGCTGAAACTCAAAGAAAGGTGAGTTCATCTCCCTTGTCGACGGCCACGTACATGCCATCCCGGAGGTCACCGGCGACGGCCGGAGTGGAGGTGCTCCTGGAGGCGGGCTTCGACCTCCGGGAGGCTCCTTCTCCGATCAAAAAAAAAAAAAAAAAAACCAAAAGGAGGGAAAGGAGGAAGATGAGGCCTGGAGGATGGGCTCTCGCGGTGGAGATGGGCTCAGGGAGGAGGAGGAGCCGGAGACCGTGGTTCCGCCGAAAAAAAGAAGAAGCACGCTGCTGCTCTTCCTATTCTTGAGAGAGAAAGGAGAATGGAGGAAATGACAAAGTGCTTTTTTTTTTAGAATGGAGGAAATTTAATGTGAAGAAGACTCGAGAGAGAGAGAGAGAGAAAGATTCTTTCGGAAATGACAAAATCCTTTTTTTTGTCTTCTGTTTAATTATGGTAATTATGATAATTAATAGCTAATTATGATAATTAATTTAATGGAGAAAATGAGATGCCAATAGATAATAGATAATTATGATAGTAACTAATTATTTGATATCTAATTGTGAGAATTAATTAATTATGATAGTAACTAATTATTTGATAAAATAGTTAATAGATAATAGATAATTATGACAATTAATTTAATTTTGATAGTGAATGCATTTTTTTTGTTTAATTATAATGATTAATTTAATTATGGGTTACCATTTCCAACATAATCTCTACTTTCAACAACCATCCAAACAACCGAACTCATTTTCTCTTCACTTTCAATAACCATCCAAACACCAAACCCATTTTTCTTTCACTTGCAGGAGACAAAGATTACTACATCCAAACACATTTTGGTAAGTGCCACTTTCACACTTTCAACTGTAACTCATCATGACGTAAGTGTCACTTTCACACTTTCAAAGAGTTACATCTATCCAAACAGCCCCTAAGTGTTGCATGTCCAGATGGGTTCGTAGGCTCTTTTATATCCATTATTGTGATATTATTGGTCATGATGTTTTCCAAGATGTGCTATTGTGTCACTACAAGAAAATGCATGTTCAACGACAAATTTAGGTGTACGACAAAGGTAGGTTTATGTTACGAAAGCTTTTCTACGACATATCTTGCTATGTCGCACATATGTCATTGTAGTTTTGTCTGAAAAAGTATCTGGCGATACGAAGTCAGACTATCACAAAATCTATCCACTTGGAAGACATGTTACATTTCTTATTTAAAATAGCTTTTGGCAACATGTGCCTTGTGTGTCACAGAAAGGTGGTACATTGGCAACGTAACGCATGTCGAAAAAAGTTAGTTCTTAATTATTTTTTATTATGTAGGATGTGACTTTCTACGACATAGTAGTATAGCCAAACTTGAAAACCCTTTTGCTACCTAATATTATTTTTTATGCTATTGTGTCGTAAGGAATGACTAATTTTTTTTCTTTTCGCATATATTTTTTCAACAGATATAAAAACCTTACTTTGAAAACATTGAAATTTGTGTTCAAAGAACTTGAGAACAAAGAGCAACAAGTTACCCTACACATAACATGATATCTAATATAATGTCTTAAAATGTCTCTTCATAGAATAATTCAATAATACAAATACCTTAACAATTCAAGTAACCCATTCAAGGAGAACACTGTACTATATTCTAGCTAGACAATTATAATGTAGACAAAACACATTAACACACCCTTTTTGCTACCTAATATTATTTTTTATGCTATTGTGTCGTAAGGAATAACTATTTTTTTTTCTTTTCACATGTATTTTTTCAACAGATATAAAAACCTTACTTTGAAAAAATTGAAATTTGTATTCAAAGAACTTGAGAACAAAGAGCAACAAGTTACCCTATACATAACATGATATCTAATATAATGTCTTAAAATGTCTCTTTATAGAATAATTCAATAATACAAATACCTTAACAAATTCAAGTAACCCATCCAAGGAGAACATTGTACTATATTCTAGCTAGACGATTATAATGTAGACAAAACACATAAACATTGCCTAAAATAATTTATATTTCCATTGCATACATTAACTTATCCAAAAACACTGATAGATCCAATGATATGATTCCCAAAAAATTTGCATGTTGTCCATATGATCCTGTAAAAGTAAAAGTAAAGAAAAATTATAAATAAAACAAAAAAAATATGATCAAATGTTTAACTATTAAAATAACAATTTTCTACTAAGATAAGTAAATGTCTATGACGCTTCTAGATAAAATATATCTAACATAGGTGAGGGTACGGGGTTATGCCACTTACATCTAGGTTTTTTCTTCCCTATTAAGATCTAAATTATTATTCTACCCTAGTATGACTATCTAGGAGAGTACCTATTGCAATTCTTCGTAACAATGGGTAGTCGTCCTCTTTTGAAGTTTCCATCGAGTACAACTTCTATCATTTGACGAAGGTCATCTTTTAAAGGGAACCACCAATCATGATTATTCGTGTTTTTGAAATAGGAGAAGACAAGAAACAATGATAAAAAGTTCAAGAAGGAAGTGATTGAGTACAATTACGAAGTTCAAAGGTGTCACGCCCCAGAACCAGAATGCTGGACGGAGGCGGACATAGCCAGCTACGTAATCCCAAAGTACGTTAATACTCTGAAATCACGTATAAGCTGTCAAGACATGGGGGTTACTCTACAAGCCATCAGTCAATCCTATGGTTTAACAATCCTAGGTATCTCAATCACAGGCAATTATACAAGAGCAAAGAGTACGATCATCATACATACAATAGTAAGGCGTCCCGAACCATATATACATGACTGATCATGAAGCCAGTACCACAGAACTAATGACTAGCTAGAGTATTAGTCGTACATGATAAGGACTAGCTATAGTCTAGAATACACATATCATGTTATTGCCCGTAGGCTACAATATCAAGGAAAATACCAAAACATGAGCTAAACACGTGCTCGGGGCTAAACGTTACAAGAGGAAAATTTACATATCAGTGGGAGAATGAAGAAGAAACCTACTGAGGCACTCTGGTGCTCCGGCTGGTCACCGTCGAGTAGATGGTGCGGTAGATCCTTCGGGCTCTTCTATTAGAACCTGGCCATGCAAAACCAGTGGGGTCAGACCCCAAATAGCAAGTACCACAAAGGAGGCCGAACTATGAACTTAAAACCAGCAATTATTAGCATTCAACAAGGAGAGAAAGCAATAAGTAAAGGAGGATCGAGATTCGTACAGTACCAATGCACTTATGCCGAACGTAGGAAGACAATAAGTAAATCACCATTTGACATAAAGTAAACTGGAGAAAATGTTAAATAAATAGAGCCAGGCAATATACGAAGAGAGGACGAAGGCACTGTTCCGGAAACCAGGTTACAACCCTTAAACCAAACAAGGACCGAAATTGTAATCCCTTCGCCTGAACAGAACTTGGTCTCTGATCATTTATTGCTAAAGGTGACAATCATTAAGTAACAGTGAGAGAGTGACAATACAGAGTACAATCATTATAGTAACAATCTGGAGTGACAATCATTCAATCATTCTGGTACAATCTTTCAATCAATCACTTCTAGACAATACTATACTGGACTAGACTCCATCCAAGCATTCACGGCCAATCATCGCCTACGGCTTTCTACATTAACTAACTAGGGTTATCACAATCCTAGTTACTAACAAGATGCAATGAGATGCTCCAAGTAGTCACAGGCCCTGCAGCTATCCAGGTTATCCAGGCAATTATTATAGTGACAATTTAGAGAGTTCAATCATTAGAGTGACAATAGAGTTCAATCATTTAAGTGACAATAGAGGGTGCCCCACATAACAGTGGGCTGAAAATATGCCCTACTCGTCGGCAGGCTACAAGTCCAAACATTTGCGGCCGAGATAACGGGATCGCCTGTAACTGGGGAACATCTCTTCATGTCTAGTGAATTATACTAGTCATTAACCTTAGTCCATTTCAGTAGGTACTCCTGACCGTGGTACTCAGGAGTCCCCTCCTAGACATGATGTAAGACAGGACTGGTTCATTTGTACAAGCACAATCGTCCACGGTGTCCAGATTAATTATACAGGTCATGTCATGTCAGGTAGCCGTCGCAACAGCTATTCAAGATATATCAGGTCAGGTTATCATGCCAAGTGTACTTGTCAGGAGTGCACCACAACAGGCCACTATCAGGTCATGTCAGGTCATTAATCAGGAGTGCACCACTACGGGTCACTGTCGTATTTAGGGTACATGTGTAGTGACCCGCTCCGCCCTAGCGGAACGCCGATTCCAAACGGCAAGTGCAACGACTCAAACGAGCCGTCGACCCGAAGAGTTGCTTCGTCCCGATGAAGTATCGATGCGAATCGATGCAAGGCTTACATTGGCCCGACAGGATGAATCCAGACTTAGACTTTCAAAGGCGCGCTCGGAATATCACTCGGCCGATGCGAACATCACTAAGGTGGGTGGCTCCGATGAACCCGTCTTTGCTTAGCCTATGCACATAATAATGCGGACACAAACACGAGAATCGCTAGGCGATAACATCTTGCATGCTAATAAATGACCCAACGCACCTAGCTAAGGGAATAATCCCAACTTGTATGCTTGTATAGAATATGGAAAGTAACATGGAAAATACGAGAACTCTCGCCGCGCTCCATGCTCGTGCTACGGCACAAGCCTACGTTGATGCTCCCTATACGTCCAAACAATCAAACAATGAATGGGTTACAACAATGAAACGGAAAGACTATCAATATAGTCGCACCGTGTAGATTATAGCAACATTGAAAGGCTATGGGACCGATGGGTCGCCAAGGCGACTCCCATACGAGGAGTCGTGTAATGTATAAATGAAAGAGCAAACGAATAAGTGAATCAACGAATGAATACGTGAATGAATCGATGAACTAATGAACAAGTGAAAGAAAGAAAGAAAAGGAAAGGAAGCTTGAAAAGATAAAGAAAAGAGAGAAGGATTAGCGACAGGTGTGACGGGCACGTGCATCGGGGCTCGCTACCCGCGCTGCACGGACGCCAACCTGGTCGATAACGCAAGAAGGCTAAGGGTTAGCCTAAGGCTCAAAGACAGCCATTAAGTTAAAATGATAATAAAATACGAAATGGTCGTGGACAACGGCACGAGCGAGGGGTGGCGTATGCTGTGACCGTGAAAGGGGATTCCGCGGCATGATCAAAGGGGGGATATGCCGGCCTAGGCGGATCCAAAAGGGGCTTACGGGCTGCTTGGGGGCGGGCTTGGGCACCAAGAGACGTAAGTGCGGGGTATATTTCAAGAGACTATCAGGGTGAACCAGCCGCACGCCATGATAGGTGAGAAAATACCAAGGAGAAAGTCCAGGATGGCTTGTGGTGCCAGCGACCGATGCATATAGATTAAGTGGGCTTTGCTGGTGGCAATCCACGTGCAAGTCCTTGCATTGAAATCAAAGTAGTCTAAGTTAAAAGTTAAATGAACAAGTGCCTACTGAATGACTTGAAATGTGCCACTCCAAAATGATAATGAGTACAAATGAGTTAAAGAATGCGTCTACGTTATGTTATTACACATGAACTGTTGTCTAACTTGGTTTGCTCTGAACAGGGAAGGCCGGACGGTAAGTATGGGTAAGTTGTGCATGTATTTCCATGCGACACTTGAAATCGGTAACACGGGATAGGTTATATCATATGCCATGTAAATGACCCTAAGGCAAGATTAGAAAGACAATGAATGATAGAGATGCACACAAGTAAATGGAACGTGTTCGGTAATGATAGTGATTATGGGCGAGCTAGCCTCCCCACCAGTGCATAACAATGTACTGATAACCCCACAGTCTACTTGCAGGATGCAGGAGACGCCGGCGGGTGCGGAGCTTCAATCGAACGTGCTAAGGCGCGGAGCTATCTCTGGGCCTTGGAGCGTTGCAAGGAGCTGGAGCACCATATACGGGACATAATGTATCGGAACATCGCCATGAATCATTCCATCTTGTAAGCCACTTGGCACGCCTTTTATGTTTCAGAGAGAGAGAGAGCTTGAACGACTTGTAATATCGGCCTAGCGCCGCTTGTAAACTTGTTGAACATCAATAAAGAATTTGGTTTCGCTTCAATAGTGTTCATTTATATTCCGCTGCAAATGGGGACACTCTGTGCGACTCTGTGGCCTAGAACTCAATCGGCCGTTTCTGGACTTGGCCTTGCACGGGCGCAACCTAGGCCCGTGCGGCATCACGCCTTAGCGAGGACGATCGCTCCTACGGGAGCGGGGCGTGACAGTTTGGTATCAGAGCACGGCTTTACGTCCTTGGACATCATTTCGATTCTCTCAGTTTTGAAAGCTCGCGTTGGAAACAAAAGAAGTGTATGCTCTCTCTCGTTGTGCATTGGGATGTTCCATACAATAAGTCTAATATTGCGAAAGCTCATACGAGTACTCGGTTGCACGGGACCGATAGGCGATGGCCTTTGTGCCACTACGACGGACTTGATAGGCGATGGCCTTTGTGCCGAACCACGACGGACTCGAGTCGGACGAAAACTAAATGCTAAGAGTTAGCAAACGCGAGGCATGCTTGAATAGGCTTACGTTGACGATAGCAAACGGGTACACGAGACCGGAGTATTATTCGAACGGTATGGTTTTGCACGCAGCCTTTTGGCTAAGTTGTGCGGAGTATCGCGCACCTAGACCCTTTGGTGCAAACGAGTTGCGAACGAGAATAAGTGAGCGTGCAAACTTGAATGTGGTCCGAACGGGATGGTTAAGCGGTACAACTTAGTCCGCGTGTCGCGCACCTCGACTCCTGGGTGCCATCGGGTTGCGAGCGATATCAACGTATCGCTCGATCGAGAACGGAGATACACTTTGAGTGTGTATCGATAGGAACGTTATCGAGTTAACGCTTAGGCGCACTCGAAGGATCGATTTGGACCTTGAGGATTGTTGCGAACGACTTAATGCGTCGCAACGGCGCGAATGACTACGCTAGCGATTCGTTGAACGAATCGATAAGACGTCTTAGCGCGTGGCGCAGACGTGATTGAGGATTAGACCGTATGGCTTGAACCCGAGTGGTGTATGTGATAGGTTCGGAGAAGAAAAAGAATGTGATTGAGGACTAGATCAGATGGCTCGAATCCGAGTGGTGTATGGACGTCTTGGAAATAGTTCGAGCGAAATCGAGGATTACGAGTATGTCGGCGAGGCGATGCGGTCGCGCAAAGCCTTAGAACGCGTCACACTTAGTTGGTTGTGACTTCGATTGTCCCGAGCGAGATGTCACTCGGACAACTTGTCGTTAGACAACGTGAGTTAGAAAATGACTCGTAACGACAGAGGTAAATGAATGGTCTTGATCGAGGAAACTTAGAGGATTGCGCGTACGATCTCGGATTGATTCAAATGAATCGTGACTTGAGTTTGAACAACGATCTTGACCCTAGCTGGAGAGATAGCGGTCGAACTTGATCTTGAATATCGAGGAAATTGTGGAATATCCAACTCGGACAATAGCATCAATGCATGACTCGAAAATCGGTTGTAAAGGAAGATCGTCAGGTTACGCATATCGTCGATGGTATTGAGGCGTATCAAAGATCGATATGCGATAACTCGGAGGCACTCCGACTCGGCGAATGACGATCATGCAAATGTCATTGTTCCGTTGGATACTATACTTGGGTCGTTAAGGATGTGTCGAGGAAAAGATAAACTTGGCTCGAGGATGAATGACGGTCGGACTATCAAATATAGACTTGGCTTGGATGAAAACGGAGTGCTTGGAATTACTTCGTTGTCAACCACAACGTAGACGTTCTTGCCTTATGCGAGCGCAACCCCAGCCTCGCACATGCGTCACGCCGACTAGGACTATCACTCCGCGTGAGCGCTGGTATGGTGATTCATACAGCGGGAGTGATCGGTACTCGCCTGGCGTGGCAACTCGTGTGCTTCGACTTGTGGTTTGACACGAAGGAGACTTGAGGATGAATTGTGTGTTTGAAGAGATGAACTTGAGGATTGAGTAGGTCCAATCTGCGTATCGAGAATGAGTTAGTCTAAACTCAAACAAGAGTTACGCCCCGATGAGAATGTTTATTCCGCGGGAGCGTTGCATGGTGATTCATGAACCGCCGTGGATAATCGGACTCGCGTGAGATTGGGGTAGAACGTATTGTCGAGCTGGATGACCTCGTGATCGAATACATGAATTGGTTTAGAATTGGTGATTGAACAGATTTGGATGTTGCAAAACGAATGCATCTATGCGAACTAAGTGATCGTGCTCGATGTTTAGGAATCTGAGTGACACGAGCTTGGGTAGAAAAATCCCGTACCACCGACTTTGGTTTGACCCTAGGATTGGGGTCAGTGTTGGCATTATTGTTGGGGAACTATGATTCCAATCCTGACATTGACTTAGCCTTGAGAATTGGCCTAGCGGATAGGCGAGACGCCCCTGTTGCAAGAGTTGCAAACAAAGGATTGAGCTTGAGGATTGACATGGATTGAAAGAGTGGATCAAGAGTAGGAAACCCTGCTCACGAGACTCGGCTGATATGCATATATCTCAGGGACGATTGAGTATGTGCACGATGCGACTCGAGTGAGAATGACAAACTCACTATCCTGCGGCTTGGCTGAATACATGTATTTTGGGGACGCCTGAAATGCGTGCACGATCCAACCAAGTGATACGCTGAGTTCTAGCACGACTTGGGGAGTGAACGAGTGTCGTGAACGTAAAAATCGTGCTAGTTAAAAGTTGGTGCAACGAATTGAACCATCGATAGGAAGTTATGCTCGACGATGGTGTCGTTCTTGGTCTTGAATCGGACGGAAATTTCGTAGACTTGGTCGACTCCGCTAAGAAGAAGTCATAATGATTTCATAGACGAAAACGCTTGAGAAGCGAATCGAGTGATCCCGATAATTGAGGTAAACGAAAGTGAGTTGCCTCAATTACGACCCACGCATTTGGCAAAATCCAGCATGCCTTGTGCAACCACTCCAGTCCCATGACACGAAGAAATAGAAACCAATACGAAGAAACGCTTGAATTGAAAAGATAACATCAAGTCTAAAATGAACGAGAAGCTATTCAATAAAAATCGACCAAAACGTATACGACACGGAACTTAGAAAGAAACCGAGTGTCGTTCGATGCCATCGAACGACGATGCATAGGAAATTGTCTAAGGTATGTACACGGTCCGAGTTAAGGAATGGTAGGATGACCTGCACTCAGGAAGTCTCGAGGACGAGACTTGTTTTGAGTGGTGTATTATGTAGTGACCCGCTCCGCCCTAGCGGAACGCCGATTCCAAACGGCAAGTGCAACGACTCAAACGAGCCGTCGACCCGAAGAGTTGCTTCGTCCCGATGAAGTATCGATGCGAATCGATGCAAGGCTTACATTGGCCCGACAGGATGAATCCAGACTTAGACTTTCAAAGGCGCGCTCGGAATATCACTCGGCCGATGCGAACATCACTAAGGTGGGTGGCTCCGATGAACCCGTCTTTGCTTAGCCTATGCACATAATAATGCGGACACAAACACGAGAATCGCTAGGCGATAACATCTTGCATGCTAATAAATGACCCAACGCACCTAGCTAAGGGAATAATCCCAACTTGTATGCTTGTATAGAATATGGAAAGTAACATGGAAAATACGAGAACTCTCGCCGCGCTCCATGCTCGTGCTACGGCACAAGCCTACGTTGATGCTCCCTATACGTCCAAACAATCAAACAATGAATGGGTTACAACAATGAAACGGAAAGACTATCAATATAGTCGCACCGTGTAGATTATAGCAACATTGAAAGGCTATGGGACCGATGGGTCGCCAAGGCGACTCCCATACGAGGAGTCGTGTAATGTATAAATGAAAGAGCAAACGAATAAGTGAATCAACGAATGAATACGTGAATGAATCGATGAACTAATGAACAAGTGAAAGAAAGAAAGAAAAGGAAAGGAAGCTTGAAAAGATAAAGAAAAGAGAGAAGGATTAGCGACAGGTGTGACGGGCACGTGCATCGGGGCTCGCTACCCGCGCTGCACGGACGCCAACCTGGTCGATAACGCAAGAAGGCTAAGGGTTAGCCTAAGGCTCAAAGACAGCCATTAAGTTAAAATGATAATAAAATACGAAATGGTCGTGGACAACGGCACGAGCGAGGGGTGGCGTATGCTGTGACCGTGAAAGGGGATTCCGCGGCATGATCAAAGGGGGGATATGCCGGCCTAGGCGGATCCAAAAGGGGCTTACGGGCTGCTTGGGGGCGGGCTTGGGCACCAAGAGACGTAAGTGCGGGGTATATTTCAAGAGACTATCAGGGTGAACCAGCCGCACGCCATGATAGGTGAGAAAATACCAAGGAGAAAGTCCAGGATGGCTTGTGGTGCCAGCGACCGATGCATATAGATTAAGTGGGCTTTGCTGGTGGCAATCCACGTGCAAGTCCTTGCATTGAAATCAAAGTAGTCTAAGTTAAAAGTTAAATGAACAAGTGCCTACTGAATGACTTGAAATGTGCCACTCCAAAATGATAATGAGTACAAATGAGTTAAAGAATGCGTCTACGTTATGTTATTACACATGAACTGTTGTCTAACTTGGTTTGCTCTGAACAGGGAAGGCCGGACGGTAAGTATGGGTAAGTTGTGCATGTATTTCCATGCGACACTTGAAATCGGTAACACGGGATAGGTTATATCATATGCCATGTAAATGACCCTAAGGCAAGATTAGAAAGACAATGAATGATAGAGATGCACACAAGTAAATGGAACGTGTTCGGTAATGATAGTGATTATGGGCGAGCTAGCCTCCCCACCAGTGCATAACAATGTACTGATAACCCCACAGTCTACTTGCAGGATGCAGGAGACGCCGGCGGGTGCGGAGCTTCAATCGAACGTGCTAAGGCGCGGAGCTATCTCTGGGCCTTGGAGCGTTGCAAGGAGCTGGAGCACCATATACGGGACATAATGTATCGGAACATCGCCATGAATCATTCCATCTTGTAAGCCACTTGGCACGCCTTTTATGTTTCAGAGAGAGAGAGCTTGAACGACTTGTAATATCGGCCTAGCGCCGCTTGTAAACTTGTTGAACATCAATAAAGAATTTGGTTTCGCTTCAATAGTGTTCATTTATATTCCGCTGCAAATGGGGACACTCTGTGCGACTCTGTGGCCTAGAACTCAATCGGCCGTTTCTGGACTTGGCCTTGCACGGGCGCAACCTAGGCCCGTGCGGCATCACGCCTTAGCGAGGACGATCGCTCCTACGGGAGCGGGGCGTGACAACATGTGCCGGACAATATAGTACAAGCATTCAATCAGGAGACTCAAGTTATGCTGAGGTCACAAGACACAAGTCATCAGTAAAGATCAAATAACAATAGAGAAATAATAAGGATAACAATAATTAAATAGCTGGACAAGGCACAGGAAGGAGCCCTGCGGCTCAGCGTCACTATCAAGTCATGCTAGTTCCTAGTCACACCATGTCATGTACAATTGTCATTTCAATTATGTCAATCAAATTATGATTTATCAAATTCAGGACAAAAGGCGTAAGGATATAAAATGGGCGTAAAAATATACAATAAGGAGTTACAAAACATGGGTAATTAATGATAAATAATAATACACAGGGTTATTAGAAAGTCATGCGGCTCAGGCCTATGCGGCCAGGAGAGGATAAGACACATGCGGCTCAATTAGGTGAGCGCATGCGGCCAGGGTCACTGGAACCCATGCGGCCAAGACAAGAGGGGCGCATGCGGCCAAGACAAGAGGGGCGTATGCGGCTCAGGGGAACGAGGGCGCATGCGGCCCAATTAGGTGGGTCTCATGCGGCTAGCGGAAGAGAAGTCCATGCGGCTGGGTAGGGCCAGGCGCATGCGGCTTAGTAGTAGCCTATGCGGCCAGGGGAGGATAAAGGATGCATATGCGGCTGGGATTAATCAGGGTCATGCGGCTCAGACTAAGAAGTCCATGCGGCTCAGTTAGGACTGGGCCTTATGCGGCAGGGTTAAACTCATGCGGCTCGAGGATCAGGGCCTATGCGGCTGCGCCAAGCCTAAGTCTTATGCGGCTGGAAGACTCGCCGCATGAAGGTTCATGCGGTTAAGTGCTGCCATGCGGTTAAAGGGTTCATGCGATCAGCATAATTCATGCGGCTGGATGGATCAAATCTTCATGCGGCTGGGAGTAAGTTCCTGCAGCATAGGCCATGCGGCCAAGTCATGCAGTAAGCTTATACGGCTAGGAAGGATAACTGGCCGCATAAGAGCTATGCGGCTTAGTTCATGCGGCTGTGAACTATTCTTCTTTTCCATTCTTCCGAGAAGAAGAACCACTCAAGCCATGGCTCCCAAGCTCCATGAATCTTTCATCCAGAGTCCAAATCCAAACTTCCTTAGGTTAAAACGGGGCAGAATGAAATTCTCAACAACATGGAACCATCAAAACTCGGAAATAACAAGATTAAATAGATCAAAACCCATGAAAACTAAAAATAATATAAATCTAGATCTACAAGAATCTAGCCATCAAATTGGAAAACTCCAAGTTCTAAACAAGCTTAGAATGTGACAATAAAGAGAATGGAACAAACGAAATAGAAATCGTCCAATATTCGGCAAGGTGTACTTGCCTCTCTCTAATGGCTAGGGTTTGGTGGAAAAGAAATAAATGATGGTAAATGAGGAGGAAGAGAGAAAAGTGGCTTATATAACAAGCTCAAGTGATCTCCACCATTCATTCCTTTCCACTCAATCTAAACCATACACCTCATCTCATAAAGAACCAAACTAAACTAAACCAAACCAAGTCAAAGTTAAATCAAACCCAAATAAATCTAAATCCAAGTTAAACCAAGTCATGAAATCCTATACTTAGGAATTTTTTTTTAAATATCACGTAAATCGATAAATACGAAATACGGCTCAGATAAACACGTATCCGTATAAAATACCGATACAGTGAGACGGGTCTCACAAAAGGTGATAGTGGAAAATTCAAAGTAAGTCTTAATACCAGTTGTGAATTGATATCCTATCATCACACTTTATTTTACCCGTCCGGGGTACTGTAACATAATCGAGACTATATGCTCTAACCTGCATGGCCACCACAAAATCATGTCACGTTCAAATTCCAAAATACGTAAAACTATGTTACTTAGCAATGGTCACCTACATATCAAGTTGACTCCAGCCCAACGCAACACGATCAACTATGCTAGCCTTGAAGGAAATTAGGTCCTTAGAGGACATAGAAAGATACATAATATGTAAGCCACTATATAACATTATATAAACAATATTATGATAAACTGAGTAAGATTGAACCATAATAATGACTGAGGCTATCCAAACGTGGTACGTGTACGAGAACAACTACGTGTGTAAAATGCTAAAAAGAAACATAGTCAACCACTGTAGCCCTCAACGAGCTAATGGTTAAATGTCAAACCATAGACCTTTGTGGTCACTAGCATATTCAAAATAACCATATCCTTCCCTTCGTGGACACTTGGATAAATAAAAATGGAATTACTACAACAAAAAACCCTTTTAATGACGGCTAAAAAACGTCATTAATGACGAACCATGACGCTTTTTTTTCACAGCAACCGTTATAAAAATGGGTGTTATAAATGTTTTTTAAAAGCGTCATAATATAACCGTCATGAATAGTTTCTATAAAAGCGTTATGAATAGTTAATATATAGTGCACAATTCAGAACAATTTTAAAATGTCATGAATAGATAATATGTATAGGCTCAATGCAGCACATTTATAAATGGAAAAAAATTTATAGAACTCTAAGTGCTCATGTCAAGAATTCCTCTGCTATGTGAAGTCCTCAGACAACTTTCAGAATGACGCATGCATTAACATTTTCTAATTTGTACTTCTTTTGCAGCAGTAAATAGAACCTTCTTTCATTGATCTTCTTTCTTCTCTCTATTTCTAAGGTGTGGAGTGGTTGAAATGCTTCCCAAAGATTAGAAGAAGATTAGAAGAAGAAGCATCAATAATAAGCCTGAAATGCTCCCCAAAGATTGACCAAGTTTCCCAAAGATTAGAAGAAGAAGCAATCATAAACCTAACTATGAACTCAATCTCTATGACTTTATGAACACAAGTTTTAACATCTAAAAACCAGTGTAGCAAGTATGCCCTTTAACGGTTGACTTTGCCCATCAGAATCACAAATTATGACCATGAGATTCGATCAGCCAAGTAGCTAACTATAAGTGCCACAAAGTAGCATATCTCTGTAAGATAGGAAACCGTATGCAACACCAAAACAATGACAAATCATTTCCCCTTTATAATTATTAATTATGGAATACCCTTTATAATTATTAATTATGGAAGTCATAACAGATCAAACTCACTTCTATTCTCAAAATTAAGTAAAATCTATACCTCTTCGCTTCCATTGTACCCACCAAACTTGGATTTGTCTGACTCCTCTTCATCCATCTCCGAGTTGCCATCCACAGAATCCTATTCCAACATAAAAATATTAAGTACCAAAAACAACCTTCAAAGTGCAAATAAAGGTATGACATGAATCATATCTCGGAAAGTAGGGATTGGACATGAAGGAAAGAAATCATTCTTCCTAAAGCTTCCAGAAAGCAGCAGGAGCACCAAGCTCCCATATCGTCTATAAAGAGAAAGGATATCCCTCCAACAACAATAATAATAAGAACAACAAAAACAACAATAAGAACAATAATAATATATTCCCAACATGATTCAGGCTGCTCCACCCTTGTTACAGAACATACAAAAACAAATGGACAAGTAGGAGTTGCCCACTGAGTAGCTGCATATGCACATTGTTCAATAGTGCTTTGGCCTCAGAATGTTGCCCGTTATATAGCTACTCTCCCCACAGTCAACAATGAATAAATGTAATTGTTTAACCTCCATGGTTGGACCAGATATTGTCCAACATTGATTCATCCCTTGCCCGATATTCCAAAGATGAACAAATGGATTATTAAAAAATACAACCAGATTGACAATTTTGCAACAGTAAACAAGAAAACATCAAAAATATCGTCACCAAGTTAACAACTTCCACATGATCTTCACATTCCAATAATACAGATGCTGCAATAATATCTTCAGTAGCATAGAGAAGAAAATGACCATTCCTACAATTGAGAAAAACAAATGAAATGGTATAATATAACAAATAAGAAAGATAAATGTCGAACAGACAGCAAACAAATTTGACTATATACATCACAATAACATAACAACCAACATTGAAATGAGATCAACTAACAATTGTCCAACATCCAATTCTTTTTTTCAAAATTGGCAAAACATATCCAACTCTGGTTTGATGAGGAGCATTTTGATCAAATACGTAGATAGCCATCTTGTATAGATAAACTATAGAGACTACAACTGCTAAAGTAGGCACAGGATTAAACAAGGTCATCGTGAGAGGATCCTTCAAGTTCCCAAAAGAAACGGATTCAGAAGCCAAACTCAGTAAAAGGTAATAGTATACCAGTGGTGGCAACTGAAGCATTTTGTCCTACAATTGAACTGCAGCAGTGCAAAAAAAAAGACGAGAGAGAAAAATAAAACTACCTTGGCTTTCTTCTGCAGCTTCCCAGCAAATAAGAGGTACTGCTTCAGCGTATAATCCTTGGCGGTCCCTATCGCGACCATCATCGCCTAGTCGGACATGAATGGAGCGACGTTCGGAGCCTACGTCACGAGGACCACAGAGGCGATGGTGGGCCCGACCCCCCTTGAGAGAAGCCAACGTCGAGACCGCTACCGCTAGGTCCGGGAGCGCGGCGAAGGCCTTTTGGAAGGCGAACTCCACCGCTGCCCCATCGACGATGCCACAGAGTCTAGCAAGTGGGGCCTACATTTTCCCCTCCGCGTTCTCCAGCCCCGCCCCGACCTCCCGGCCGTCGTCGCCCCTCGACGGCCACCCGGTCTCCGAGACCACCACCTTCACATCGCCAAACCCGAGCCGCCCTGCCACGATAAACACCGCGTCGACCTACGCGTCCAGGAGGCTCTGCACCGATAGCTCGTCGAAATGAGATCGATCGTCGAGATGAGGTGCACGTCGTTGGAACACGCTGCCGAAGTGGTGGCTCTGTACTGATAGCTCAGTCGCCGAAGGGTTACTGCGTAGTCGAGCCCATTACCGGAGTAATTAAGGTTAGGGTTGAAAATTGGGGAAGAAGAGGTTTGAGGAGGAAAGATTCTGCTCGTTAGAAAATGGATGAGAAATGAATTTTCTCTCTCCCACTGAGCTTTTATACAGTGAAAGAATTACAAGTTTGCCACCGCTCTAAAATATTAATGACTTTTTTTTTATAAACGTTATAAAAAGCCCAGAATTAGCCCAAACCGTCATAGAAAAAAAGGTATTTCTCAACTTTGATAACGCTTATGTATCAGCCGTCATTAAAACTCCTTCTCCAGCGTCATTAATAGGTCTTTTTGTTGTAGTGAATATATAAAAAATAATAGTCCATATGTCTATAATCGTTCTCCCTATTCAGTGACTCTATTTGATACAAGTAAGACAAGGACTCGAGGATAGTGCAAGTAATCCAGTGTTAATCTCCAACTACACGCATGTGCAATCACGTCTAAATCTATAAAATTGTGTTAGCAAGCTAAGCATTTGATAACAACTCCAAAGAAAGTAGCTACTCATAGCCTACATATGTTGGTGCTCTTACTCCTTGATATGAAGAGAGCTTTCTCTCAACATGTTTTGTAAAGTTTAGTCCCATATTGGAAAAGCACCATGAGTTATCTCAACATATATAAGAGAATGTGTTGTTGGGATATGCACATGGTGTGGTGACCCTAAGGAGGGAACTATGTGGGTGATTTTACTAAGAGGAAAATAATTAATTCCAACAAGGACGTAAGTTGATTTTGTAGGAACGAAATAGTAAAACGTAATACTCTAGAGGGAGGGTGAATAGAGTTGGCAGCGGAATAATGCTAATTAAAAATGTTAGCAGCACAATCACAGAATATTAATCACAAATAATAATGTAAAGACAAAGTTAAGAGAGCAAACGCAAAGACATCGATGTATACTGGTATTCCTCTGTTGAGGACTAATCCAGTCGGTAGAACTCTTGCTACCAGTTGAATCCACTATTGAAAAAACTGCAAGTTTTCTTACGAAGTCCTTGCAACTTCTACAACGCAAGCTTTGATACGAAGAACTCGTCCAACTTCAAATGTAAAGAGGTATTCTTCAATCAAGCCTTCTGATTACAATCTCTCAGAAACTTCTAGACCGTACCGCACTGGCAAATTGACTAGAGGATTGTAACTGGCTTGGGATCTGAAATTGAAAGCTCTAGAAAACTCTTTGGAAGACTGAAAGCTTTAGATAGAGAGAAGATTGAAAGTGAATGAGTGAGTTGAAATGATCAAAATCCTTCTCTATTTATAGGAGTTCCAAAGGCAGACTTCTGACAGAATTCGGGCAGAATTCGGGCAGAACTCTTTGAGCAAATCTCGGTCAAATCCGCAACTGCAGGAGGACCAAGTTCCAAGGATTCAAAATCACAACGGCCACCAACCGAACTCTGGCCGAACTCGGTCCGAGTTCTGTCAGGGTTAAGTCAGGGTTTAGTTAGGGTTTTTGAAAAAGCTTTTGGTGATTTTTGAAAACCTTTTTGAAAACCTTTTTGTAAACCTTTTTGAGAGGTCATTTTAAAAATATTTTGAACTCATTTATGGATAGCCTATTTGCCAGTACGACTCGGTGTACAACGTATTCCTAGACTCAAATAAAATTAAAAATATATTGCATAGGAAATACAGACTCGAGTAGGTAAACAGATCTTCGGTCTTGAATGGAGTGAATAGCCAATCTTGATCATGTCCAAGAATCCGAGATGTTCCGACTAGCTTCGTATATCCAGACAGAGTTTGATCAATTATTAAAATCAGGTTGACCATATGACCAATGGGCCAACAATCTCCCCCATTTTGATAATTGACAAACTATGAATGATATAACATTAAGCTTGTTCAAAATATCAAAAAGTAGAAGTAGAATTGTTCATATCCTGTATTCTTCCAAAAAAATGTTAGATCTTTAATTTTCTTCCCCTTTGTCACTTAGCAAAATAATTGCAAAAGAGAAGGCTCCCCCGCAATCAATGCATAAGTAACAAATAGTGAGAAAACATATAAAAGAAATAAGGCATAAAAATTAGAGAAATATCATTACAGGCATGTATTGTCTCTACAGATTATCATTACAGACATGTATTGTTTCAAAAACATAAAAAAATCTCAGGCATGCTATTTCACAGGCAGTTTGTAATGAAGAAGCAGTAAAAAGAGATAGTGCTAAGAATTAAAACAAAGTGCTGAAATAAACTGAAATGCCATAACTGAAACACCATAAACATATCCATGAATGAAAAATAGTACTGAAGCAAACTAGAAAGTATTGCTAAAAATCAAATAGTACTGATAAAAACTTGGAATGTCGGAGCATTTCCAAGTGTACAATAAAATGTCACTAAAAAAAATCAAATCACATCTCCTCATCACTATCCTCCACTACAAAAAAAGTATCTTTTTGGGACGACACTATAAGGAACACTAGTCTAAAAAGTCCTAAAAGTATAATTCTAGGGACGGCTATATTTTTAGTAACAAAAAGTTGTATTTTTTTGGGACAGATTGTGAAAATGGATCACTATTTGGGACTAATGAAAATTTCTGTTCCAAATAATACACATTTCCGTCCCAAATAGATCGGCGGGAATGTCACACATTTTGGTGGCTAATTGCCAAATTTTATGGGGGAAACTTAACCTCCACATGTTTCTATCTCAACCGTTCGATTGGATGGATTAATCCAGACCGTCCATCCCGAAACATATGAGAACACACTTCTCAATATCAAGCAACCTAAAAAAATTTCTCCCTCTCTCTTTCCGATCAAAAAATGGGGATACTGCTCTCTCTCTCTCTCTCTGACCTAGGTGCTCCAGTGTTGCTGCTCTTTTTCTCTCCGACCATTGTTCCGACCTGGTGCTCCAGTGTTGCTGCTCTCTCTCTCTCTCTCTCTCCGACCATTGCTCTCTCTTTGTCCGACCTTTCAACCTAGGTGCTCCATCCCTGCTGCTTGGTATATTTTCTCCAATCTTTAGAATTTTTTACCAAAATGTTTTAGTCTTTGCCCTAATTTTTGTATGTATGTTATTTTTTCCTAGATTATTTGCTTAGAATTTGAGTGGTTTACACTATTTACACTGTTTACCTCAATTTTTCCTTGAAATTTGAGTATTTTACACTGTTTACATGGTTGCATGTAATTTTATCCTAAATTATTTGCTTGAAATTTGAGGGTTTTACACTATTTACTCAAATTTTGCTTAAAATTTAAGTGTTTCACACTGATTACACGGCTGCATGTAATTTTGTCCAAGACTATTTGCTTGAGATTTGAGTGTTTTACACTTTACTCAAATTCTTGCATGGATAGGAACATGACACAATATGGACACAGTTGATTTATTTGTGAAAATTTTGGGTTTTTTTAATAAACATTAATTCATCCTTGGAAATTTGTGGGATTCTAAACATAATTACTCCCATTCTGGATTGATGATAAACATATTATAAATTGAGATGAGTTTGAACCTGGCTATGTTCTTTGTAGATTTTAATTTGTCAAATTATTGTGATTAGCATTCATGTAGGAATTATAAGTTTCAAAAATATGCGGGGATAGCTCAGTTGGGAGAGAACCTAAACTAGATATATTTTTGTTGATTGGAACTTTGGGGTTATTAATTATCTTTATAAAATTAAATATATTTGGTAATGCACGTGTTGGGATTGTGAACTAAATATATTTTTTGGTTTATGGTATAATATTCAATGTGCTAGATGAGTACGTTATGAACGACAATATTGTTTTTGATGTACTAGTAATTTTTTGAGCGTCTACATTTGCTTTGATTTTGCTTGAGAGATCTATATGATTGTTATGGCTAACACTGAAATTGATTGTTATGGCTAACACTCAAAATTTGAGTGTTAGCCATGGGTTTTATGACATGGATGAGTGGCTAATTGCATTTGTATTGTAGATTGAATTTAGCAAGTGCGAGATCATATGTGGGTCCATTGCATATATATTTTAATTGGTTGCACATTTTGGTCGTTTATTGTATGTTTGTTGATATAATAAATATGTGCAGCTTGGTCCATGTGCTCAAGTTCAGAGTAGTTGTACAATTTAATTCTTGAACTAAATTCTCTAGTGCTAGTGTTTCTGTTTTCCTTTCTCTTTTGTTTGAGATAAATATTGGAGGCTTGTTGTAGTGGTGGTTGAAATTCCTTGTCAAGGATACCCTTACAAGATTACATTCTGACAGCTAGAGATTGATAAACATGTGACGAACAATCCCTTCCTCTATATATTATTTGTTATTGCATCTTGCAAATATTGACACAAAGTTGATGATTTAGTTTCTCCAATATTCAGCTTGTTAAGAGATCAGTTAATAACTTTCGCAATGCCTACCGAAGGTTCACTACAAGAATCAGACATTGTTGGATCTGTACTCTCTCCTATTTTCTAGACACTTTCCTCATCTAGACAACTTAGAAGGGTTGTTCATTAATTCGATGGGCTCAAAATCTGGAACACTAAAAGGTACTTCCCATGTATGCTGGCCTTCTGAATCTATTTTGTACCAAATGGCTTGACGAGAATTTATAGGATAGACTTCTAGTTAAAGTGAGCTATAAACTGTCTCATTCACCCTATCATCTAAATTGTTGTGCATATTGCTGCTTGTTGAATTTTAATTTTTTCTACATTTTATTATGTTTTACATCACCTAAGCAGTGCTCGGCCTCCTGATAAGTAACAGTGTTTTATCCTAATCATGAAAGGTCTACTTTGCACTCATCAATGTTATATTTTTTGTTTCTTCTATGTGTAAAGTTGAGTCATAATTGAACACATTTGCTATCATTGATACTATCACTGAGCACAGTTTCTGATCCCATCACTGATGCTATCACTGATACATTTGCTTGATACTACACTGGTACTACCACTGAGCACATATCCTTGGTAATCAAAATTGGAACTGATACTATCACTGAGCATATTATTTTTTGAGGTTCAACAAGTGGTAGAGTCCAGCTAGTCAGTGGACAACTCTCCTGTTGGCAATAGGCTCTTAAGCTCTAGTTCAATTTGAAGCAAAAACTGCTGACAAGTGGTCTGTAGCTGGCCATTTGAAGCAAAACCTTTTGAAGCTAACTTTTTGCTTAATTTCTAATGCTTATTGTCTATTAATGGAGAACACAAGTAGTTAATGAAGGAGAATCGGTTCCTCGGAGCGAGCTACACCTAAAAAACAAAAATATATTGGCGGATCTCTGGTGTTCTTGATTATCTTGGATATGTAAGGTATGTCTAACACCCCACCTCAAGATGATGGTAGAACACTTTGATTTTGACAAAGGAAAAATACAAACAAACCGAAAGAAGTATGCTCTTTGGTCACTCTTGTCAATTTTCTCTTAACTAAGTTTCTGCTTTTGATGTCATCAGTTGACTTCATATTATGGCAGAATTCAACAAAGCAAGTGCTTGCATTATTGATCCGTAGATTATATCAGCAGTAGTTTAGGAATGAATATTTTCATGCTTCATTTTATATGTTGAATGTGTTGAACATATCAGTGGTTGTCATGCTAGTGCACAACTTTGGGAAGATACAAATCTTTTTGACTTGGTGACAAACAATCTTCATTCCATACACGGTATCAAAGCTCAAGTTGGAAGTTCCTTTGTGTCATCTTTATATATATATATCTTTTGGGAGAAGTTCTCAGGTATCACTTTTCAGATTCTTATCAGATTCCTATATGCCCATGAATCTATGTTTTCACACTTCCCATAAAAGATACACATTTCATCTTTACCTATTCGTATAGAGTTTCTTCTAGTCCAGCGGAACTTGGTGGTTGCTCCTTGGTTGCACGAGCTTAAAGTGCATGGGCAACAAAATAGGGCTGCCTACCAGTCAATCTGCATCTTAGTTATGTACGTTGCAAGGACCTTGAAATATTTTCTTAAAGGCTTATAAGAGTTTGTTCCTATATACGAGACCCATCCAATCAAGAACAACATGTATGGGGTGGGCTTTGACCACAATTTTGGACTCTGGTTTATGACACACTAGCTCAAACAAATATGATGATAAAAAGAGGGGCTTTTAAGGGACTTTCAACTTTGGTCCTTCAACATCAATGCCCGATACACCAAGTATCTCTCTCTTGCCCTGCTACCAGAGAAGGGTCCAGCATATGTTGATAGGAACTGTACTTAACTTGTTGGGAAGGCCTTTGTAGATTTCGGGAGTGTGTCTATTGGGGAAAATTTCTACAGAAACATAGAAGTTAGCTTAGGACAGTCCACCAGGGATTGCTAGTTACATCTATCTTAAATTTATTTGAACTATGATTGTGTTCCATGGGTTTGATGACTTGGTCCAAAAGCACTTATCTGGAGGATTGTCCCACCTAGGGTGGACCTCTTTCAGCTACTATAGGCAAGGTAATTATTTTTTAGTGTCTAACAAGTGTTCTTGAAGTTGTTTGATACAAAGAAATAGATGAGTCAACTTTTCTTCTTTTCCCTGATTGACAGTTCCACTCACACATTGACAAAGCTTGCTCTCTAACAAATGCAATGAATCTCTCATGCATAATTACTCTGTAGATTTACTACTTTACAGAACTAATCCAGTTATTGGTACCTTTTTCTGTAACATCTATCTTAAATTTTTGATGCTCCATCTTTGTTGTCTCTAGAGCTCCACATCTGACCAGTGGTGGAGTTTGGCTGTGGCAGTTAGTGCCTTTTTCAGATAATTGAATGACAAGTGGTTTCATTGGTATCAAATTTGAGATGAACTACATATTTGTTGGGTTTACACTTCCAACGTAATATTTTACCTTTTCTTTCAAAAATGTGTTTTAGTTTGTTCTTCTCCTCTTCAATAGTTCCTGCAAGTGTGGGGAAAATAAAAAGGGAACTCTCTGGTAATTAGAGTTTGGAACATGGGCAATGCTCTTGAAACTTCTTTTTTTTTCTTTCTAGATTGACATTCTTCACTGTCTTGCAAACTATTCCTCGCCTTGTGTTTTAAATATTAGTTTTTTTGCAGGCAATTCGGTTATAATGATTGCTTTGAGAATTAACTCTAGTCAGATTTGGTCAAGTTTTCTAGATGGAAGAAGCATTCATCCAGGACTACTAGTCATTTTTTTTCTGGTAAGATGAGCACCTTGAGTTGAATATTCTTCAGGCTGATGTCAAGTTTTGATATGTGACTATTAGATGAAGTCTTGATGCCTGAAACTGGAACATTCTTGATGCAGACAAAAGTTCTCATTGGTGCGGTTGCTTCTGTGGGGTTACCCTTTCCACCACTTCTTCTGCAGTGTATGTTGTTTGGAACCCCTATTTTTTTTTTCTGCCTGTCATTTACTCTTAGCTTCATGGCATTAAACTAAACTTTGGTGATATCATTTATTTAAGGGTTCAGAATCTTTCTGTTAACTCTATAAATGAATTATATTAAGTTCGAATCCAACTTATCGACCCACCCTTATGTTGTTCCTCATATATAGCCAAAGTTCCATACCCTACCTTTCTCAAGTCTGTGAGAGTTTTTGACTGTTGTGGAGAGGTTTGTTAACTTAAATTGGTTAACCATAAGGAAGTTTCTATCTGCAGCTGGTTTAGATAAAATAGAAATTTATCTAAGTTAAATTGGTTAACCAATTTAAGTTAAATTGGTTTACCATAAGGAAGTTTCTAAAGTTCGTATATGAAGGGAAGGTTTGTTAACTTTGAAGAGAGAGAATAGAAATTTAGAATGAAGGGTTTTGGGGAGTTGGGCAGTCCAAAGTAAATTTGGGGCTGTCCTGAGTAAAAATTGCAAAAATCTGGGTTGTCCTGAAGTAATGGACTGTCCTAAGTAAAAGTGCATTTAGAATTTTCCTTTTGAATTGCGTGTATAATTCCTTGTTTTGTACTTGGAAAGGTCATAATTGCGTTTTGCATGAATTCAGCACTAGGTGCTCCTTCATCCACATCCATATTGCACTTGCCACTCCAAATTGTAAGCATATGACATAAGTTGGCCGAATTGGGCAATACCAATCCCTGGTGGAACATATAATGTGCTATGTTTGTTACTTCCCAGGAGTTCTCTCTTAGGTCTGATGTATGCAGTCTCCTTCTTGGACAGGTCAGTTTGATTATTAAATCGTAGATTATGTGATGTTATTTTAGCCATCATTCATATATTAGCTTAGTATATTGAGGATTGAAATCTAACTTGGTTGTTTCATACATTTACTATATTTTAGACGATGAACAATATCAAAGTGGCTGAGACTGGAAAAATGGATCTTTTAGTCTTATACAAAATTGTATGCTCCATTAAATGTGCATATAGTTTACTTCCATTTAACTTGCATCACAAACACATAACAGAATCAGGTTGGTGATATACATCGAGTGTAGAGTGCCTTTCTTCACTGGTCTTACAGTTGATTGCCCTGTCTTTAATTATTAAAAAAAAAATTTGCCTGTCATATTTTATATAAATTTGTGCCCTCATTTGCTTGGAATTTTGATTATTCTTGTGATGGCTCAATTCCTGTGATTGGAGATTTTGAATAGAAGTGGAATAAATTCGTCACCAGAGTTTATCCTTGGATCAAACTATTTTATAGCAATCTAAAGTTGCTATGGGCTATTGCAAACAAGTAGAATGAGCTACCTACATCCTTTTGGAGTCATTACAACAGGAAACAATAAGTTTCGACAATAAAAGGAAGCCATGTATTCAAAAAATAAGTGTTTCTCTTATGGAAGGCCTAATACTCTTAAAGGCAGTAGATCATGAAGCAACCACATATCTAATGTTTAGTTATCTTGCATCTAGGACCAGGTATGCAACATGGCCTGCAATCTCAACCAGTCAAATCATTGAACACCCTCATCACACAGATTTTAGTGCATAGTATACTCACATATGGCCACTTGATGCACATAATTCTCACAGGTTTGTTGGTATTTCTGATACCAAAATTGACACTACAGACATTGCAAATTTCAGCGACACTATACAGGAAACTCCAGGAAAATTGCTGCATACTAGCAGTATCATGCAGTGCAAGGCCGTTCAAATGTTACTGCAGGCTGCTGCATTCTCGAGCAAGAAGTTAGCTGCACTCTAGGTACACACCAATCTAACCCCAGTTTCCTCATATAGACCCTTCCTGACACTGTCCATGACACCAATTGGTATCACCTAATCAATACTTGCATCCCCTTTGATACTCAATATAACTATATTCATTTGATCATATAACTATATGTATTCCAAAAATTTTTATGTATATGTAAAAGAAGTATGTAAGTACTTTGCCAATGAATACCAAATGATTACCCGAATCCAATTTCTTTATCAGGTTAGGATCGGGTTCGGATCATTTATTCCTTATCAGCTGGTTTGGGATTGTGTACGATTAACTATCTAGGGATTGAGTTTTGCATAAATTGGGACCGAACCTGACAACCCTACACATAATACAACAACAGAGCCCCTATCCCAAATTTTAGGGACAACTCTATACGCAATGCCAATCTAAAATGTAGGATTCCATTTTCTTCTTATTGAAGCTCATCTAAAATGTAGGATTCCATCCCTTAAACCTGTCATTCTTTTAGTACATATTTTGTTTTACTTATAAATTTTTCTTATAAGTGTTTGTAGGATCTTTTTTGATCTGTATAATTTTACTATCTTCGGTTGATGAATTTGTTATTTTTTTTCACTGCAGGATATAGAATTGGGGGTTGCTATTGGGTCATCTACACAGATTACAATTTTTGTGGTAGTTTCATTATCCTTGAAGTTTCTGAATTTGTGATGCTAGCAATATGGCCAGACCTACTAAGATGTAAAGAAAAACATAATACATGTAGGATGTAGTTCTTGTCCTTTGTATACAGTTAGCAGGTTGCTAATATATTGGCATATCTTATTTCATTTGCAGGTCCTTCAAAAGCATTCTGGATATGCTAAAATGATGGGCGACTATCTTGTGATGGAAAAAAAAATTGGGTTCATTTTTTTGGGTTCATGTTGGATATACTTGAATGTTCAAAAACATAGTGTAGTGCTTAATGTTTTGGGTTCAAAATTTTATATATACGTAATGGTGGAGACAATGGGTCCATTTTGTAATGGTGGGAGACAATGAGTTCATTTTGTAATGGTGGAGACAAGGGGTTCTTTGTAACTGATGGTGTGGATGATGTTGTGTTTTGAATTTATTTTGGAAATGATGGTAAAGGATGCTTACTGTTAAGCTTTTTCGTTGTTTATCAATTGAACATATATAGTTATATATGGATTTTGTTGTCTTCTACTTAATGGTAAATAATTCTTGATGTTGTTAAGCTTTTTTCTTTTGTATTGGAGCTCTGACACCTGGAGATACATCTGAGGACAATGATCATATGAATTATGTTATGTGTGTATTTAAATGGTATGTTTTATAGCTGGAAGATACAAACGATAATTTCATAAGTATTACTTTTGGGACGGTTATGTAATTGTCCTAGATATAAATGATATCCTTTTGTGACGCTGGCAAATATTTCTAGGACAGATGATATTCGTTACAAACTCTTTTATTTTGGGACAGTTTAGTAAACCGTCGTAAACATATAATAATTCAAACTCTTTTGGTACGGGTAGATTTTTCGACCCTAAAACCAAATTAGGACGATATTTTCTGTCCTAAAACTTTTTGCCACGCCACCCTAATAGCACTGTCACTTACCGTCCTAAAATTCGTCCCAAATTACAATTTGGGACTGATTTGAGCCTTTTTAAGACGAATTTTTGGCGTCCCAGAAAGACACTTTTTTTATAGTGCTCGTCATCACCAACATCAGCTCGACTAGCATGTCCTGAAGGACCAGCACCAGAAGTACCAGCGCCATAATGATGAGTAGGGGCGCCAGCATAGAACTTACCAACGTAATCACGAGGTGCACGATACCAATCATAGGCGTTACCTGGCTGGAAGTAGGCATGGACAGCCTCATCCTCACAGCGGTAACCAAAAAAGCTGGATCTAGAGGGATGGAACCGGCTGAATGACCAATCTGAGCGAAACGAAGATCAGCCAAGGAGTTTGCCATCGCGTGATAACGGGTGACGTCGCGAAACTCACGCTCGCGAGCCATGTCCGTCATCGAGACGTGCAAAGCAGATAAATGCTGATGTATGCCCTCAAATGTCATGGCATACTAATGAGGTGGTGGAGGAGGTGCAGTGGGAGGAGCACGAGGTGGAGCTGTAGCAGTCATACTACGATAAGATAACTGAAGAAACTTGGGCTCAGGGTCCTGAGTACAAGTCGACAAATCGATATCGAAGCGCTGGAAGATGTGTGGGAGAATCATCGCGTAAGAGAGATTTCTATCTCTTGCACGACAACGACCCATCATCTGAATCATGGTCTTAGGGGCAGAAAAAGGAATCCCCTTAAGAATGTGGTACATGGCGGACAGCTCAAGAGATGTCACATCATCCTTTGAAGTAGATTTTGGAAGGATAGTGGAATAGATGATGCGATGCAATTCATAGTTAAACAAGTTCAGGTTGTTAGCCTTGAACTTTCCAGAGTGTACTCTATCAGGTGCACAGAGTTCCGCTTTGAAACTTCCGAGTGTCGTGCCTTCGGGGAAATCAAAATCAGTGATATCGACTAGCAGTTCACCTTCGTTAGGGATACCAAGGATCTCCGCTAAGAGGCTATCATCGAAATTGATATCAATACCTCTAACACGAGTGCTCACATCAAAAGTGTCTAATATGAGATTGCAATAAAATAATCTAATGGCATTAGTTGCTATAGGGAAGCAGATTTTAACAAAAAGATGTAACCCTAATGCCTCAAACAAATGACGATGATCAGGAAATACAGTCCATTTGACTGGAGCACCTGTGCATATGGATCGCGTAGAAAAATCACCATACCACAGTAGGGCTTGGTCGAGGGTTTGAAAGAAAAACCCGTCGAATGCACCGTCGCTCGTTTGGACCGGCGAGAAGAGGGAATCCGTATGCGGATGCGAAGATGACCCTTCCTCACTAGGGGTCGTCTTCTTCCTCTTAGATGGATTGAATTTGGGTGCCATTTGTGCAAATTGAAATAAAAAATGCACTAATTGAAAGGTGGAGAGAGATGGAGTTATACCTCACGAAATCAAGATATGTCGTAGAGAACGACGATCTCCGCACGATTCCAAATTTTGGAAAGATTTACCACTTGGATTGGATGGAAGAGGGTGGTGAAGAACTAGGGTTTTGGTGCTCGGGTCGGCTGCTGCTGCTGTTTGAAATAATTTGGAAGCAATGAAGAAGAAGGGCTGCTCGGGTTCTGTATATATAACCAGACACCCTCAACCGAACTCGGGCCGAATTCGGTCAGAGCTCTGGCCGAATTCGCCTAGGGTTCTTCATAGTTGATTTTTGCCATTCTTTTTTATTGTCTCATTTCAAATATTTAATTCAAAGATTAGTTATTTTAGCCTTCAATTAACATAATTAATATTATTTTATGAATTAAATGTTGTTACACAGCGACTGTCTCAGATTAGCTGTAGGAGTACTGTCCCAGCTGGCGGAGGTTCACCGGGGAACTCTTAAGTACCGCTTCGCTTCAACCATAGTTGTGGTGACAGACAGGCTCTTTATTGGCTTGTCTCTAACACAGTTTTTGCATAATGATATATAATCATAAACAAAATTAATTAATATTATTGACGTCCAAAATTTCTAATTCTCGATGTAAATAATTGAAACGATCTTCCGCTAGAGGTTTAGTGAAGATGTCAGCTAGTTGATTTTCAGTATCTATGTACACAAGGTTTATATCTCCATTTTGATGATGATCTCTAAGAAAATGATGTCTAATCTCGATATGTTTAGTACGAGAGTGACATACTGGATTCTTAGTCAAATTAATAGTGCTCGTGTTATCACAGAAAATGGGAATATGTGAGTAAAATAAATCAAAGTCTTCTAGGGTTTATTTCATCCACAAAATCTGAGTACAATAACGTCCTGCGGCGATGTATTCAGCCTCTGTTGTTGATAGGGCTACAGAATTTTGCTTTTTACTAAACCAAGAGACTAAAGCTTTGCCTAAGAAATGACATGTGCCACTTGTACTTTTTCTATCAACTTTGCATCCAGCAAAATCTGCATCCGAATAACCAATAAGGTCAAAGGACTTAGTTTTGGGATACCACAAGCCAACAGAAGAAGTACCTTTAAGGTATCGGAAGATACGCTTAACTGCGGACAGATGTGATTCCTTTGGGTTAGCTTGAAAACGTGCACACAGGCAAACACTAAACATTATATCTGGACAACTAGCAGTTAAATAAAGTAAACTACCAATCATACCTCGATACTTACGTGTGTCGACTGGCTTGCCTTGTTCATCTGAATCAAGCTTTGTTGAAGTTGCCATTAGAGTGCCAATAGGTTTGACATTGTCCAGATCGAACTTCTTTAGCAAGCCTTTTGTGTACTTGGCTTGATTTATGAATGTCCTATTATTAGTTTGTTTGATTGCAATCCGAGAAAAGAATTTCAGCTCTCCCATCATGCTCATCTCAAACTCATTCTGCATACACTTAGAAAATTCTTGACACAGAGATTCATCAGTAGATCCAAATATAATATCATCAACATAGATTTGAATTAAAAGAAGTTTGCCATTAAAAGACTTAATAAACAGTGTAGTGTCAACCTTGCCTTTTGAAAAGCCGTTGTCAAGTAGAAAAGAGCTTAGGCGATCATACCAAGCACGAGGGGCTTGTTTTAAACCGTATAGAGCTTTCTTCAACTTGAAAACATGATCAGGGTTTTTGAAATCTGTGAAACCTGGAGGTTGAGCTACAAAAACTTCTTCTTTTATAAAGCCATTTAGAAAAGCACTCTTGACATCCATTTGAAAAAGTTTGAAATCATGAAAACATGCAAATGCACATAACATGCGAATGGATTCTAATCTCGTAACTGGGGCATAAGTCTCATCGTAGTCGATACCTTCTTCTTGATTGTATCCTTGAGCTATGAGTCGAGCCTTATTACGAGTCACTAAACCATTCTCATTTAGTTTATTTCGGAATACCCAACGGGTGCCAATGACCGGATGATCAATAGGCTTGGGAACAAGTTCCCAAACTTGATTCCGTTCAAATTGGTTTAATTCCTCTTGCATAGCATCTATCCAAAAACTATCACTACATGCTTCATCAATAGATTTGGGTTCTAGCTGTGAAATAAATGCAACTAGAAAATATCTCTACAGGATGTACGAGTACTTACCTTTGGTAATATCACCAATTACCAAATCCTTTGGATGATCAGCTGTAAATTTCAACCTTTTTCGGTAGATTCTGAAGGTAGCTGGTTCCTGGATCTTCTCTAGGAGGTTCAGCTAGTGCAGAGCTTGGTTGAGAATCAGTGGAGTTGAGCTTGGTACAGATGTATCTTCGTCATTGTCATCAATAGTCATTTGATTCAATTCATCAAAAGTGACATTGATTGACTCTTCGATGATCATGGTACGTTTTTGAAGACTCTGTATCCTTTGCTCTTGGCCGCATAACCTAAAATATACCTTCATCGGCCTTTTCATCAAATTTTCCCAAATTGTCTTTTGTATTAAGAATAAAACATTTACAGCCAAAAATTCTAAAGTAAAAAACTGAAGGAATTCTATCAAACCATAACTCAAATGGAGTCTTCTTCGATTTGGGTCGAATTAGAACTCTATTGAGAACAAAGCAAGCTGTATTGACAGCTTCAGCCCAGAAATATTTGGGTAGACTAAACTGGTTTAACATCACTCTGGCCATTTCGGTTAGAGTTCTGTTCTTACGTTCCACAACTCCATTTTGTTGTGGAGTCCTAAGGTAGGAGAACTCGTGTATAAAACCGTGTGTCACAAAATTGCTCAAAATCAGCATTCTCGAATTCGCCACCATGATCGCTTCTATTGCGAGTGATCATGTAACCTTTTCATTCTGAACTTTCTTGCAAAAGGACAAATTCGGATAGTGCATCTTTCTTGCGTGTCAAGAAATACCCACGTGTATCTAGAGAAATTATCTATAATTACAAAAGCATAAAGTTTACCTCCGAGGCTAGCAACTCTGCTAGGACCAAATAAGTCCATATGAAAATTATAGGTCTAGTAGTACATACTGCGTTTACTGACTTGAATGTGGATCTGGTAGCTTTGTTCCTTTCACATTGGCTGCATACCGAATCCTTCTTGAATGTAATGTCCGGTAAACGCGTACTAGCTTCTTTGTGGATAATCTTGATATTATATCCATATTAGCGTGACCGAGTCTCATATGCCACAGATGACTCTCATCACTTTTGGCCATTAAGCATCTACCAACATCACCGATACCAATAATATACCCTTTCAAGTTATTACCGAAGGAGACATAGCCTTCCTTTTTCTTCGACAGTGTTGCAAATAATGTAGCATCACCGGTCATATGCCGTGAACAACCACTGTCGAGGATCCTTTGCTTCTAGCATGTGAAGGGTGTCCCACCTACAAAATAGTTTAGATGAAACTTTTGGTACCCATTTCTTGTAGGGTCCTGAATTGTTAGCTTTTGGTATCCAGGCATAAATATTTAAATCAACAGGCTTTCTCATTCTACATGCAGATGAAATATGACCAATGAGGCCACAATAATGACATTGTGCATGTCAGTGTTGAAAGCTGAGTGTGTGCATGGTTGGTAGGTTTGGGTTTTCTAGTATAGAAGAAAGCATGCCTATAATCCTGTTTGGGCTTAACCTTTTGGGGTAAAGGTTTGATAGGGTTGGGTCTGACAGTGTTTAGCTTAGGATTGTTCCGATTTCTCGGTAAGTGACACGTGTTAGGGTAGAAGCAGCAGGCTCAGGCTGTTTTCTAACCTAATTTCCAATCTTTTGGAAGTGTCATACAGCTTAGTATAATCAGAAGTGAGTGATTCCATTCTGATTTATGTACATCGAAGACTTTTCTTCTCTATAGAAGTTCTTCTTTGAGTTGGTCAATAATTTTGTCTTTCTCTTCAGATGACTTGGTAGTCTCGTGTAATAAGAGCTTTATTGAAGAAAGCTCACCAGACTCACTAACATTATTTCTAACCTCAGCTAGTAGGTCGGTAAGTCTAACTATTTCACCTTTGTACTCTTTGAGTACCTTCTTAGAGGTCTGATATGCTACGCAGTTTCCTGTAATCAGTCATCAGGTCACTGAAGGCATCTCCTAATTGCTCAAAGGTGAAGTCATCATAAGTATCAACTACAGGTTCAGTAGGTACCTGATCGGATGCCATAAAGCATACATTTGCAGCGTCTTCTGATTGTTCGTCTTCTGAGTCGCTGGCTTCACTTTCATGCCATATGCTGGTGTTGGCATATTTCTGTGATGTTGATCTCTTCAGGTTCCCTTTTTATACCTGTTGCTCTTTTACTTGATGATGAGTTTGTGGGACAATCCTTCTTCATGTGTTCCTTCTTCTTGCAACCATAGCAGACATCTTCTTGGTACCAGTTGTTGCTGTTGTTTTCTTTGACTCTCTTCTCATGTCTCATGAATCTTTTGAACTTCCTTGCTAGGAGTGATTGATCTTCAGCGTCAGATCCACTGCTGTCTGAGTCATCTTCAGCAGCTTTTTTGTGCTGAGCCTTGAGGGCGATCGTCTTCTCCTTTGGTGTAGGCTCTTCAAAATCTTGTAGCTCCAGTTCATGAGTGAGTAGCTTACCCATGAGTACTTCGAGGGACATAGTTGTGAGGTCGTTCCCTTCAATGATTGCAGTAGCCTTTGGAATCCAGTTCTTGGTGAGAGCTCGCAGGAGTTTGCGAATCTTTTCATGGTTACTGTAATCTTTGCCTAGGGAGGACAAAGGATTTACAATATCCAAGAACCTCTCGAACATTTGTGTAACTGTTTCGTTGGGCTTCATCTTGAATGCCTCGTACTCTTGAGTAAGTCTGCTGACTTTAGATTTCTTTACTTGAGTCGTGCCTTCATGTGTGACTTCGAGTAGCTTCCATACTTCATTAGTCGTTGTGCAGATAGACACCATGTTAAATTCAGTTCTGTCTAAAGCACAAAAAAGAGCATTAATGGCACGTGCGTCAAGACTGGCCCTTTTTTTTCTTTCTCTGTATATCTGCTATGGGGTTTTTCAACTAAAATTCCATCAACATTTATACGAGGTGGCTTTTGATAGCCATCAAGAACAATGGACCATAAATCAAAGTCAAGAGATTTCAAGAAGAAACTCATCCGTGTTTTCCAATATGTATAATTTGTACCATCAAACAGTGGGGGTCTGTTTGTGGCCTGGCCTTCACTTGTGAATTTCACAGTTGCCATGTGTTGTGCTGTGATCTATGTAACAGTTAATTAAAATAAATAAATAATTGCACTGTTACCTTTGTTTACCTGTAACACCCGCTCTGATACCAATTGTAGGAACGAAATAGTAAAGCGTAATACTCTAGAGGGGGGTGAATAGAGTTGGCAGCGGAATAATGCTAATTAAAAATGTTAGCAGCACAATCACAGAATATTAATCACAAATAGTAATGTAAAGGCAAAGTTAAGAGAGCAAACGCAAAGACAGCGATGTATACTGGTATCCCGCTGTTGAGGACTAATCCAGTCGGTTGAACTCTTGCTACCAGTTGAATCCACTATTGGAAAAACCGTAAGTTTTCTTACGAAGTCCTTGCAACTTCTACAACGCGAGCTTTGATACGAAGAACTCGTCCAACTTCAAATGTGAAGAGGTATTCTTCAATCAAGCCTTCTGATTACAATCTCTCAGAAACTTCTAGACCGTACCGCACTGGCAAATTGACTAGAGGATTGTAACTGACTTGGGATCTGAAATTGAAAGCTCTAGAAAACTCTTTGGAAGACTGAAACTTTAGATAGAGAGAAGATTGAAAGTGAATGAGTGAGTTGAAATGATCGAAATCCTTCTCTATTTATAGGAGTTCCAAAGGCAGACTTCTGACAGAATTCGGGCAGAATTCGGACAGAACTCTTTGAGCAAATCTCGGTCAAATTCGCAACTGCAGGAGGACCAAGTTCCAAGGATTCAAAATCACAACGGCCACCAACTAAACTTTGACCGAACTCGGTCCGAGTTCTGTCAGGGTTAAGTCAGGGTTTAGTTAGGGTTTTTGAAAAAGCTTTTGGTGATTTTTGAAAACCTTTTTGAAAACCTTTTTGTAAACCTTTTTGAGAGGTCATTTTAAAAACATTTTGAACTCATTTATGGATAGCCTATTTGCCAGTACGACTCGGTATACAACGTATTCCTAGACTCAAATAAAATGAAAAATACATTGCATAGGAAATACAGACTCGAGTAGGCAAACAGATCTTCGGTCTTGAATGGAGTGAATAGCCAATCTTGATCATGTCTAAGAATCCGAGATGTTCCGACTAGCTTCGTATCCAGACAGAGTTTGATCAATTATTAAAATCAGGTTGACCATATGACCAATGGGCCAACAGATTTTTGTTGTGCGGGCTCGGACTCGACATGGACTCCAGGTTGTCTCGTGCATGCACGGGAGCGTTCAGGAGGAAGACGTGGGCTAGCACTCGACTATGTTGATTATGGGATAATGTAAAACATCAAACTCTATTTTAGAGTATTGGTGTTTTAGTCCCACATCGGATATGAGAGATGGTGAAGTCTCACTCCATTCTATAAATAGAGCCCCCTTGTTCCTTTCCAAAATGCACCAAAGAAAAGTTAAGGGAGTCCGTAAAGTTCAGGAAGCCCGTTCAAGTCACAAATATTGGCTGACGAGCATTCCAGAAGTTCTCTTGAACTTGCTGGTTCCTGGAAGCGGATCGTATAGAGGCAAATCTTGCTTTGAGCAACGGTATTTTTACACTCCAGCAGATTTAATCCTCCTCTTCTTCTTCTTCTTCTATTTCTTTGTAACTCGTTCTTCAGGTTTTAAGGCACCTACTGAGTAGGGAGGCCTAACTTTGTTCTTGAGATCTATCCCATTTGTGGCACCTACTATGTAGGCTTGCTAAACTCCTTATTTCTGGCACATACTGTCTAGGCTTGCTAAACTCCTCATTTGTGGCACCTACTGTCTAGGCTTGCTTAACTCCTCATTTGTGGCACCTACTGTGTAGGCTTGCTGAACTTCTGTTTTCCATCTATATCCACGCCTCGGGACTAACAATCTCAAAGCAAGATTAGTATGATGGAAAACATTAATGCTTCACTCCTCCAAACTAACTACTGAAAGTTGGAAAAGTTTGATGGAGAGCATTATCAATTGTGGAAGAGGAAGGTCTTTCTCACCCTTCAACTCCGAGATGTTGATCACGTGCTCTTTGAAGAGGAACCTACTATTCCAAATACTGGGTCTGTTGCCGCTATAACTGCGGCTACTAAACTTCAGGCAAAATGGAGAAGGGAGAATATCATTTGTAGGTTTCTGATCCTAAATGCTATGGAGGATTCCCTGGCAGTATCCTACTCAAAGAAGGATAGTGCCAGAGAAATATGGGAGTCTGTGGAAAGCTGTATGAGGAAGACAAAAACAGGAGCAAGATATTTTTCTTTGAAAAATATCACAAGTGACTCTTTGAAGACGAGAAGGCGATGCTTCCTCAAGTGAAGGAGTTTCTGAAACTTCGTCAGAAACTGGACGATGAAAAGATGCCCCTCGTCGACAAGTTTGTCGTTGGAGGGATCGTCTCGAAACTTCCTGCTGGATGGAATATGTTCTATGCAAGAATGCATCGAAAGAAACTCGAGATCAGTCTGGAAGATCTCTTGTAAGAAATCCACGTTGAGGACGAGATGCGTTCTCAACAGAAGATGGACGCTTTGTCAAAACAATTGGCTGAGGCCAATCTGGTGCAACGAGAGACACCAAGGGGAAGCAGGCGGCTTCTCACTACAAGAAAGACTTCACTAATCTGAAAGTGAAGGGACCGTCTTTCAAACAAAAGAAGCCTAAGTCCAATGTGACTTGTTTTAACTGTGGCAAGAAGGGCCACTACAAGAGTGAATGTAGATCCAAGCCCAAGCAGTCACAGCAAGGTGAGCCTAATAAGGTTTCATTACTGACGGTATTGCTATAATTGCTCAGGTCACTTCGGTGGGGGCTGACTCTGACTGGTGGGTAGACACTGGTGCCACCTGCCATGTCTGCTCAAGCAAGAAATGGTTCACCACATACCAGTAAACCTCTGAGAAGGTGATGGTGGCAAACCAGGCACAAGCTGAAGTTCAAGGGATCAGGATGGTGGAGCTGAAGCTGACATCCGGAAAAACTCTGACGCTTCAATGTGTGAAGCATGTTCCCTTGATTGCCAAGAACCTGATCACTGGTAGCCTGCTCTGCAACGCAGGCCTGAAGATGGACATCAATGCTGGCCAGATGGTGATGTCTCTGAAAGGAATGTACTTCAGAAAAGCTTTCTATCCCGAAGGAATATTTAAACTCCATCTTGTAACCCAGTCAAAGAACATTAATACAATTTCCAATTCTGCTAATACTCTTGAGTTGTGGCATAATAGACTAGAACATGTCCATTGTAAAAGGATAAACAAAATATCTAGTCTAGGACTTATCTTTAAATATGGAGGAAAGGTGGAGAAATGTGAAGTGTGTGCTCAGACTGAGATCACAAGGAAACCCTTTCATCGGGTCAATCGAAGCTCAGATCTTCTGGAGTTGGTGCACTCCGATATCTATGACTTCAAACAATTCTCCATGAAGGCCGAGATGAAGTATTTCATAACCTTCATCGATGACTTCTCAAAGTATGCGTTCGTCTACTTGATAAAAACAAAAGACGAAGCATTCGAGAAGTTCAAGGAGTTCAAGACTGAAGATGAAAGGCAAACTGGACAACAACTCAAGAGATTGAGGAGTGATCGAGGCAGAGAATATCGATCTCATGATTTTACATTGTTCTGTAAAGAACATGGAATCATCAACGAAACTACTGCTCCGTATTCTCCTCAGTCCAACGAAGAGAGTAGCAGAAAGAAAGAACAGAACGTTGACAGAGATGATGAACTCAATATTGTTAACTGCAGGTCTTCCAAAGTGCTTTTAGGGAGAAGATGCATTGACGGCCACATTCATTCTGTACAGAGTGCCGTATGCAACTTCTGATATTACTCCTCATGAACTCTGGTTCAAAGTCAGACCCAACTTGAATATCATTCGAGTGGGGGTGTCTGGCATACGTAAAACTTCTGGATCTAATGATTCAGAAACTCGGAATAAGGACTACGAAGACGATCTTCTTGGGGTATGTCGAGAAGAGTGACGCTCGAAGATTCCTTTACTTGGAGTCTAACTATGTCATCGAATCTCGTGACGCGGAGTACTTTGAAGACAAGTTTGTAAGGCACAAAAATATTATTCTCGCGGACATTTCGGAGAATAATGATGGTGCAAAGGAAGCTGAGGTTTCCAACGATGTCATAGTCCAAGAAGAAATTATTGTTGATGAAACAACGTTTGAACCAGAACTCGAAGAGCCATCAGCCAAGCGAGTGAGAAGACCAAAGGACTTCGGAGATGACTTTGTCACCTATCATGTAGAAGCAGATCCGCTTACCTATGATGAGGCGATGAAGAACAGAGATGCTATCTTCTGGAAGGAGGTAGTGAATGACGAGTATGACTCTATCACCTCCAATAACACATGGGTGTTAGTAGATCTACCTGAAGGAGCAAAACCCATCGGATATAAATGGATCTTCAAGAAGAAGATAAAGGCAGATGGAACTATTGACAAGTTCAAGGCCAGGCTGGTAACCAAAGGGTTTTCTCAGAAACAGGTGATAAACTACTTTGACACATACGCTCCAGTAGCGCAGATGGCTACCATCAGAATGTTAATTGCTCTAGCAGCAATACATAAGTTGGTGATACATCAGATGGATGTAAAGACAGCATTCCTGAATGGCGAGCCGACCGAAGAGATATACATGCAACGGCCAGATGGATCTATCGTCAAAGGTCTTGAAGACAAAGACTGTAAGTTGGTAAAATCATTGTACGGTTTGAAGCAAGCTCCCAAGATGTTGCATGAGAAGTTTGAAAAGTTATTAGATCAAACGGCTACAGAGTTAGCGAGACGGACAAGTGTGTTTATATGAAGTTTGCTGATGGAAGAGGAGTCATCGTTTGTCTGTACGTGGACGACATGCTAATCCTAAGAACGGATATAGGCAATGTCACGGAAACAAAGAAGTTCCTCTAAACCAAGTTCAGTATGAAGGACTTGGGGGATGCAGATGTCATCTTGGACATAAAGAACATCCGAACAGACACTGGAGTGGCGTTGTCACAATCTCATTACATTAAGAAGATGCTCACACGCTACGGGTATCAGGATCTTCCAGGGATCGATACGCCATACAGGTATGATCAGGAGTTGAAGCTAAATTTGAGGAAAAGCATCAGGCAGCTGGAGTATTCTAGTATTATCAGGAGTTTGATGTACGCAACTACTGCCACAAGGCCGGACATAGCTTTTGCCGTAGAAAATTGAGTCGGTTCACAAGCAACCCAGGCATTGAGCACTGGAAAGCTGTGAAGCGGTTGATGAGATATCTCAAGAAGACTCAGACATATGCTCTGCACTACAGCGGATATCTGACAGTAGTGGAAGGCTTCAGTGATGCTAGTTGGTGTTCAGAGGTGGAGAGGGAGAGATCCATAGGTGGATACATCTTTTCCTTGGGTGGAGCTGCTATATCGTAGAAGTCGAAGAAGACTATACTCTCGTTCCTCCATGGAATTTGAGTTCTATGCACTAGAAGCTGCAGCAGATGAAGTAGAATGGCTTCGGGAGCTCATGTGTGATCTTCTAGTGGTTGGAGCTCAGATACCGGCGGTACAGATATACTGTGACAACTAGGCGACTATAGCAGTAGCATTAAATGACCTCTTCAACGGAAAGAAGAGAACTGTGCGGCTGAAGCATAGAGCAATAAACGATCTCATTAAAAGGGGAACTATTGTTGTAATTGATGTTCGGAGTCAGAAGAACCTGGCGGATCCATTCACGAAGGGCCTCAAGCGCCAGCTGGTCGATAACACAGCAAAAAAATGGGCTTGAAGGTATTCTGATATATCTGTGTAATCCTGCCATAAAATTTTATGCTATTAGTTCAAAAAGAAATCTACTAGGCATCTAGCTTTTGGTTCGAGGGAGGACCACTGATTGGAAAAATATCAGGTAACAGTGGGTACATAGTCGTGAGGGACATGGAAGGGATACGGACCCATAATCACTGTTGTCCACTATAGTTCTCTGTGGAGAACATGTCCTGTGGAGAACATAGCTTAAACGCCTTAATGAGTTCTCAGACAGAGTGAATGTCTATTGTGCTTTACAGGAAGCACGGTAGCGCAGCACTACAAAGGAGCTCATGGACTCCATGCTACAATAGGGTGACACCACAATAAGGTTCACAGGTAGTGGTAATGCCTCGGCTTAGCAAGTCTTGTCACTGCGGCGTAGCACCGCTTATAGGCAGGTAGCCTAATGCTGTATATTATAAATGAAGAGTGGTAGACAGCACTACAAATTGGCTAGTGTCCTCATGTTACAGTGGCATGACACCACAAAGAGGTACCAGGTAGGGTAATGCCTCGGCTTCGCAAGCCATGTCATAGCAGCGTAACACCGCACGAAAGCGCAAGGCTTCATGTTGGGTAGTTTGGCACTACAAAGAGGCTTGTGACCTCATGCTACATTAGTATGACTCTACGATGAGGTACCCAGTTAGGTATAAAGCCTCGGCTTTAAGCCGTGTCATAGCGACGTAGCACCGTACGGAAGCGCAAGGCTTCATGCCAAGGACACTTTAAAAGAACTCACCTAGAGTGTATGGATAGAGATACAGGCCGTCTCTTGAGGGTAAACTTGTAGACGCCCAAAATACATACACCGAAACCAGGATGGCACATGGCCTTTAATGTGCACCCAAAAATATAGATAACTACATTATATGAGTGGGAAGAATTGCAGCTATGGTAAAGAATTCAAGGCTTAGACCATTCTTGTATCATACTGTTATTTGGCCCATGCGGAAAGATTCAAGTCGTCAGCGACATCTCTCCTAATGCATGATGGACAGTTACTGTGGGGAACGTTCAACCCAAGACACATATATATGACGAGATATGTGGGGGATTGTTGGTGCTCTTGCTCCTTGACATGAAGAGAGCTTGCTCTCAACATGCTTTGTAAAGTTTAGTCCCACATTGGAAAAGCACCATGAGTTATCTCAACATATATATGAGTATGTGTTGTTGGGATATGCACATGGGGTGATGACCCTAAGGAGGAAACCACGTGGGTGATTTTACTAAGAGGAAAATGATTAATTCCAACAAGGACGTAAGTTGATTTTTGTTGTGCGAGCTCGGACTCGACACGGACTCCAGGTTGTCTCGTGCAAGCACGGGAGTGTTCGGGGGGAAGGCGTGGGCTAGCACTCGACTATGTTGATTGTGGGATGATGTAAAACATCAAACTCTATTTTAGAGTATTGGTGTTTTAGTCCCACATCGGATATGAGAGATGGTGAGGTCTCACTCCACTCTATAAATAGAGCCCCCTTGCCTCCTTTCCAAGATGCACCAAAGAAGAGAGTTAAGGGAGTCCATAAAGTTCAGGAAGCCCGTTCAAGTCACAAATATTGACTGACGAGCGTTCCATAAGTTCTCTTGAACTTGCTGGTTCTTGGAAGCGGATCGTATAGAGGCGAATCTTGCTTTGAGCAACAGTGTTTTTATACCGCAGCAGATTTAATCCTCCTCTTTTCTTCTTCTGTTTCTCTGTAACTCGTTTTCAGGTTTTAAGGCACCTACTGAGTAGGGATGCCTAACTTTGTTCTTGAGATCTATCTCATTTGTGGCACCTACTGTGTAGGCTTGCTAAACTTCTCATTTGTGGCACCTACTATGTAGACTTGCTTAACTCCTCATTTGTGGCACCTACTGTGTAGGCTTACTGAACTCCTGTTTTTCATCTATATCCACGTCTCGGGACTAACAACGTATGCTATACGCAAATACATGGAGAAGGATAACATGCACAAATCCTCAAACAAAAAGTAATGTAAGGTCATCATATCGATTATGACAAGAGAATAAGTAAATTGTCAAATAATCGTACAAAATTGAAAAGTATACTTGCGTAGTCATTGTCCGGAATGGTGCTGAGATATCAGTTACCAGGGTCTAGTCAAGGTCTTGATAGTTCGAGGGAGCCTAGCCAATTATTAAGAATATTTATCCACAAATTAAATCAATTAATATATAGGTTTGTATTCAAATAAGTAAAGGATACGGGTTGAATAGTATGTTTCCCTATAGGACCTTAGGAAATTAAGTTATTACAAATTTGGGATTTTTTTTGACTTTCATCCCACTTATTAATATGATTTTGTACTTACATCCCACTTTTTAATTTTTTAGACTTACATTCCACTTTTCGTCACTAAAAGTATTTTTCGTGACAAAACAAATACTTTTTGTGACAAAATGAATGTTTTTTGTGACGAAAAGTGGGATGTAAGTCAAAAAAAATTAAAAAAAGGGATGTAAGTACAAATTCATATTAACAAGTGGGACGAAAGTCAAAAAAATCCCATTTAAATTTGCACCGCACATGAGTCTTCTCTGACCAATGTCTACTTCCTCGAGGATTCCTTCATGGTATCCGGTGGCTTTATCTCGGAAGACTTCGCCCAGAATTGGTTGGGCATAATATTATTCAGAAAATTGCTATAACGAAAGAATTTTATAAACAATTGGCTAAAACGAAATATATTTAGAAAATTTGGAACAACAATAGTTTCCGACAAACTGTTTGGCGGAAATTGGACATGTCTACAAACTGTTTGGCGGAAATTGGACATGACATGTCCAATTTCTGCCAAACTGTCTGGCGAAAATAGGATGGATGTAGGTTTTTATTGGTTTGGTTTTTAGTTTGGTCTTTTGGTTAGTTTTAGTTAGTTTGGTTCGGTTTATTTGAATTTGATTATTTTTCTTGTATTCATATTATTATAAAAATCATAATATAACTAATAATAAATTATAATAGATATTTCATTTTCTATTTGATCTTTAAAAAAAATCTATCTCCATCTTAAAATCTATCTATATTTGAAAATCTATCTCTATCTTAAAGAAATCTATAAAAATAATACTGCTATTAATATTAAAATTAAAAGTAATATTTTTAAATATATATTTGTTCTTAAAGATACATTTATTTTTAAATATAAATTATTTTTTAGATTTATTTTGAAATATAGATTATTTTTTAGATTTGTTTTTGAAAAAAAATCTATCTCTATTTTAAAAAATAAATCAAGAGACAAGACTTGTTTTTTTTTTTCAAAAATAAATAGATTTTTTTAAAAAAAGTAGATAAGAGTTTTTTTAAAACTAGTGATATATAGTTTTTTTTCTAAATTTTCAGATAGAGTTTGATTTACTTTTTAAAAAATAAATCTAAAAAATAATCTATTTTTTAAAACAAATCTATGAAACAATATTAGATCAGATTTAAGAGAGAAACGGATTTTAAATATAGATCAGATTCCTTTAAGATAGAGATAGATTTTAATATAAATAGATTTTAAGATAGAGATAGATTTTCTAAGACAAAATAGAAAAAGAAATATTTATTGTGATTTGTTATTAGTTATCACTATAATTTTTGATAAGGATAAAAAAATAACTAAATCCAAATAACCAAACAAAACAAACTAACAAACACAAAATTTAAAAACAAACCAAACAAGGAAACCCCAATCCGGACGGACAAACCAATTTTCGCCAAACTGTCTGTCGGAAACTATTGTTGTTCCAAATTTTCCAAACATATTTCGTTTTAGCCAATTTGTTATAAATTTCTTTCTTTATAGCAAATTTTCTGATTATTCGTAACCTAGTCAGTTTGGCCGAGATGGTATGCATAATATTATTAATTTAGTTATTCAAAATAGTTTTGATAAGTTAAAACAATACAATAATTATGAGCATTTAACTTAGGTGTTCTATTTCATAAAAAATCTAAGAATATAATTTCTTACAAAGTCCTACAACTATATCTATAATAAATTCTAATTAAAATATATTTAAATTATATTTAAACTATTTATAATTAACTAATAAATATATCCAAAGTACTAAAAAAGTATCTATAACAAATTTTAAAAATCGATCAAATATACTTAAGTTATTTAATATAATTTAAATTTCTAATAAAATTTTCCACAGTATGAGACTATTTTTTATCATCATGTTGCCTAAAACAATTTTTTCTGGACAAAGAACATGTAC
>JANAVB010007091.1:0-16253 GCA_029216955.1 Iris pallida
CCGTTTTGTCCCTGTGTCCAGAATTGAACTTAAGGACAAGCAATCCTAGCTAATTTGACTATTCTGAAATCATTGGTACTATTTATTTCAGCATCTGGAGACTTTTGCATGTGTTGACTGATTGTGGCTCATTGAGTGGTATAGTATTATTGGTTTCTCCAGCAAAGGACCTCAGGCAAGTGCAATTTCTGATTACTTTCGATTCATAGTAGTTTTCTTATTTCATGTCTATACATACATCTTGCTGCTTGTTGACACGCTCGTCACATGGAGTAGTCGGGAGGGAAAATATCTTAGTATACATGTGGACTACCCAGAAATATCCCAATATGTCTAATCGTGAATGATAGCAGCTGCACACGACACGTGCAGTGAGCCGTATTTATCCTCTAGCCGTTCACATGTAGAAATTGATATTTCACACCACCTAGGTAGATGTCTTTTATTAGTTTTTTCTTGTTTACTTCTCTATCGTGCTATGTCATCAGTTATCTTCCAGTTTTTATCTCTCATATGTTATTTTCATGTCTTGTTAATTCTATTGTATTTTTGCATTGTCGTCGATTTGTGTACTTGTTCCATTCCTGACTGGAAACCAACATTTTTCGGGTTTATCCGTGATCACTCTTAGCATTGGGAAGGCTTGTGTATGCTGAGGTCAACCTAGAAATAGAAAGCAATTGTATCAATTTTATTAATTGTAAAATCTGATATTTTCTTTAATTATAAATGTTGTAATAAATATAGAAATGTGAATGAGCAGCAAATGTTATTTTTTGAGCATTTATTTCTTGCGGGCTTGACAGCGTTCTACCGTCGACTCTGCGGCGTAGGCTGGCTTGGACACGTCTCGTATCCGAAAAGCGGGTGCGGGTCGTGACAAGTTTTTGTGGTGGCCCATACAGGTCCATTTTCGTAAAAGATTACGAACTCATGATGGTACATTAGTCGTACTGTTGCGAGCCTGCGCCCAGAAAATGCTCATTCACAATTAGGATTAAAATAATTTAGGAGAATAACTAGGACTATGAGTCCCTTGTTCAAATTGACCGTTGGGTAGTTAAGGTTATTAGATAATCCATGCAATTTAGATAGCTTGCTAGATCCCTATAGGTACACTATTACTTTTGATATGACAATATGATCCAATGTGGATATACTATACGCTTGGTATGTTAGACTTGCTTAGAATTAAGGCGTTAATTTTGATAAACTGTTTAATTTTCTTTTGCCGTATTAGATATAAATCCTATATCATAAGTTAGAATTGCCTGTTTTAAATTCTATTTTGCTGTAAGGAGTTGGTTTATAATTCCTGATTATGTTATTCCTGTATGAACCCCGAGTTAGATTTGATTTAAAGTTTCCCTCAGCAATTTGAAATGCATATGAAATAGATACTAGAGTGTTTGTACTTCTTTCGTCTTTAATTATTTCCTCCATGATTAAATCTTTTATTTTAAATGTTGTGATTGATAGGAAAAATACCTACGCTCTATTTTTAGTCAACTTGTTTGAACCTTTAGAAGCTCATAAATTTTTATAATTATAGTTAGAGAAATATTAGCTAACCCATAATGTTTAGACAGCAACGTACTGTCGTCAACTATTTGAGAGTGGAGAATGTGGGTTCACTGCAGCCAGCAGTGCACTGGCGAGGAACAACCCATAGAATTGAAATCCTTTCGAAGAATCGTAGGTTATGGATCATTGCTGAAACTATGTCCTAGTTGACCTCTTTAGATCTTAATATACCCTTGTGTCAATGTAAGGTAGAGTACCGATAGCCTATCACAATTGAATCATAGAAACAAGGGTTTGCCACTACCAGAGAATACGGGCGAGGCATAATACTTGGTAAAATGATTTCAGACGTAATTTCAAGTTTAGGATATTATAGAGGATAGGAAAGTGCCATGTATGCCCTCTACGATCTACGGCCAATACTAGTAGAAGTTCTGTAGCATGTCTTCCAACCTCGCATTATGTGGTCATTATGATTTATCGACGAGGTAATTGACTTACACTAATAGGTTTACTTAAGATATTGAATTCAGACGTCCTTAACCCATTAGTCGACCAAGGTCTTATGGATAGAAGATAGTAGGGTGCCTATAAATAAGGACACCAGGTAAGGTTTTGAATTCTCTCAAAACTCGAACTACTTATTCCTCCTTTCAAAAATCTCGCATACTCGTATTTTGACTATCTTGACCAACGCTGCTATTACAGCCTAGTTTTGCAAGCTTACTCTTTTATCGAGCTTGATTCAAGACATATGTTTATTGGGGACGCCCGCTAATATATTGTCTAATCAGAATCATTGTATTACGGTCTGATCAACCATGATGCATTGGTTCGCTCTTCATCTAATTACCCTACATAGATTGAGATATAGATGTCTCTAGGATCTTATCCGTGACTGTTTGATAATTCCTCTTGAATTAAACATTCGCCCTTGAATCATGTAATTGTGTTCAGTGACATCTCTCTTGAACTCTTTATCGTTTTCGTCTTCACTGATTGGAAAGACGAAGGCTCGTAATTGATAGATAGATATAGAGTATCCCCCATGGCTATGATAGTGGTATACGCAAGTATAGCTACCATCGGCCAGCCTTGTGATTGGAACCTTGCCTTGAGTTACTCGTTCTTCTCTCGACCTTTAAGCTACTATTGGGACCTTCTAGCCATTTGAATTGAGGAACGGTCCTTGACTTGACTTATAATTACCATATTCCGTCACGTCGTGCCTTATTCTTTATTAGCAAGAGTCGAGGTACAGTATCCGGACTTCGGAAACCTTCTAACCTCATTATTCCTAAAACCATATCCTAGCCTCTAAGGTGGGTAGACTATAAGCCTTCTTGGAATATACGAGGAATACCGATTGATTAGAATAATTTTCCTATTAGAATGATAGTTAGTGCCCCATGGACTCCCACTTTCCACTTAGATTATTTTGTGTCCCCGGCCGTGTCATTAATATTCGGAGCACGAGACCAGCTGTTACCTTCCAACAAACTTTATATGCAAGATCTAGACAAGTCCACCTTTATCTAGGTATATCATATCCCACTCAAACCCATCCCCTTGTACTCTATTTTTGTACTACGACTTTCAGGTTAAAAGGACTAGCTATAACCCTTATCGTAATACCGGTATACTTTCTGACTTCCATTAGAGCCTCAACTTCGACAAAATTCCTTCGACCCAATATATGGTTGTGGTCTACTCGAAGCCCACTATGCACATGCCACTAGTGTGCCACCCAATTGAGGTCTTATGTGCTCCTTAAACACAAAGTCACTAAAGGCACACTTTGAGCCTTAAGGACCTAGCTAACCAACCTGAGGGGCAACTAGCTCAACCACTTGGGTGAAAACCTATTCTAGGGTACCCTAACCTAGTAAAAATAGTTTATCTTGGAATCTTGTTCAGTCCATATAGATTTAGATCCAAGGTTCATCCAAACAACGAGTGATATCCATATAGAGAACCCATTAAGCCCACAATCTTGATTTCTCAAATTCCGTTCCATTATGGAACCTTGTTTGAATTAGAATTTTGAGAATGAGACTTCTATATTGTACGGATTGCAAGCCACTCTAAGTAACGCAGGGCTCTTCGACGTAGCAAGTGACTGAACTAGAGTAGTCCAATCTAGCAAATAAGGCAGTGGCTCATAGACTCTCTTTCTATCTGCATTATTGGATCCTATCTACCGCTCTTGAAACTTCATAACTGCTCTCAGTTATTTTCTTATCTGCTTGTCCTTCCTATTTTAGAGTGACGAGCGGCCATGTTTATTAGAATTTATTAATAATTCTTAGCTACTTGTATAAATTTGTTGTTTGCTAGATTTTGGATTGCCTGATAGATAGGAGAAGATTGTAGATGCCTTATGCTATAGATATCTGTCGGTAGTTACTTTTTATAGTTAGCTGGAGGGTTACAATGTTAGGACGTCAGGTGTTTGAAAGGGGTAGTGTGACCAAAGGTGGGTAGAAGTCCTCGAGGATTCGTAGATACAAAATGGCTAGAGAAGGTTATAAAATATTTTGAGAAATCAAAATTTAAGGAGATTAAGGTTAAGATAGACTTTCTTTTTAAATTTTTAGAATAGTTACGAATTAGAATTTCGAGAACAAAATTATTTTTAAGGTGGGTAGATTTGTAGCTCTCATTCCCAGAATTTGTAAAATATTTTTATTTTATTTAAATGGTTATTTTAGACTGAACATATAGGTATATACACCATTATTTAATTTATTGAATTTTGTTATTATTATTATTATTATTTTATTAGGATTATTATTATATTATATAATAATTATTAGTGGTTATATTATTTTTCGTCAAATAAATGTTATGGTATATAGTTATATAGGTAGGCCCTACCCTAAGAATGAAAGTATGGAGATGTAACTGGGTTTTATGGAGATTGTACATCTGTATATATATATATATATATATATATATATATATATATATATATATATATATATATATATATACATATATATATGTGTGTATGAGTATTTATATAAAATATATATGTAAATATGTGTGTGTATATATATACATATATATAGAAGGATAATTGTATATATATATATATATATATATATATATATATATATATATATATATATATATATATATATATATATATATATATATATATATATATGTATATATATATATATATATATAAAATATATATATATAAAAAATATATATATATATATAAAATATATATATATATATATATATATATATATATATATATATATATATATATATATATATAAAAAATATATATATATATATATATATATATATATATATATATATATATATATATATATATATATTTATATATATATATATATATATATATATATATATATATATATATATATATATATATATATATATATATATATATATATATATTTTGTGTGTATATATATATATATATATATATATATATATATATATATATATATATATATATATATATATATATATATATATATATATATATATATATATAAATATATATATATATATATATATTTATATATATATATATATATATATATATATATATATATATATATATATATATATATATATATATATGAGTGTAAATTGCATGTATATATAGATATATTATACATATATGTATGTTTTTATGTATATATAATATATTATATATATATGAATATTTATATATATATACATGATAATAAATGGAAAGAGTAAATGGAAAGAGAATAAGCAACAGAAGAAGCCCCACACACCTTCAGCCAGCCGAGCATTCATCTCCCAAAACTTACCATCCCGAGCCCGGCCCAACACCCCTGAATCTGAATCCCACCCGAGCTGATCCCATACAGCAAACAAACCCAAAGCCCCAGCATGAGAACCCCCACACCCGACCTTATATACATCTATAGATATATAGTTCGAGAGATCGAGAGTTTTGCTGGAAAACCCTAATCTCGAAACCTGTGCCGACCCCTACCAAGGCGGCCGCTCCCTGTTGGCGGCCACCCGCCGCCAGAGCCACTGCTACGCGCGCACCGGGCAGCCGCGCGCGGCCACTGGCGTAAACAGCATTAACAGCAAACGGCGAGGAGAAGGCCGACTTCGCGGTACTGGTTCTCCACGATCGTTTGATCGTTTTCAGAGTCGTTTTCTCTGGTACGTACCTAACCCAACCCCCTTTAATCTTGTTCAAATAGTTTGTAAGTAGCCTCCCTCAGTCGTTCGTAAAATCGACCCAAAGTCGATGAAAAGTCGTCCCAAGAACAGAGTTTAGAACAGTCCAAACACCCAACTTGACGTCGAATTTCCCACCAACCTATTCTTCGAATCAGCATACTTTCTAAACAGAAGTTAAACCCAACATATAGGTCTAGAGAACTTTTTTTACAGAAATCAATTTTGATCACTGCTCACCGAGAAATTGGTTTCCCAATATTGAGAAAAACCTGTTTTAAAAACCATAAAATCCATCCACAAGACGTGCGTCCCGCCATTCCGGGCGACGTAGTCGCGAACCGAAAGCATCGAAAGGTGCATAACGGCTTCGTGGTCGTGTGGGCTTTGACGGAATTCAAATTGGTCGTGTGTGCGTGACAAATTTGATGCGTATCCGTCGAAATCGTCCCGTATCCGTACAAAGCAAATTCAGTCATAACTTTGTGTGCGCTCGTCAGATCGAGACGAAACTTATGCCAGCAGGACCATATCGTTTTTTTGGTCTTGTATGCCAAGTTTGGTCCAATTTTGAGACAGTTGAATCGTACGTCGTTTTACGGGCCCTACGGTCCCACTCAACGGGCGATCTTGTGCACGGCCCGCCGAAATCCAACTCTGGACATACGGTTGGGTTCGTATCAAAAAACTGGACCTGTTGACATATCGTTTAACAACTTTAGAGACCGTTGACTCTGGCACACTTTTTGGTGCAAAGCGGGTCCAACGGCGGACATCGTCTTTGCCCAAAATTACCGTTTTGCCCCTGTATCCAGAATTGGACTTAAGGACAGGCAATCCTAGCTAATTTGACTATTCTGAAACCGTTGGTACTGTTTATTTCAGCATCTGGAGACATCTGCATGTGTTGACTGATTGTGGCTCATTGAGTGGTATAGTATTATTGGTTTCTCCAGCTAAGGACCTCAGGCAAGTGTACTTTCTGATTGCTTTCGATTCATAGTAGTTTTCTCAGTTCATGTCTATATATACATCTTGCTGCTTGTTGACACGCTCGTCACACGGAGTAGTCAGGAGGGGAAATATCTTAGTATACATGTGGACTACCTAGAAATATCCTAATATGTCTAATCATGAATGATAGCAGCTGCACACGACACGTGCAGTGGGCCGTATTTACCACCTAGCTGTTTACATATAGAAAATGATATTTCACACCACCTAGATAGATGTCTTTTATTAGTTTTTCCTTGTTTACTTCTCTATCGTGCTATGTCATCAGTTATCTTCCAGTTTTTATCTCTCATATGTTATTTTCATGTCTTGTTAATTCTATTGTGTTTTCACATTATCGTCGATTTATGTACTTGTTCCATTCCTGACTGGAAACCAACATTTTTTAGGTTTAGCCGTGATCACTCGTAGCATTGGGAAGGCTTGGGTATGCTGAAGTCAACCAAAAAATAGAAAGCAATTGTATCAATTTTATTAATTATAAAATCTGGTATTTTCTTTAATTATAAATGTTGTAATAAATATAAAAATGTGAATGAGCAGCAAATATTATTTTTTAAGCATTTATTTCTTGCAGGCTTGACAGCGTTCTAACCGCCGACTCTGCGGCGTAGGCTGGCTTGGACACGTCTCGTATCCGAAAAGCGGGTGCGGGTTGTGACAAGTTTTTGTGGTGGCCCATGCAGGTCCGTTTTCGTAAAAGATTACGAACTCGTGATGGTACATTAGTCGTACTGTTGCGAGCCTGCGCCCAGAAAATGCTCAGTCACAATTAGGATTAAAATAATTTAGGAGAATAACTAGGACGAGGAGTCCCTTGTTCAAATTGACCGTTGGGTAGTTAAGGTTATTAGATAATCCATATAATTTAGATAGCTTGCTAGATCCCTATAGGTACACTATTACTTTTGATATGACAATGTGATCCAATGTGGATATACTATTCGCTTGGTATGTTAGACTTGCCTAGAATTAAGGCGTTAATTTTGATAAACTGTTTAATTTTCTTTTGCCGTATTAGATATAAATCCTATATCATAAGTTAGAATTGCCTGTTTTAAATTCTATTTTGCTGTAAGGAGTTGGTTTATAATTCCTGATTATGTTATTCATGTATGAACCCCGAGTTAGATTTGATTTAAAGTTTCCCTCAGCAATTTGAAATGCAAATGAAATAGATACTAGAGTGTTTGTATTTCTTTCGACTTTAATTATTTCCTCCATGATTAAATCTTTTATTTTAAATGTTGTGATTGATAGGACAAATACCTACGCTCTATTTTTAGTCAACTTGTTTGAACCTTTAGAAGCTCATAAATTTTTACGATTATAGTTAGAGAAATATTAGCTAACTCATAATGTTTAGACAGCAGCGCACTGTCGTCAATTATTTGAGAGTGGAGAATGTGGGTTCACTGCAGCCGGCAGCGCACTGGCGAGGCACAACCCATAGAATTGAAATCCTTTCAAAGAATCGTAGGTTATGGATTATTGCTGAAACTATGTCCTAGTTAACCTCTTTAGATCTTAAGATACCCTTGTGTCAATGTAAGGTAGAGTACCGATAGCCTATCACAATTGAATCATGGAAAACAAGGGTTTGCCACCACCAGAGTATACGGGCGAGGCATAATTCTTGGTAAAATGATTTCAGACGTAATTTCAAGTTTAGGATATTGTAGAGGATAGGAAAGTGCCATGTATGCCCTCTACGATCCAAGGCCAATAATAGTAGAAGTTCTGTAGCATATCTTCCAACCTCACATTATGTGGTCATTGTGATTTATCGACGAGGTAATTGACTTACACTAATAGGTTTACTTAAGATATTGAATTCAGACGTCCTTAACCCATTAGTCGACCAAGGTCTTATGGATAGAAGATAGTAGGGTGCCTATAATAAGGACACCAGGTAAGGTTTTGAATTCTCTCAAAACTCGAACTACTTATTCCTCCTTTCAAAAATCTCGCATACTCGTATTTTGACTATCTTGACCAACGCTGCTATTACAGCCTAGTTTTGCAAGCTTACTCTTTTATCGAGCTTGATTCAAGACATACGTTTATTGGGGACGCCCGCCAACATATTGTCTAATCAGAATCATTATATTACGGTCTGATCAACCATAATGCATTGGTTTGCTCTTTATCTAATTACCCTACGTAGATTGAGATATAAATATCTCTAGGATCTCATCCGCGACTGCTTTGATAATTCCTCTTGAATTAAACATTCGCCCTTGAATCATGTAATTGTGTTCAGTGACATCTCTCATGAACTCTTTATCATTTTCGTCTTCATTGATTGGAAAGACGAAGGCTCGTAATTGATAGATAGATAGATATAGAGTATCCCCCATGGCTATGATAGTGGTATACGTAAGTGTAGCTACCATCGGCCAGCCTTGTGATTGGAACCTTGCCTTGAGTTACTCGTTCTTCTCTCGACCTTTAAGCTACTATTGGGACCTTCTAGCCATTTGAATTGAGGAACGGTCCTTGACTTGACTTATAATTACTATATTCCGTCACGCCGTGCCTTATTCTTTATTAGCAAGAGTCGAGGTACAGTATCCGGACTTCGGAAACCTTCTAACCTCATTATTCCTAAAACCATATCCTAGCCTCTAAGGTGGGTAGACTGTAAGCCTTCTTGAAATATACGACCAATACCGATTGATTAGAATAATTTTCCTATTAGATTGTTAGTTAGTGTCCCATGGACTCCCACTTTCCACTTAGATTATTTTGTGTCCCCGGCCGTGTCATTAATATTCGGAGCACGAGACCAGCTGTTACCTTCCAACAAACTTTATATGCAAGATCTAGACAAGTCCACCTTCATCTAGGTATATCATGTCCCACTAAAACCCGTCCCCTTGTACTCTATTTTTGTACTACGACTTTCAGGTTAAAAGGACTAGCTATAACCCTTACCGTAATACCGGTATACTTACCGACTTCCATTAGAGCCTCAACTTCGACAAAATTCCTTCGACCCAATATATGGTTGTCGTCTACTCGAAGCCCACTATGCACATGCTACTAGTGTGCCACCCAATTGAGGTCTTATGTGCTCCTTAAACACAAAGTCACTAAAGGCACACTTTGAGCCTTAAGGACCTAGCTAACCAACCTGAGGGGCAACTATCTCAACCACTTGGGTGGAAACCTATTCTAGGATATCCTAACCTAGTAAAAATAGTTTATCTTGGAATCTTGTTCAGTTCATATAGATTTAGATCCAAGGTTCATCCAAACAACGAGTGATATCCATATAGAGAACCCATTAAGCCCACAATCTTGATTTCTCGAATTCCGTTCCATTATGGAACCTTGTTTGAATTAGAATTTTGAGAACGAGACTTCTGTATTGTACGGATTGTAAGCCACTCTAAGTAATGCAGGGCTCTTCGACGTATGAAGGGTTAGAACACGTATTAGAACACGTATTAGAACAGGTATAATTCATGAACCCTAGTAACGCAGGGCCTTCGTGAACCCTAGTTTCTGCCTATGAAGGGTTAGAACACGTGTTATATCTGTTTAACTTTCTAGCGATCAATATGCACACCAAAGGAAGGGTCCTGGGAATCTCCAGTTCTATCAATTGGTATCAGAGCAACTTTGGATCTACGTATTGATTGATACGTCCATGTTGTCCAATAAAACCTGCGCTGTGTAATAGTCGGTAGATGTAGATCTGTTCTAACTCGGTTTTGCAGGCATCTTAGATCCAACTATTATGGTCCAATGCATGTTTATGATTGTGTTGTTTAAACCACAGACATGTCGTGGATGTTGTTGTTGCTGTGGATGTAATTAAATTACGAGGGTTAATCGTGCTTATTATTTTAATTTTGCAATCTAGATTATGTGTGAACTCCTTCGGGAGGCATAGGATTGATATAATTTTAATTTTTTTGATCAATCGTGATGGCGGTGGTGACTGTTTCTGACGTCGGACGAGATGCTGGTTTTAAGCAGTCCAGAAGCTGACAGATGATTTTCGATGAAGGAATCGACAACCAAAACCTTTATATTAAAAAATTCGGGGCGCTGCCCCGAACCCCGCGACCTGACCGGGCAGGTCGAACCCCAAATAGATCTGCGCAGCGCCAGATTTTGGATTCGGATAGTTGAGGACGGAGCAGCAAAGATGACCATAATAGTTGGATATTTTCTCTTATTTTTGTTATTTTTTTCTGATTATGTATGTTTATTATTGTGTGGATGTTTTTTTTAAAAACCAAGCCTACATTAATAATGGACAACATGGACATAATATCAACTATTAGAAAAACCTCATTGTTAAATAACTAAGTGGAAGAGGATATTTATTTAGTTTAAATCCTATGGTCTCCATTACTGGTTTGTAGGTGATGTAATTAACTTGCATGTTGGCTATAGTGCTTTCCTCCATATCGGATGAGTATAATTATGGATCACCAGTACAAACTTCTTAGGGATAATTGTAGAAAGTTACCTAGTATGTGTTCACTTCTCCATCTGAAGGAACTCATTACAAGGTAATGGACTTAGTATTAAGTAATGGTATACACTTAGATACAAATAATGGTATCCTCCCCATCGGAGTCACTGCTATTATTTGTATGACCAGAGCAAGACCAGCATATTAATTTTATTTGTCATAAAGCTATATTGACATGATAGTAAAATTAATAAGAAAAACCTACTTGAACAAAGTTGAATTTGTATACGTCCACATTATCGTGGCATGCTAAATTTATGGTGTTCAAGGTGTTGGTGAATTTCTTATTATTGTTTTGAGGGAATTAATATTTAGTTAATTCAAAAAGTTTTTTTGCCCTACATAATTTTATTTATGTGATTCTCAGGATTTCAAAAATGGGTTCTTTCAGTCCACTTATGGTGATTCTTAAAGAAAACAAACTTACTGGACCTAATTATATTGACTGGAAACGTAATTTGGATATTGTTCTGACTGCTGAGGAGTACAAATATGTACTTGTTGAGGAATGCCCACCTAAGCCTGATGCTAACTCTGATGAAGAGGTCAAAGAGGCTTATAAGAAGTGGAAAAAGGCAGATGAGATGGCACGGTATTATATTCTGGCATCTATGTCAAAAATACTGCAACATCAGCATCAGGCCATGGCCACTGCTTATGACATGATGTATAACCTCAAGGAATTCTTCGGACATCAGAGTAGAGCAGCTAGGCAGTTTGCTATAAAATGTTTGATGAATACAAAAATGGCTAAGGGTACACCAGTAAGGGATCATGTTCTCAAGATGATGGGTCATTTGAATGAGATGGAGATCTTGGAGCTGAAATCGATGGAGAATCCCAGGTCGATATCATTTTCGGGACTCTGCCTAAAAGTTTTGACAATTTCTGCCTTAATTACAACATGAACAAAAGGTTGTATAGTTTGGCAGAACTTGCAAAAGAGCTACAGGATGTTGAATCTCTCTTTAGGCAGAGTTGTCATGTTTTTGTTTCTGAAAAGGCTTCTACTTCTAAGCCAAAAGGCGGTAAGAAGAAGAATAACTTTCAGAAATAGCAAACTCAGCAAAGAAGGGCATGGGACCTCAAGGCGCGGTGAAAAAGCCGAAAGGCAAATGTTTCAAGTGCAAAGGGTCAGGACATTGGAAGACTGATTGTCCACTTCTCAAACAAGGAAACAAAGAAGGTATATCTCATTTACTAGTAGTTGAAACATGTTTAGCGGGGTTATCTACCGCACCTGGTGTAGATACAGGAGCCACTAATCATGTCTGCAATACATTGCAGGGGTTCCAGAAAACCAGACGGCTCAGTGATGGAGAGATATGCTTGTTCATGGGTGATGCTATAAAAGTATCGGTCGTTGCATTAGGAGATGTTACTTTATCTTTTGGTAGAAATAAGTCTTTGACATTGAGAGATTGTCCTTATGCACCTTCACTTAGAAGAATTTAGTTTCTGTTTCTATGTTAGTTAAGGATGGATATTCAGTTTATTTTAATGACAATATTGTTATTAGAAAGAATAAATATTTTATTTGTTATGGTGCATTGATTAATAATTTGTATGTCATTAATCCTATTTCGCCCACAATAAAACTTATGGAAATAAATAATATGTCATCTAACTTAAATAAGAGAAAAGAACCTTCTTGTATGAACCAAACATATCTTTGGCACTTGCGATTGGGGTATATTAATCTAAGAAGGATTCAAAGACTGGTTGAAGATGGACCTTTGAGTTCATTGAAAGTGGAGGCACTACCAGTCTGTGAATCCTGCTTGGAAGGTAAAATGACCAAAAGGCCTTTTACGGTAAAAGGGTATAGGGCCAAAGATGTGTTGGAATTGGTTCATTCTGATTTGTGTGGACCCATGACTATCCAAGCTAGAGGTGGCTTTGAATATTTTGTCACATTTATTGACGATTATTCAAGGTATGGATACATTTATTTGATGCGCTGTAAGTCTGAGTGCTTTGAGAAATTCAAAGAGTACAAGGCTGAAACGGAGAAACGTCATGGAAAATGTATCAAGTCATTACGATCAGATCGTGGTAGCGAGTACCTCTTTGGAGAGTTTAGGGATTATTTATCAGAGGCTGGGATTGCATCCCAATTGACTGCACCTGGAACGCCCAGCAGAATGGTGTAGCCGAAAGAAGGAATAGAACTCTTATGGAGATGGTTAGATCAATGATAAGTTATTGGATTTGCCAGATTCGTTTTGGGATATGCCTTAGAGGCTGCAGCTTATATTTTGAACTTGGTTCCTTCTAAGTCAGTACCTCTTACTCCTACAGAGCTGTGGATTGGGCGTAAGCATAGTCTAAAACATGTTCGCATTTGGGGTAGTCCAGCACATGTACTGAATGGGGAAACAGATAAGTTGGAATCTACAGAAGTACGCTTGTTTGTAGGCTATCCAAGAGGAACAAAAGGAGGTTTATTTTATAGTCCTAAGGATCAGAAGGTCATTGTTAGCACCAATGCCCGATTCTTAGAGGAAGACTATGTGATGAACCATAAACCCACAAGTCGAGTTGTTCTAGAAGAACTGAGACGTGAGACACCAAGTACTTCAATACCAACAGTACAAGAGGATGAACCACAAGTAACTGCACAACGTGTCACAAATGTTACACCACAACCGATAGTGCCTCGTCATAGTGGGAGGGTTGTAATACAACCTGATAGATATATGCTCTTGGAAGAGTCGTCAGACTTTATCCATGAGAACAAGATTATGATCCTGTACCTACAATGAAGTACTCCAAGATAAAGATGCAGAGTCTTGGCAAAAAGCAATGATATCTGAAATAGAATCTATGGATTCTAATCAGGTCTGGGAGCTTGTAGAACCACCTGTTGGTGTAAAAGCCATTGGATGCAAGTGGGTCTATAAGAGAAAAAGAGGATCAGACGGTAAGGTTGAAACTTTTAAAGCTCGGCTTGTAGCAAAAGTTTTACTCAAAGAGAGGGTATCGATTATGAGGAAACCTTTTCTCTTGTAGCCATGCTTAAGTCTATCCGGATTCTTTTATCTATTGCAGCTCATCTCGATTATGAGATTTGGCAAATCGATGTCAAGACAGCTTTCCTTAATGGAAGTCTTGAGGAAGACATCTATATGAAGCAACTAGACGGGTTCATTGAAAAGGGCCAGAAGCATCTTGTTTGTAAGCTCAAGAAGTCCATTTATGGACTTAAGCAAGCTTACAGATCTTGGAACATATGTTTTGATCAGGTGATAAAATCCTATGGATTTGATCAATGTCAGGATGAATCATGTGTATACAGAAAGTGTGACAGAAAAGTGGTGGTGTTCCTAGTACTTTATGTGGATGACATCTTGCTCATTGGAAATAATATGAAGGTGTTATCTGATGTAAGGGTATGGTTATCCAAACAGTTTGATATGAAGGACTTGGAAGAAGTAGGTCACATCCTTGGGATCAAAGTTCTACGAGATCGTAAGAAAAGGATGTTGGGCTTATCCCAAGCTTCTATATCGATACTGTACTAACTCGTTTTAGTATACAAAATTCTAAGAAAGGTTTCTTACCTTTTAGACATGGAATTGCTCTATCAAAGGAGCAGTGTTCGAGGACACCTAAAAAGATAGAGAACATGAAGGCAGTTTCTTATGTTTCAGCAATAGGAAGCTTAATGTATGCAATGCTATGTACGAGACCAGACATCTGCTTTGCCGTAGGCATGGTCAGCAGATATCAGTCTAACCCAGGACAAGAGCACTGGACTGCCGTAAAGCATATTTTGAAGTACCTGAAAAGGACTAAAGAGTATATGCTAGTTTACCAGGCAGATAGTTTAGTTCCCTTGGGGTATACAGACTCAGATTTTCAGTCAGATAGGGATTCCAAAAATCTACCTCAGGTTATGTGTTTATTTAGGAAGTGGAGCCATTGTGTGGAGGAGTATCAAGCAAAAATGTATTGCTGATTCCACCATGGAAGCCGAGTATGTGGCAGCCTCTGAGGCAGCCAAAAAGCAGTTTGGCTCAGAAACTTTCTGTTGGACTTGGATGTGGTACCTAGTTTGCCTAAGTCTATTACACTTTATGTGGTAATAGTGGTACAGTTGCAAACTCGAAGGAACCACGAGCCCATAAGACTGGCAAACACATTGAGCGCAAGTACCACCTGATACGAGATTTCGTAAAGAAAGGAAAAGTTGCTGTGATCAAGATAGCATCAGCCGACAACCTAGCTGATCCCTTTACAAAGAGCTTACCATCTAAGGCTTTTGATAGTCATGTTGAGGGAATGGGAGTCAGATGTGTAGCAGCATGGCTTTAAGTATAAGTGAGAGATTTGTAACAGCATACTAAAAAGCAATGCTTTGAGTATAAGTGGGAGATTGTTAGGGTTATATACTAAAAGCATCACTTTTTAGTAACTTTATTTCCTTAAATTTTGAATAAAAATCATATGGGCAAATATTTGCATATTGTATTTGTTGCAAGTGTTAATACAAATGTCTGATATTCTATATTGTAGATAATATGGTGTGTGGTGTCACACAGAAGATCATATTATCAGTTCCCTATGGAGTATATAAATAGTTCACAACCTAGATGGACTTGGACAATCTATTAGAAAGGTTATAGTGTAATCTGGTATTAGTCTATCTTGACTATAGGTTTACACTAGTACACTTTGTGTGTATTGAACATGACCACTTGAGGTTGTTCTCTTTGTACTGACTACATAAGAGAACAATACTCTGTTATTATGGATGCTTGTGCTCTTAACCCGGATATAATAACGGACATGTATATGCAGTGTGTATTATTTTGACTCATAAAAGAGTGATATTCATTATGGATCAACAACCTCTATGAATTGGGTAATAACATTGTATGTATGATGGGCTGTTGATTATAAATGGAATCCATGTCCCGATACATCGGGTTGATGATGTCCCCTTAAGGAGCTCATAAGGATTGTCATGTAAACCCTACAGGTGGATTATATCGACATGATAAATAAAGTTGAG
>JANAVB010007092.1:0-20951 GCA_029216955.1 Iris pallida
GTGTCCCCATTTGCAGCGGAAAGTAAATGAACACAAATTGAAGCAGAATCAAACTCTTTATTGACATTCAAGAAGTTTACAAGCGACGCTAGGCCGAGATTACAAATCGCTCAAGCTCTCTCTCTCTCTCTCTCTGAAACATAAAAGACGTGCCAAGTGGCTTACAAGATGAAATGATTCATGGCGATGTTCCGATACATTATGTCCTGTATATGGTGCTTCAGCTCCTTGTAACGCTCCAAGGCTCCAGAGTTGGCACCGCACCTTAGCACGTTCGAGGGAAGCTCCGCACCCGATGACATTTTCTGCGTCTTACAAGCAAACTGTGGGGTTATCAGTACATTGTTATGCACTGGTGGGGAGGCTAGCTCGCCCACAATGCTATCATTACAAACACGTTCTATTTAATTCCGTGCACTGTCTATCATTCATTGTCTTTCTAATCTTGCCTTAGGATCAGTTTCATGGCATATTTTATAACCTATCTCGTTTTGCCGATGTTAAGTGTCGCATGGAAATACATGCACGACTTACCCATACTTACCGTCCGGCCTTCCCTGTCCAAAGTAAACCAAGTTAGTCAACAATTCATATGTAATAACTTAACGTGATTCATGTAAACATTCAATGTCAAGGGCGTGTCCCTGTCTCAGGTCCTAGCGCGTCGTAGGCGTTTTTTACAACTCATTTGCACAAAGTACTCTCGATCATTTGGTGTGTTATACTCAAGCCTGTTCGAAAGGCACTTAATTTAGTTAACTTAGACTACTTTGTTTCAATGCAAGGACTTGCACGTATATGCACCGGTCGCTGGTATGTCAGCCATCTGGACATTTCCTTTTGGTATTCTCATCTATCAAGCGTGATGGCTGGTACACCTTGATAGACTATTGAAGTACCTGCCTTACGTTTGGTTATGTGCGCAAGCCCACACACCTGTCCGCCCGTAGGCCATGATTCCGCCTAGGTCGGCCACGAAATCGTCGTTCGTTGCCTTGGAATCCTTTCACTCGTGCACGAGTCCGTCCACGACCATTTCGTATTGTATTATCATTTTAACTTAACGGCTGTCTTTGAGCCATAGGCTGTCTCTGAGCCATAATGCGTTATCGACCAGGTTGGCGTCCGTGCAGCGCGGGGTAGCGAGCCCCGTTGCACGTGCCTGTCATACCTGTCGCTAACCATTCTTTCCTTTCTCATCTTTCATTCATTCTTTCTTTTCTTTCTTTCTTTCACTTGTTCATTCGTTCATTGATTCATTCACGTATTCATTCATTCATTCGTCAATTCATTCATTGACTTATTCATTCATTCATTCATTTGTACATTATGCAACTCCCTATGCGGGAGTCGCCTTGGCGACCCATCGGTCCCGTAGCCTTTCAATATTGCTATACTCTACTCGGAACGACTATGTCGATAGCCTTCCCCTTTATTGTTGTAAACCATTCATTGTTTCATTGCTGAACGCATAGGAAACTCGAAATGTAAGCCCGTGCCTTAGCACGAGCGTGGAGTGCAGCGCGAGAGTTATCACATTTTCTATGTTCTTTTCCATATTCTAAAGAAGCATACAAGATGGGATTATTCCCTTAGCTAGGTGCGTTGAGTCATTTATTAGCATGTGCGGTATTATTGTCTAGCGATTCTAGCAATAGTGTCCGTATTGTTATGTGTCTAGGCTAAGCAAAGATGGGTTCATCGGAGCCACCCACCTTTGCGATGGTCGCATCGGCCGAGCGATACTTCGAGCGCACCTTTGAAAGTCTAAGTCTGAATTCATCTTCGGTGGCCAATGTAAGCCTTGTATCGATTCTTCATCAGGTCGATGCCAACTCTTCGGGTCGACGGCTCGTTTGAGTCGTTGCACTTGCCATTTGAATCGACGTTCCGCTAGGGCAGAGCGGGTCATTACATAATACACCACTCAAAACAAGTCTCGTCCTCGAGACTTTCTGAGTGCAGGTCATCCTACCGTTCTTTAACTCGTGTCGTCACATTTCTTAGACAATCCCTATCGATTGGCTTTATCGCTCGATGGCACTGAACTATACTCGATATCTTTCCAAGTTTCGTGTCGCATACGTTTGGTCGATTTTTATTGAATAACTTTTCATTCATTTTAGAGTTGATGGTACTTATTCAATTCAAGTGTTTCTTCGACTTGGTTGCTATTTTTTCGTGTCATGGGACTGTAATGGTCGTATGAGGCACGTTGTAATTCATCAAATACGAGGGTCGTAGGCTGAGGCAAACTTATTCATTCGTTCATGCGCATCTCAACACCCACTTGCAGCTGCATTCGAGTTCATCATATCGCCAAGTTTGGATCGTGCACGTATTCAAGGCGTCCCCCGAATACGTATATTTCAACCAAGCTTAGCGATTAGCGAAGTCGGACAAGCTATTCGTGATAGTTTCGATTTGCCGATCGTTTTAATTTTACTTCGATTAAAATCGAACTCATGTGTGTATCACTATCGTTTATCTCGATCCTCGAGATGATCTGATTCGCTTCTCAAGCGTTCTTGTCTACGAAATCAATATGATTTCTTCTTAGCGGAGTCGACCAAGTCTAAGTAAATTTCCGTCCAATTCAAAACTAAGTAATGCACTGTCATCGAGTATATCTTCCTATCAATGATTCAATTCGTTATCCCAACTTTACTTGCGCATCATCCATTCCTATCGTTCACTTCGTTTGGGGCCAATCTCGTTGTCGTTCATGCACACTCCCAGTTCCCCGTCCTACTCTAAGTCTTGTTGTTCCAAGTCTATCGTCCATCTAGACGATACCGTAAACCACACAGGTTCAATCACTCGGCATAGGATCGTCCGCCTGTCCGCTAGGTCATCTCACCAGGTCATAGTTACGAGTTAAGTCCGTGGCTTATCGTGCAAGGTAGTTGCACGACGCACGCCCCAAATCCTATGGTTAAACTATTTTGTTCGTTCGTACGGGAGTTTCTACCCAAGTTCGCTCCACTCGAATTTCTAAACATCAAGCAACGTTCACCCTATTCGCCTCGAGATATTCTCCGCTCCACGTCTGAGCTCGTTTAGGAAAGTCATCCTACGATAGGTTGTCCTCAATCAAATCCTTGACATGTCAATATCGTGCTCCGCACTAGCAATTATCATAGTCTAGCTCTTCAAGTATGTTTGATACAATTCACCTATCCATCCTATCCAATTCATGTAGTCGATCACAAGGTCGTCTAGCCTTGCAATATGTCGTGTCCCGATCTCACGCAAGTCTGATTATCCACGGTGGACATGAATCACCATGTCAACATTCTTGCGGAATAATCGTCCTCATCGGGACGTAACTCTTGCGTTGAGTCTAGACTTATTCATTTTTGATATGCGGATTGGGTCTACTCAATCCTCAACTTTACTTCGTCGTCCATCAAAAGTCCGATCAATCCTCCAATTTGCCTTCGCTTCAAACCACAAGTCAAAGCAATCAAAATTGCCATGTCAAGGTATTTTGAGTTCGATCATTCCCGCTGGACATGAATCACCATGCCAACGCTCATGCGGAACGATCATCCCAAATCCGACGTGACGCATGTATGAGGCTAGAGTTGCGCTCGCACAAGACAAGATCGTTGTCGTTGTGGTTATCACCAAACAATCAAGTCACTTCCCTTCTTCATTCCAAACATATCTCCAACATAGCATCCTTGAAACAATAACTTCTAACACGATCATCATTCATCGAATCAGAGTACCCCCGAGTTATCGTACATCGATCTTTGATACGCCTCAATATCATTGATGATGTACATAACCTGACGATCTTCCTTTTGTAACGAATTCCGAGTCGTACAACTTAATTCCTCAATTCGCATTGTCTCATGCTAACTCGTTGTTGAGCAACATCTATTCCAAATCCTTAGTCATTCTCGTAACTTCAAACTAACGTTTCCTATGCATGCTGTCTTTCAATCGCGCTATCTTCGATCTCGTCCAAGGGTATTTCATCTTAACTCAAGTTTCAATCCCTTCGACTAAATTCAAAATCGCATGCACGATCTTCTATATTTCCTCGACCAAGACCTCCATTCGTTTTATTGTTCCGACTCTCTATTCAATCGTTTCGTAATTCGCACTACGCATCCTTAATTCGTCCGAACGATATCCCGTTTGAGACTGTCGAAATCAAAATCAACTAAGCGTTACTCGTTCTAAGGCTTTGCGCGATAGCATCGCTTGCCGACATACTCGTACTATCTGTAAATCCTTTAGTCTCGCTCAAACAATTTCTATGTCGTCCATACACCACTCAGGGTTCGAGCCACTCGACTAGTCGTCGACACTCGCTCTTATTCTTCCTCGAAGCTATCACATACACCACTCGGGGTCAAGTCACTCTACAAATCCTCAAAAGGTCATTCGATTCCCAATCGACACGTTCAATTGCGCGTTCGCCCGTTCCTCAAAGTCTAAGAACCATCTCCCGTGCTCGCTTTAGCGATGGTCAAGTAGCGTCTCTATCGACATACATTCTAAGCCTCACTTGTTCTTGTCTGAGCGAGAGTCGATCTCGCTCGCAAACTCGTTTGCACCAAAAGGTCTAGGTGCGCGACACTCGGCACAACTTAGCCAAAAGGCTGCGTGCATAATCATCCCGTTCGAACTATACTCCGGTCTCGTGTACTCGTTCGCTATGGTCAGCGTAAGGTTATTCAAGTATGCACTGCGTTTGCTAACTCTTAGCATTAGTTTTCTCTCAACTCAAGTCCGTCGTAGTTTGGCACAAAGGCCTTCACCTATCAATCCCGTCCAACCGAGTACTCTTACGAGCTTTTGAAAATATTAGACTTATTGTATGGAACATCCCAAGGCACAACGAGAGAGAGCGTACACTTCTTTTGTTTCAAAACGAGCTTTCAAAACTGAGAGAATCGAAATGAAGTCCAAGGACGTAAAGCCGTACTCTGATACCAATCTGTCACGTCTCGCTCCTGTAGGAGCGATCGTCCTCGCTAAGGCGTGATGCCGCACGGGCCTAGGTTGCACCCGTGCAAGGATAATCCCAGAAACGGCCGATTTGAGCAAGGCCACAGAGTCGCACAGAGTGTCCCCATTTGCAGCAGAAAGTAAATGAACACAAATTGAAGCAGAATCAAACTCTTTATTGACATTCAAGAAGTTTACAAGCGGCGCTAGGCCGAGATTACAAATCGCTCAAGCTCTCTCTCTCTCTCTGAAACATAAAAGGCGCACCAAGTGGCTTACAAGATGAAATGATTCATGGCGATGTTCCGACACATTATGTCCTGTATATGGTGCTTCAGCTCCTTGTAACGCTCCAAGGCTCCAGAGTTGGCTCCGTACCTTAGCACGTTTGAGGGAAGCTCCGCACCCGATGATATTTCCTACGTCCTGCAAGTAAACTGTTGGGTTATCAGTACATTGTTATGCACTGGTGGGGAGGCTAGCTCGCCCATAATGCTATCATTAGCAAATACGTTCTATTTAATTTCGTGCACCGTCTATCATTCATTGTCTTTCTAATCTTGCCTTAGGATCAGTTTCATAGATATTTTATAACCTATCTCGTATTGCCGACGATAAATGTCGCATGGAAATACATGCACGACTTACCCATACGTACCGTCCGGCCTTTCCTGTCCAAAGTAAACCAAGTTAGTCACCAATTCATATGTAATAACTTAACGTGATTCATGTAAACATTCAATATCAAGGACGTGTCCCTGCCTCAGGTCCTAGCACGTCGTAGGCGTGTTTTCCAACTCATTTGCACGAAGTACTCTCAATCATTTGGTATGTTATACTCAAGCCTGTTCGAAAGGCGCTTCATTCAGTTAACTTAGACTACTTTGTTTCAATGCAAGGACTTGCACGTGGATTGCCACCAACAAAGCCCACTTAATCTATATGCACCGGTCGCTGGCATATCAGCCATCTGGACATTTCCTTTTGGTATTCTCATCTATCAAGCGTGATGGCTGGTACACCTTGATAGACTATTGAAGTACGGGCCCTACGTTTGGTTATGTGTCCAAGCCCGTACACCTGTCCGCCCGTAGGCCATGATTCCGCCTAGGCCGGCCACGAAATCGTCGTTCGTTGCCTTGGAATCCTTTCACTCGTGCACGAGTCCGTCCACGACCATTTCGTATTGTCTTATCATTTTAACTTAACTGCTGTCTTTGAGCCATAGGCTGTCTCTGATCCATAATACGTTATCGACCAGGTTGGCGTCCGTGCAGCGCGGGTAGCGAGCCCCGTTGCATGTGCCCGTCATACCTGTCGCTAACCATTCTTTCCTTTCTCATCTTTCATTTATTCTTTCTTTTCTTTCTTTCTTTCACTTGTTTGTTCGTTAATTGATTCATTCACGTATTCATTCATTCATTCGTCGATTCATTCATTCACTTATTCATTCATTCATTCATTTGTACATTATGCAACTCCCTATACGGGAGTCGCCTTGGCGACCCATCAGTCTCGTAGCCTTTCAATGTTGCTATACTCTACTCGGAACGACTATGTCGATAGCCCTCCCGTTTTATTATTGTAAACCATTCATTGTTTCATTGTTGAACGCATAGGAAACTCGAAATGTAAGCCCGTGCCTTAGCACGAGCGCGGAGTACGGCGCGAGAGTTATCACATTTTCCATATTCTTTTTCATGTTCTAAAGAAGCATACAAGATGGGATTATTCCCTTAGCTAGGTGCGTTGAGTCATTTATTAGCATATGCGGTGTTATCGCCTAGCGATTCTAGCAATATTGTCCGTATTGTTATGTGTCTAGGCTAAGCAAAGACGGATTCATCGGAGCCACCCACCTTAGCGATGTTCGCATCGGCCGAGCGATACTCCGAGCGCGCCTTTGAAAGTCTAAGTCTGGATTCATCTTCGGTGGCCAATGTAAGCCTTGCATCGATTCTTCATCAGGTCGATGCCAACTCTTCGGGTCGACGGCTCGTTTGAGTCGTTGCACTTACCGTTTGAATCGGTGTTCCGCTAGGGCGGAGCGGGTCATTACAATAGTAGTTGGATTCATAAGTAGTATATGTACATATAATTTATATATGGTTAATTGGTAGTTTACCCTGGGATTTGAGTATGATATTATACACATACCAATTGTATAGGTGTATGCTCATAGGGTTAGTAATAGATAAGATGGTAGGTAAGGTATGCTAGTGTGATGATTGGGTTATCCTAATAGCTAGAAAGGGGAGGTGGATTATGGTTGTACTTTCTAGCCTAACACTAGAATAGTCCACTTAGCCCAAATCATAGATATTGACCAACTAAGAACCAAGTTGACTAGTGTTGACCCAAATTGATTTCACTAACCAAGAAAGGGCCTAGCAGCATGCATATAACACAATTGTTTAATTTAGAACACTCTGTAATTTGTAATTCTCATAATAGGTCTCTGTGACTCTAGTTCGGATACCGACACGCATTAGTTGCTCAGGATATCAGGCGAGTACATTCTCTATTAGTTTTCATTCATGATAGTATCTATATTGTCTGCTCTATACTACTTTACTTGATGCTGACACATTTTTAACACGGACCAGTACTATATGTATCTTGTCATGAGATGTTATCCCCTTAACGGGTGCATCGGATATTTCATGTTCATGTACTTCATCATGTACATATTGTACTCCTTGTATTCGTATTATTCATGTACACCCATGTGCTACGTCGTTCATGTGCTCTCATGTACTCTCATGTACTCTCATGTTCTCACATATACTTCATGTATAAACTAACAATCATGTACGTAATGTAACTTGATCGGATCCTTGTGTATTGCAAGGTAGGGGGAGTAGAAGTGGTTATGTGATTAAATCACATTAGTGTAATCATGTACATGTCGATTATGCCTTCACGTATAATCGAGTTACGTAGAATAATCATGTACAACCTAAACCGATTATATAACCATCTTGTGCTCTGAAACACTTATATTATTTACAGTTCATAGATTCTCTATTCTATTTCATGTACCCAGTTTACTTACCTATATCTCTTGTATTCCTGTACTTTTTTTATAGCACATCATGTACTTTATTCTATTGTTAGCTCTATATTTCCTACCATATTTTGGAACTACTTTCAGAGTTATGTATTCGTTCAAATCCTGACTGGATATGTTGACAAAATTTTACAGAGAACTTGGAGGATCCAGCTAGCCTAGAGGAGACACCAGTATTGCTTAGAATAGATTGTTGGAATATTGTCTGAGTTGTATATAAATATTACTCTACTTTGAGATGTGATGATTTATACTTAAACTTATTCTCTAAATCTGGTTGTATCGTACTATGATATCTTTCTATCTATTCCAAATTGTGCTGTTATTTTTCTTTAGTTACGTTGTGATTGAGTTGTATCCTTCTGAGATTGTCCTCCGTTTGGAAAGTATATCTATATTGGACAGGTACATTATATTGTGTTTAGCTTTTGATTGAGACCTAGGACAATGTTCTACCGTCGATATTGTGGCATAAGCTGGACGTACCCACGGTCTCGTGCCCTTACACTGGGTACGGGTCGTGACACATTTTTAGTGGTGGTCCATGCAGGTCGAGATTCGTAATGAATGTGATGTCGTGGTAGCGCAATTGTACTACTTTGAGCCTGTGATAGAATATAGGAAATAGGATATTAGAATGAGAGGATACTCAATCACAATTAAAATTTCTTGAAAGATTCCTGGGATGACCATTGAGAATCTTATTTTGAACTCCAATTTGAAATCTCTTCCTCTTGTTTCTGTTCACCCTTGCTCCTTGTTATTGAATTTAATTTTTGATGGTTCGTTGTTGATTTTGATTTTCATATCAAGATGAATTTTATGGCCTGAGTTATGATATCTTCTGATAACATATGTTGACGTGGACAACAGGGAAGGTAAAACGTCTACTTGGTTATGGAGCTTGGAGGTTATCACAGCCATATTAGCCGGTGTGGCGGAAACGTAGAGACCTGACTTCAGATGTATATATCTTAGTTGTGAAATTTAGAATTACTCACAGCTATACTAGTCGACATAGCGAGAATTCTAGACGACATGATTATAGAGGTGCATACCCCAGTTATGGAATCTATTATTTATCACAGTTTTGCTTACTAGCATGGCGAGGATTCTGAGTAACATAATTTTGGACAGACGCATATGATTATCAGATTGTATCTTGAGAATGTTCTTAACATATCATCTCTACCATTCACTTATGTTATTATAGAATTATATTCCATCATTAATTAACTTAGGAGTAGGGATACTTTCAGTTATTTTTAGTCCAGTTCTTTGTAGAGCTTAATTTCATTTAATAATTCTTTCATAGTATGATGGTTTGGTGGATTGTAGTGGGTCTGTATCCTTGAGATGATAGTTTAGCATTGGTATTAGAACGGTAACCTATTGTAGTTAATTCTTTGTCATTTATAATAATTACCAGTTTTTATAATATGTAGAATGATAGTCTGTCTTACAACCCTTGATGATTTCTTGTTTCCGTCTATCTTTCCAGTATGGCACCCATGACCAGAGCCCGTCGTCTGAGAGCAGCTGCAGCTCCGGATATGACTGAGAGCGTGCTTCCACCTCCTATTGCTCAGGAGGTAGTAACCCCTCCGGCTGACCAGAGGGTTGTGGCATCTCCTACAATTGAGGAGGTGGTAGCAGCCTCACCAGAGAGTTTTCCTCCATTTTCTACCATTTAGGAGAGGGTTGCAGTTTCGTCTGAGATCGAGAGTCTTCCTCCGCCTCCTCCTTTACCTCCTGGAGTGGTGCCCCATTCCATATTCTCGGGAGGCTTGTTTCGTGAGGGAGCTCATATGTTTGGACTTCTCCAAGATGTGTTGGAGACACGAGAGTTCAGACCGGGATCCTGAGGAAGCAGAGCCAGAGGATCCAACAACTGTGGGACCTAGTGAATTCGCTAGAAGGAGAGCCTAGTTCCAAGAGAGTGAGGAGCAGTATTCACCCAGAGCCTCAGGAGTACCCAGACCTTCAGCCTTTGCCATCCTTTCCAGTTGGATTCCTTCCCAGCAGAGGCCAGTTGAGCGAGTGCCTACCTGTGCTTACTGTAAGAAGCTTGGGCATGTGTGGTCCGACTGTAGGAGGAGGAGAAAGTTGTGCCTATTTTGTGGATCAGCTGTATACATGATGTGAGACTGTCCTACTGCACCTATCCTAGTCGAGGCCCCGCCTCCAGGAGGGAGTTCCAGCCACTAGACCTAGTTGGAGGTGAGTATTTGACCTAGATGTTAGTATGTCTTTTGAGATGAGTTGTTGATGCACCCCACCGTTGCTTGTGTGTTTTTGCTACCTTGTGAATTGCCTTGTGCTATAGTATGGTTAGTGCAGCTAGATGAGACCCTAGATTGATATGGCATGTCATGACCAATAATATCATAAGTCATAACTATGTATGTTGTTTCTTTCAATAAATTATATGATTTAGATAAGGTTCTCTTAGACCATGATTGTTGGGGGCATGACCTTAAGATGAGCACGACCAACTTAAATTTCGAGGACAAAATTTTTCTAAGGGGGTAGGATTGTAACTACCACTTTTCTAAAATGAGGGTATTTTTAAACTTTTGTGAAATTGATTATTTTAGTTATTATTTAATTGATTAAATTGTGTTAGTATTATAATTTGGTAAAACCTTAGAACCTCATTGGATAGGTGACTAGTCATGACCAAGAGGACCTAGTTAGTGAGATTAGACAATCCTAAAACTCATTTTCATTAGTTAGTTAAGTCTTTAATCTAACTAGGAAGACCATTTAGACATTTGACTAAACCACTAAGTTAGAAGGAGCCTTTTTCCTTGAAACTTGTCATGACAACTTGAAGGGCTAATTAGACTTTCCCATGAACCAACCTAGCCCTAATGTGGCCGGCCCACAATAGCCCCTTGCCTATTAATAACATCACTTCACCATCTTCCTCCTCTCATTTCATTTCAAGCCCTAATTTTAGGAGTTTCCCCCAAATGGCTCCTACAACCATTCCTCATCCAAATTGTCCCACATCAATTGCAATCTCTTTCTCTTAAAGAGAGGAAGCCTCTATTGACTAGTTGGAAGTCTATTGGTGCAATTTGGTCATTGGAAGTTGAAGGAGATCTAGACTTGGATTTGTTCCTTGAGAAACCATCTCTTAAGTGGTAAGAGCCCTCTAAACACTCAAATTTTCCATTCCTTGTTGTAGATGCATTCATTTATGGTCCCTATTGCATTAGGAAGGATTTGGGTCAAGTTTGGATTCATTTGAGGTGCGTATCACAAGAGTATCAGATACACACATCAAGTGTTTGGTGAAATGATTCTTAGGACTTTTGATGTTTAATTTTCAGTTGTAACTTGGTTTTTCTACTGTTCATGGGTGAGTTATCACTGTAGATTAGTGTCTAGGGTTTTAGATATGATTTTGATAAGTTATTGATAAAGGGGAGGCTCGGGTTCATGGTGTTTTTCACTTTTGGTTCACTGTTCTTCATATAGTTTGTGCAGTCAGTTTATATCTGTTGTTTTCACATCCTAATCATCCAAGTGATCATAACCTAATATCTATTGCATGCCTAGCTGCTCATATCCTGCTCTTTGCTCAGTCGAGCCTAATGTTGCACTGTCCTGCATCTCTTTCAGAGTTTGTTCACGGCATGGTTTAGTACATCCTGCATAATATTGTTCTGTCCCAGGTAATGCCCTGCATAAATATACATGTCCTGCACTCCTATTGCACTGCATTCATACTGTACCGCCTGCATATTAGATAAGTCCTGCCTTTATTTAATACTGCATTATTTGAGTCTTCAAGTCATTCTTTATTCACTGCACTACACATTCCTTCATCCTCCTTTAGTAGCAGTTGTCCTCTGATCTGTAGGAAAGGGTTCTGTCCATGGCTTAATGTTTAGTACCTTATACCTGTCCTGCATACTGGTATCATAGAGGTAGCAGGTATGATGCAATATTCTTTATTTAGGGTCCATACCCTTGTTTGACAGATAGTTGATATGTCCACTTGTAAATTGTTCAGTCAAGCCATCCACCATTTCACTGCTTTCACGATGTCCTGCTTTGTCCATTATAGTATCAGGTATTGATACTCTGGCATATCAGTTGAGGTAGTGAGGGGGGCTTTTGTTGGTTGATCATCTTGAGTCCAGTCCCTCCCTCACCCAACCAATGTAGATATCACCCTTGATTTCATTCATATCTGAACTTGTTCAGTCCTTATATCTGTCCCATTTTCCTAAGTATAGCCTTGTGTGTGTGTGTGTGTGTGTGTGTGTATATATATATATATATATATATATATATATATATATATATATATATATATATATATATAAACCAACCCCCCTCCACTTATTGATGACGGCTCAAAGGCCGCAGACAAAAACCGTGTACAAGGCGCAAAATGCCAAAGCCTATACAGGAATACCACGAAAAGAAGGAGGGAGAAAGACGAAACAATCACCTGGTGCTACAGGGGTAGCACCGACCAAAATGCAGACGAACTGTGGGAACACAGGGTGCTCCGCTTACGGCATTGTCTGGCAATTTCCTGAAGGAGCAGGTTCGCCGAGTATGGTGACCTTCATATCTCGCTTTGTTGCGATTCTTCCAGATGACCCAAGTGGCAGCCGCTGCGACGATCTGGTGGCTGTGGAAAGCAGAAGCCCAGAAAGCCAAAAGATCGTGGAAGCGTCCGCCGCCCTGCTCTAAGCAGAAAAGCTGGTTAAGGGTCGTCCAAGTCCTATCCGGCAGCACCCCCTGACGGAATATGTGATCGATAGTCTCCGTCTGGAGATCGGAGCAGCAGGAGTAAGCTGATGCTAAGCTAATCCTGATGGTGTTAAGGATGTCGTCTGTCAGCAGCTTCTTTCTGAGGACTCTCCATAATAGGAAGGACCATTTCTTGGGGATGCAGGAATGCCTGTAGTGGGCCATTGGGAGGGCCGACCGTTGCCCCTGATAGCGGTTCTCGCCGACCTCACTGAAAATGCTCCTGACGTCTCGAGGGTCCATCTTAACACATCTGTCTCGCCACCGATGCGTAATCCTCGCTCACGGATGCTTTCCGCCACTTCGCTCCCGAACCATTCTCGAATCCGATCCCAGTTCCAGTCGTCGGTAGGGGGATCCCACAGGTCCCTGATCCTACAATCTCTCGGGGTCTCTGTAAAACTCGGGATCATTCTTTATCCAACCCATCGCTTAAGGAATGGGTTCGAATCGCCTGCTCCCAGCTGGAGTCGCATCGCAGGCTCAACAAGGTCGCAACCGGTAAGGATGCGATGCCAGGCTGCTGAGGATCTGCAGTTGAAAATTGCCATCGAGGGGTGGATGTGTTTGACGTATCTGGCTTTCAAAAACCTGCTCCATAAGTTGTTGCTCGTACGGAGGTTCCACCACAGTTTCATCGAGAAAGCTTTGACAATGTGAGAGAGTTTGGAGAATCCCAGACCCCCCTCGCCAGTCGGGTGAGCCATAGAGTCCCAGCTGGCCCAGTGATGCTTATCTTGGCCGTTGCTATGCCCCCAGAAGAAATTGCAAAAGATCTGTTCGATCGAAGAAAGAACCTTAATGGGCGGCGAATACACAGCTAGGGTGTGGATGGGGATGGAGGAAAGCACGTGATTGATGAGGATCATCTTGCCACCTGGGGATAAAGTGGCATTATGCCACCCTTCCAGCTTCTTCCTGATTCTGGTGGTCAAGTCCTCGAAGATGCTGACGTTGGACTTCCCGTACACTAAAGGGCACCCGAGATAGGTGAACGGGGGCTTAGCAACAATAAAAGATGTGAGGTTGGAGAGGTTGTTGGCGTGCTCTCTGTTGGTGTTGTGGTGGGCGTAGATAACGCTCTTGGAATGATTGATCTTCTGGCCTGAACATCTGGAGTACCTCATGAGGGTATTGTGAACCACCTCCACCGCACCTTCATCCTCGGAAGAAAAGATGAGTAAGTCGTCAGCGAAAGCCAGGTGGGTGATGATTGGACAGCCACTAGATGTGTGATAGTGCTGGAAGTTTGGGGTGTTGACCATGTTGTTAAGGTTCCTACTCAGGACATCAGCTGCAATGATGAACACAGTGGAGGATAGGGGGTTGCCCTGTCTCACCCCGCGGTAGGATTTAAAAAATCCCTGTACGTGGCCGTTGATGACCGTGGAGAACCACGAGTTGCTGATGGATCTCCAGACGATATTGGTCCAGGTTTTCGAGAATCCGAAAGCTCTGAAAACCCAATCATGAATTGCCAATCCAGCCTGTCATAAGCTCATATATATATATATATATATATATATATATATATATATATATATATATATAGAAATTGGATTCATAAGTAGTGTATGTACATATAATTTATATATGGTTAATTGGTGGTTTACCCTTAGATTTGAGTATGATATTATATGCATACCAATTGTATAGGTGTATGCTCATAGGGTTAGTAATAGATAAGATGGTAAGTAAGGTATGCTAGTGTGATGATTGGGTTATCCTAATAGCTAGGAAGGGGAGGTGGATTATGGTTATACATTCTAGCCTAACACTAGAATAGTCCACTTAGCCCAAATCATAGATATTGACCAACTAAGAACCAAGTTGACTAGTGTTGACCCAAATTGACTTCACTAACCTAGAAAGGGCCCTAGCAGCATGCATATAACACAATTGTTTAATCTAGAACACTCTATAATCTGTAATTCTCATAATAGGTCTCTGTGACTCCAGTTCGGATACCGACATACATCAGTTGCTCAGGATATCAGACGAGTACATTCTCTATTGGTTTTTATTTATGATAGTATCTATATTGCCTGCTCTAGACTACTTTACTTGACGCTGACACATTATTAACACGAACCAGTACTATATGAATCTTGTCATGAGATGTTATCCCCTTAACGGGTGTATCGGTTATTTCATGTTCATGTACATCTTGCACTCCTTGTATTTGTATTATTCATGTACATCCATGTGCTCTCATGTACGTCGTTCACGTGCTCTCATGTACTCTCATGTGCTTTAATATATTCCCATTTTCTCATATGTATTTCATGTATAAACTAACAATCATGTACGTAATGTAACTTGATCGGATCCTTGTGTATTGATTGGGTAGGGGGAGAGTAGAAGTAGTTATGTGATTAAATCCCATTAGTGTAACCATGTACATGTCGATTATGCCTTCACGTATAATCGAATTACCGTAGAATAATTATTTACAACCTAAACCGATTACATAACCATCTTGTGCTATAAAATACTTATATTATTTACAATTCATAGATTCTCTATTCTATTTCATGTACTCAGTTTACTTGCCTATATCTCATGTATTTCTGTACTTTCTTTACAGCACGTCATTTACTTTATTCTATTTTTAGCTCTATATTTTCTACCATATTTTGGAACTGCTTTCAGAGTTATGTATTCGCTCCAATCCAGATTAGATATATTAACAAAATTTTACAGAGAATTGGAGGATCCAGCTAGCCTAGAGGAGACACCAGTAGTGTCTAGAATAGATTGCTGGAATATTGTCGGAGTTATATATAAATATTACTCTACTTTGGGATGTGATGATTTACACTTAAACTTATTCTCTAAATCTGGTTGTATCGCACTGTGATATCTGTCTATCTATTCCATATCGTGCTGTTATTTCTCTTTAGTTACGTTGTGATTGAGTTGTATCCTTCTGAGATTGTCCTCTGTTTGGAAAGTATATCTATATTGGACAGGTACATTATATTGTGTTTAGCTTTTGATTGAGACCTAGGACAATGTTCTACCGCTGACACTGCGACGTAGGCTGGACGTACCCAGGGTCTCGTGCCCTTACACTGGGTACGGATTGTGACAAGATGTCATTTTGATAAGGCATCCTCTTATTATTCTCCTACAAGTGTTGATCACGTGATGAAGGTCTCGATGGTGAACATTTTGATAGTAGAAGATCTGAGGGTCAGGGTAGTGGTTCGGGACCACCGGCATGTCAAGGACACTGGAGTGCGAGTAACATATTCCAGAGATTTCCTAGGACATGATCTCAAGAAGTCTGTTGTTCGATACAGACTTGAAGATGAACATTTGTACTAGCCATATCGGGATTTTTTTTTTGCGAGGAACATGCTTCGGATAGGTGTTCAGTACTGAAGGGATGTTCGAACTTCTGCTTATGTCAATAGAGTTTCCTTATTGAGTTGTGAAAGAATGGACTGGGAGTTGTGCTATATATTAGCAATCTCAAGATGTCTAGTCTGGACCTTATTTCTAGTTTGTGGAAGTATGGAGATGGAGGGATATGAAGTCTGTACAAGGACAAAGGCAGTCAGGAAGCTGCTCAGACGATTGAACTAAAGTACAGATCTTCTGGAGTTGGTACACTCAAATATCTGTGACTTTTATCAATTCTCCACAGAGGCCAGTGTTTCTCGATGTACACGTTCACATGTCTCCTCAAGTCGAAGGACGGAACATTCGAGAAGTTCAGAGACTTCAGGGCTGAAGCTGAACATATAGCCGACCGATAAGTCAAGAGACTCAGAAGTGATTGAGATGAAGAGTATCATTTTCTTGGATTCACATTGTTATGTAATGAACATGGAATTGGCTATGAAACAACTGTGCTGTAGTCTCGTTACATAATCAGGATTGATCAAGACGGAGAGTATCATTTTCTTGGATTTACATCGTTATGTTATAAACATGAAATTGGCTATGGAATGACTACACCGTAGTATCTCTAATCCAGAGGAGTTTAGAGGAAGTTCATGATGCTGTCACAGATGATATCTACACTGCATATCATTAAATGTCCTCCTGGGGATAGATTACGTGTACGGCTACGTTTATTGCTGAATAAAGTACCGTTCGCATATCTGACTAAGATTCTCATTAATACTAGTTCAAGGTCAGAATTGACTTGAATATGATTCGAGTGTGGGGGTGTCTGGTGTACATAAAGCTTTCAGATACCAAAATTTAGAAGCCAGAGACGAAGACCAAGAAGACCATATTTTTTGATAAGTTGTTGAAAGCTACGGTCGGAGATCCTTTGATATTTTATCATTGAGTCTGACGACATGGAATTCTTTGAAGACAAGTTTGTTAGGGACAAGAAGATTTTCTCGCGGATGTTCGAAGAACATTATTGGCGCCGAAGAAGAAAGTACTTCCGAAGTAGTCCAAAAGGTGGTTGTCGTTGATGAGACAACACTTGAACCAGTATTCGCTAAGCAGTTAGCAAAGTGAGTAAGAAGGCCGAAAGACTTCAGAGAAGACTTTATCACCTATCACATGTTGGCTGATGAGGCGATAAAGACCAGAAATGCGATCCTCTGGGGCAAGTGAGTCAATGGTAAGATTGACTCCATTGTATCCAATTACAAGTAGGTGTTAGTTAATCTACCTGAAGGAACTAAACCTATCGAATCTTCGAGAAGAAGAAGACGAAGGCCGAAGGAATTAATGATAAGTTCGAGGCTAGGCTGGTTGCCTGGAGGGTTTGTTCAAGAACATGAGATTTGTGAGGTTGACACATATGCTCTAATAGCTAAGATGTCAACTATCAGGATGATAATCATCATGGCTACTATTCATAAGTTATTCTATCATCAGATGGATGTCTAGACAGTATGTTTGGAAAGAGAAATGATAGGAGTGATTCACATACAACAATCAGATGGATTTGTCGTTCAGGATCTTGAAGACAAAGTCTGTAAGTTGGTGAATTCTATGTACGATTTGTAGCAAGCCCCCAATCTGTGGCTCAAGAAGTTTGACCATGTTATTAGGTCAAAAGGCTACAAGGTCAGCGAGACTGTTAAGTGTGATTATACGAAGTTCGCTGATGATAGAGAAGTCATTGTTTGTCTCTATGTAAACGACATACTGATACATCACTAGAACAAAGATGTTCCTTACGTCCAGATTCGATATGAAGGGCATAAGAGATGCGGATGACATCCTGGGGATTTAAATAATTCGGACGGGAGTTGAGCTTTCTCTGTCACAAGCTCACTATAGAGAAAGTTACTCACACGCTATGGATATCAGAATCTTCCATGGATCGATACTCCTTACATGTATGATAAAAAAAGCTGAAGCCAGATCCTGGAGAAGACAGTTGGTGAACTCGAGCATCATCTGGAGTTTGATGTAGGCTACAAGTACCATTAGGCCTAACATAGCTTTTGTTATAGACATGTCGAATCGGTTCATGAGTAGTACAAGTGTTTATCTTTGGAAAAATGTGAAGAGAGTGATGGGATATCTCTCAGGGATCAGAAGGATGTACTACAGTGGTTACCCTGTAGAGGTAGAAGGCTTCAGTGATCCAGTTGGTGCTCAGAATGAAAGAAGAAGAGATTGCATCTTCTACATGAGTGGATCTGTTATATCGAAGAAGTCGAAGATGTAGATCCATGGATAGTGCTGCTATATCGAAGAAGTCAAAGAAGCAGACCTTTCTCTTACTGTGGAATCTGAGTTATGTCAGCTGCAGCGGATGGAGCGGAATTTCTTCGGGCCATGTCATAGCGGCGTAGCACCGCACATAGGCAAGTGGCATAATGCTATAGAATAAAGAGTGGTAGGCAGTACTACAAAGAGGCTGGACCTCATGTTACAGTGGTGTGATACCACCAAGAGGTACCTAGAAAGGTTAAAGCCTTGGCTACGCGGGCCATATCACAGCGGCGTAACACCGCAAGGAAATAAAAGTCTTCATGCTGGATAGTTTGGTACTACAAAGAGGATGGGTCCTCATGCTATAGTGGTATGACACCATGATGAGGTATAGCATCGGCTTTGGGCCATATCATAGCGACGTAGTACTACAAGGAAGCAAAATGCTTCATGCCAAGACTCTTTACAAGAACTCACCTAGAGTGTATAGAAAGAGATATAGGACATTTTAAGCTTGTAGACACCCAATATATATACATAGAAATCAGGCGGGCACAGGTCTTTAATGTGCAACCGGAAGCACAGCTGATGTCATTGTGTTGGTGGAGGGAATTGCAGCTATGGTGCATAATTTAAGGCTTAGTCCATTCTTGTATCATACTGTTATTTGAACCATGCGGAAAGATTAAAGTCGAAGTGACATCTATCCTTATACATTATGGACAGTCACTGTAGGAAACACTCAACCCACATATATTGACATATATATGGGGGATTGTTGGTGTTTTTGCATTTGGACTAGTGTAAAATAGTCTCACATCAGCTACACCACCAAGTGGGTATCTCAATATAATGTTTTGCACGTGTTGAGGTGTGTATATGGGGGTGTGGTGGGGAACGTGTGGGTACTATGTGGGGATTTTTTCCTAGAAGAAAAAATGATTAACTCCAACAAGGAAGTATGTTATTTTTTGTCGTTCTAAATCGGATTCGAACACGGGCTCAAGGATGCCTCGTGCATGCAGAGCACGTATAAGGGGGTAGGTGTGGACTGGCATACGACCCCACTAATTGTGGGATGATCTAAAATATCAAACTCTATTTTTGAGTATTGGTATTTTAGTCCCACCCCGGGTGGGAGATGAAGTGTAGTCTCATTTCACTCTATATATAGATCCCCCTGGCTTCCTTTGTAAGATGCACCAAATAAGAAAGTAAAGGGAGCCCGTTCAAGTCACAAAAAGTTGACTAGCGAGTGTTCCTGAGGTTCTTCAAGAACTTGCTGGTTCCTAAAGCAGATCGTATACATGTGAATTTTGTTTTAAGCAACGATGATTTCCATCACCTCAACTGGGTTGTTGAAATATCCTTTTTCTTTTTCTTTTTCTTTTTCTTCTTCTCCTTGGTTGGCTGTAGGTTCTTCTGGAGAGCAAATTTGTTTGCATTGAAGTCTCTGAAGTCCTTAATACTCAGATCAGAGAGCAAACTTGTTTGCATAGAATTCTCTATTTCTGATCGTTACTCAGAACAAAGAGCAAACTTGTTTGCCTGATGTCTCTGTCTTTGATCGTGCTACCATCTATAGATTTGTTTCGGGACTAACACAAAGGAGGTAAGTCAAGAAGATTGTCGAGAGATTTTTCATGAATGAGAGCAAGCGATGGTCCACTCCCTTGATACAAACATGACTTCAGCATAAAGAAGGAAAGCTTCTTTCGATCCTCGACCGTACCATGCACCCTTTGGTTGTATAGTTGTATATTTAACTATTACAATGCCATATATTTCTTTTTCTATTGTACTTGTTAGTCAATATGCATGAACCTCGGAAGCCTCACTTGGAAGCTGTCAAACGAATTATAAAGTATGTAAATTAGACTCATGATTTGGGGTTGCTCTAGAAGGAGGGTGCTAAAATTCTTTTGGATGGTATATCGATGCTGACATGGGAGGTGCTTCCGATTAGCCGAGGTCGACTTCAGACTATCTTTTTGTGTGGTACAATCGATGTTTCTTGGTGTAGCAAGAAACACGATTTGGTCTCTTTCCACTACCAAAGTAGAGTACGAGTCTTCTTCCCTTGCGGCACAAGAAAGCATTTGGTACGACACTAATTATTGAAGATGATCATGCTACAATTGACAACAACTATTCATGGTGACAACCAAAGTGCATTGAAGCTTGCTACGAATCCAATTTGTCAAGCAAGGATGAAACATATTGAAATTGTGCATCATTTTTATTTGAAAAAAAGTTCTTGAAGTGACCATTGAAACCTCATAAGTGCTAGTAAGAAAAACGTTGAGGATATATTCATAAAGTCGATTTCCCAAAGGGTCGTTCAACTTTTTTTTCCGATCATCAATGCTTGGAGTTGCTTACAAAAATGCACTTTAAAAGGGAATGTTGGGATTAAAGTAGCATTTTTGTCATGAATAAATTTAGATAGTAATTAGTTTGAATGCATGTGATAATCCAAAATCATGAGTTAGTAATTCAA
>JANAVB010007093.1:0-7500 GCA_029216955.1 Iris pallida
ATATTAATATATAGATTATATATATATATATATATATATATATAAATATATATATATATTATTATATTTATATTTAACCAGAACCAGAACTTTATTGAATGACAGGCGCAAAATGCCGAAGCCAATACAAGAGGTGCGCCGCACGCAGCGCACGGCCCTAAACAAAGATAGAAATTCGAAGGGTTGCCCACAAACGGTCGCAGGACCGAGCATCAAAGATAGGCGGCCAAAGCTAGCCCCCTAGGAAAAGTAGCCCCGGCCCCTCGGCCGCCGGGACCAACGAGGCAGCTGTTAAAAGGCGATCAGGTCAGTCCAGGGCGGCCCAAAACTGGTTCGATGTGAGTGCACAGCCTCTTTCTTTTGAAGATTTGTCGAACAACCTCTCTGTACAATAAAGGAGGCGGGAGCTGACGGCCCTCGAATCTATTTGTTTCTTTTTTCCATAAAACCAAAAGCGGCGGCAGCGACGATCTGGTGCCCGTGAGACTTGTTCCAGCTGGCTAACAGATCGTTGATGCCCCGCTGTGGGGACCATTTTACACCTGTATTGGAGTTGCGTCCAAATGCGGAGGCAGATTCGCCAGAACGAAGGACGTGATCTGCGGATTCTGTTTGGGGATCTACACAGCAGGGCATTTGGACGCCAGACTAGAGCCGAAGGATTTGACGGCGTCGTCCGTGGGGAGTTTCCGATGCGGCACGCCAGAGAGGATAGACCATTTAGTGGAATACATGTGTTCCAAAACTTGTCGGAAGGGGAGGTCGTAGCCTGGATGTCTCTGATGGCTCTGGCCGAAGCGAGGGTGAAGAGGCCAGGGGTTGGGGGACCATCTGAGGACGTCATCGGCGATCATTGATCGACAGATGAGAAGCGGCCAGGCTCGCCAAGGCGCCGGCCAAGCCAATCGTGAACTCTCCCAATTCCACCTGACGCGTCCTCATCCCATAAGTCACGGATTGCACAGCGTCGGAGTAATATCGTTGGGCCTGAGGATGTCGTCCCCCAACCAGCTTTGCATGCTGCGAGTGACCATTGCCCAATGTCAAACGCAAGTGCGGTTCCGCGAGGTTCGGCCCCGGATGATGCGCCGCCACGACGCAGGATCTGTTGTTGGCAGACGCAACTGTCAAGTGACAGAATCTGGAGTATCTCGCGCGCATGAACCTGGTCCAGATCGAATTTCGGAGCAGTTTCCCACAATTTAGCCGAGAGGGCGTCGACCATGTTGGCAAGCCTGCAGAATCCCAGGCCACCCTCATCAGTGGGTTTGGCCATGGTAGCCCAACTGGCCCAGTGGTGCTTGTTCTTTCCTCGAGATGACCCCAAAAGAATTTGGCGAGGATGGATTCGATAGCATGGAGCACTTTGATGGGGGGCGAGCAAACCGCAAGGTGTATAGGGATGGAGGATAGGACGTGCTTTATGAGAATTAACTTACCCCGGGGAAAGGGTTGCGTTGTGCCAGCCCGCAATTTTCTGTCGAATCTTGCTCACCATGAGGTCGAAAATGCCAGTTCGTTCTGCCGTACACCATCGGACAGCCTAAGTAAAGGAAGGGGGTAAGCTGTGGAGAAGGAGGTCATGGTGGACAGCACAGCCGAGTGAGTTCTATCGGCTTTGTGAGGTGTAGATCATGCTCTTGCTGTTGTTAATTTCTGGCCAGAGCATCTAGTGTATTAGCTAGAGTACTCATAACCACCTCAATGGCTCCAATCGCACCAGCGAGAAAATGATGATGTCGTCCGCGTACGCAAGATGAGTTATGAGAGGGCAACCTGTCGTTGTGTGAAAGTGCTGGAATCCGGGGAATCGCGCATGATTTTGAGGTTTCTGCTTAGGGCTTCAGCCGTGATGATGAAAATGGTGGAGGAGAGAGGATCTCCCTGTCTGACTCCGCGAGTAGCTTTGAAGAAACCCTGAGCTTGTCCGTTGATGACGGTGGAAAACCAGGAGTTGTTGATGGATCTAAAGATGATGTCGATAACAGGTTCGAGAAACCAAAGGCTCTGAACACCCATATCATGAACTGCCAGTCAAGACGGTCGTATGCTTTTTCCATGTCCAGTTTGATGGCGACGTTCCCTCCTCTGGACAAATTTCAAGCAAGTGATCATCTTTGCGCTAGAAGGATTATCGGTGATATTACGCCCTTTGACGAAACCGCTTTGTTCTTCGGAGATGATTCTGGGGAGGAGGTCTGACATTCTGGAGGCGATGATTTTAGAAATAATTTTGTTGGTGAAAGTGCATAGACTGATCGGTCTGAAGTCTTTAAAGGTCTGGGTTATTTTTCTTGGGTATGAGGATGATGGGCGGAAGATATAGATTTCGGGTACGTGGCTCCTTTAAAAAAGCAGTAGCAGCCTCCCAGAGGTCGGACTGAATGATGTCCCAGCATGTCCGAAAAACACCGTTGAACCCGTCCGGACCTGGGGCGCTGTTAGCATTAATGGACCACACAGCGGTCTTAACCTCGTCGACAGAGGGGGGCGCAGAGGATCTCGTTATCCCTGTCGCAAATCAGGAGGGGATCTCGGACAGGAATTCGTCGTCTTTAACCACCGCCTCTTTGGAAAACATGTTGGAGAAGAAGTTCGTGGCTGCCATCTGAATGCTCTCCTGATCGTCAAGAATTTGACCATTTCCGTCGCCGATGCGATGGATCTTAAGAGAACTTCTACGCCCTTTGACGCATTTGTGAAAGAAGCCAGAGTTCTTGTCCCCTTCCATGTCCCAGGTTAATCTGGCCTTTTGTCTCCAGAATTCTGTTTCCACCTTGATTCTGGATTTAAGGATGGCCTTGGCGAGGTTAGAGAAGCGCGATTCTCCTGTGAAGTAACGACGACAAACTCTATCTCCGCTCGGGTGACATCGTCTTCAGCATCCTTAATGGCTTGAAAGATGTCTCCGAACGCCATTTTGCTCCAGGCCGTAAGGGCTTTTCTAGTCTTTGAGTTTGATAGCTATTCTGACCAGAGGATCCGGATGAATGACAGAAGTCCAAGCCTCTTCCACGATGTTTCTGAACTGTGGGTGGTGGCGCCAAAAATCGAGGAAGCGGAAGGATTTTTTGATGGGGTTTTGAGTGTTGTTGATCTCGAGGAAAAGGGGGAGTGGTCAGATTCAGTGGAGTTCAGGTGAGAAAGATTACTGATCACTCCCAAATCCGTCCAACAGTCATTGACCATGGGCGGTCCAGGCGGGAGAACTGCCTGCGCGATCCTTCTTGCATGTTGCACCAAGTGAACTGGTTGCCGTGGAAGGGGATATCGAAAGGTGAGCGGTTAAGGCGAAGTTGTTGAAGTCCTCCATGGCCGAATGAGGGGGGTCCCGACCACCGAATTTTTCCTCTCTGCAAGAAACCGTGTTGAAATCCCCGATGCAAAGCCACGGCATATCTCGTGGGGAAGGGAGGTCCCCGACAGCAAATCCCAAAGAAGTCTACGCTCCGGGATGAAGCAGCTACCGTGGATGGCCGAAAGAATGACTCGGGACTTAAAGCGGGATGCTCAATCCAACAGGAGAGGGCTGGGGGGAGTCGTTCAAAATGCCGAAGCGGAACTCAGCGGCGAAGAAGATCCAAATGTGTGACATCCGGAGATCGCGGAAGGGAATCCCAGCTTGAGTTGGATATCTTTCTTTTGTGGGGGATTTTTGGTTCAATAATGACGAGTAGATCAATCCGATTGGATTTGGTGAGGCTGATGATCCGATTCAAAGTCTGTTTATTCCCTATGCCACGAACGTTCCAAGAAAGAATGTTAGGCATTAAGAGAGGATGTAGGGTGTTTGCAGCTTTGCGGCGGATCTCGTGGTCATCGCCGTACGCTGTCTTTGTTTCTTAGATTTCTTCTTTTTTCTTTGAGAGTTGTGTTTGGGGCTGATGCAGACCGCTTCAAGATCCCTATCTGAGCTCGAGTTAAAGGCTTCAACAGCCGAAGGGGGCGTGCCAGAGTCTTCACACTCCGCCAGAGCGCAGAGGGATTGCCGCGATCAAGGAAACCCGCATTCTGAGCCTGCCAAAATCTGCCGGTAGAGGGGAGGACTTGCGAGGAGGCGAGAGAGCAGAGGGGGAGGGGGGATCGGCAGAGGACTGCGCCTCAGCTGCCTCACCTAGGGAGTGCGCTCTGGGACCGGCCGAAGGCGGAACACTGGAAATCACAGGTTCAAAGGAGGTGTTTGGGGGGGAGGCGAGGGAGATAGGGGTGATGGAGGGAATTTGTAGGGGCACGATGGCGAGGCCGTTGGGGGGGAGGGTGGAGGTTAGGGAGGCCACCGGAGGTAGGCGTCTCCGGGGAGCAATCAGCCGGGTCAAAGTCTAGGGCTTCGAAGGAATTGTGAAGAGTGATTGCGAGTGATGGGGATTGGGGGTTAGGGAGGCAAACAGATACCGGAGTATCAGAATGCCCTCAGCTGGATCCAATTCGGGAGCACCGGAGGACTTATGGAGAGTGATGGCGAGAGAAGGGGTGGTGCGGAGACAGAAGCGGTTTGGGGGGGAACTTCGAGTGGAGGATGAGGGGTTGTGGGGCAGGATCCGCATTGAGGGGCGGGAAGGGGGTGCCGTGCCTATCTCGTGCGGTTTCCTGGGGACAGGTTTCTTGAGTTCTAGGTGAGCTCGGAAGCAGTGTTGTAGAGAGTGTCTGCACATCTGGCAGTGTTGACAGAAAATTATGCTGTTATCGTACACCAGCTCCTGGCTGAATGTCTGATCTCCGAGTTCTATCTCGATCGATTTGGACGGTTCGTTAGCGATGTCCAGCTCAACGCAAATCTTTGCGTAGTTGTATTTAGAAAGGTTTTTCGTTTCTTCGGTGATGGCCACCAGGGCACCGAAGGAGCTGGCGATCCTCTTGAGGGCTGCTGCCGGAAAGCACACTAGGGGGAGATTGGGGAGAGTGATCCAGGAGGTGATGATTGTCGAATCAATTTTGGGGTTGAAGTTCGGTGACCATTTGACAATCTTGAAAAACTGAGTGTCAATTTTGGTCGAGCCTTTCGCCCACACTTTGCCGAAGTCCTGGTCGGAGGAAAGGTGGAGAAACAAGTGTTTGGGGTCGAGAGGGGTAATCCGGTATGTCGTTGAGAGGCCCCAGCCGATGACTGTCTCCCGAACGATAGAGATTTTAAGGCATCCGTAGCCGAACTTGAGGACCAAAGTCCCTGATGAAGGGGGAGGATAGGGATCGGATCTCCTCGCGGGAGAAGGGGACACGGATAGGGTATCCGTCCGGCGGCGGCGTCAGAGTGACGTTCGTCAGAACCACGTCCGCGGCCGGAAAGGGACCAGACTGAATCCGATCAGGCCTCAGGACTATCCGCGAAGGAGAGGGAGCTGGGGAGGGTGCAGGATATCGGAGGTTCCATGCCAGAGGACGATGGCGAGCCGCGTCTCGAGGAGGGGGCAACATCGGCAAGGTTCCGTGGAGGGGGGACCTGCCGAGGAGGACGGGACAGCACTGCTGGGGGGTGGTGGGAGGGATCGATCGGCGGCCAGATTGTCCACACCAGTCAACTGCTGGAGAAAAGGGGGCTTTCGCCAAGGAAAGGCCCGGACAGATCTCGCAGGTGACATCTCGGGGAACCGGGGCCTGACCCGACAAGGGGCTGGCCGAGAGGGAACCGCGAGATGCCACACCGGAGACGGGCGAAGTGCCCGAGAGGGTGGAGCCGTCGACGAGAAGGGGGTGGCGGGATGGTGTCCCGGCAGGCGCGAAGGGGGGTGGGCCGGAGGGTGGGGGCCCCCAAGAGGGAAAGGACCCACAATGGGGGCAGAGGAAGAAATGTGAGACGGGGGTCCCACGGAAGGGGGGGATCCAACAAGCTCGATCTCAGCTGCGCAGGAGGAACCACGTGGGAGGGGCCCACGATAAGGGAGGGGGACATGCGCAATCCCAACTGCACAAGGGGAGGGTCAGAGGAGGCTTGCCACCTGTGAGTGGTCCTCGTCCTGCGCCAAGCATTGCTTGGTGAGTCCTGCGCAAGGGAAACTCAAAGGATGATAGTGCAGTAGGGGCCACCAACAGCTGCTCCACAAGGGAGGGGACCACGCACGGGTCAGCAGAGGGAATAGAAACCCCTGCGCTAAACAGCGCAGAGTCAAAGGGCATAGATAAAGAAAGTGGCGGGCCAACCGAGGGCTGGGAAGCGTGTACGCCCACGCTCAGCTCACGAGGTGCACTTCTTCCAAGGCGACCGACCCACGTGGGTGGACAGGACAGATGGGACGTAGACAGCGGCGCCGAGCACGCCAACGTTGGGGGAATCGAGGCCGTTCCTACTGCGGACGCGTCCACCGGGAGACGCCCGCCGGAGCGGGTGGATGAGGCCAACGCAGTGGAGGAGCGGCCGACGGCGACGCGAAAGGCACGATTCCCGGCACAGCAGCAGGAGGAGGGCCTACTCGGCCCACGCCATGGACGGATGTGGGCGGCCAGCACAGCGGGGGCGCCAACACGGCGTGGCTCTGCCGGAGCAGCGTCGAGGAGCGGTCGACCAGGGCGGTCAGCGCCTGCGGCCATCGAGCGCGAGGAGGAGGAAGAGTGTGGAAATTGACGGGGGCAAGGGGGAGGAGGGGTGGGAGGGACAAGGGAAGTGGGTCACCGACCGCGAGACCCACGAACAGGCCTCCACCACGTTCCTGGTCGAACAGGGCATCGGCGTGGGACGCCGAGACGGGCGATGGACGACGGGGAACTCCGAGGAGGAGGAGTACCCAGAATGGAGGGGGAGGGAGGAGCGAGGTGGCTGGCGGCGCTGCCCGAAGCGGAGCGGCTAAGTCCGGCGCCAACCGGAAAGGACGAGGGGAGGTCTCCCGCCTTGGTTGGGGATGTGGCGGGGGAAGAGAAGACCCGCCGGTGGCGCCACGACTCCTGCTCCTACTCCGACGGTGAGCGCAGGGGGAGTCCGGCGGTGCCGACTGACCGGAGGGCGGGAGAACATGAACGGAGGGGGCGGAGGGAGCCAGGAGGGGATGAGGGGGGAAGAGGAATCGGGCATTCCTCGGAATTTACATATATATATATATATATACATATATATATATATATATATATATATATATATTTTTTTTTTTATAATATATATAATATATTATATATATATATATATAGAGATATATACAATATATATATATATATAGATATATATATATATATATATATATATATATTTTTTTTTATATATATATAGATTTATATATATATATATTATATATATAATATATATATATATATATATATATATAAATATATATATATATATAAGGGTATAATATAGATATATTATATATAAGGGTATAATATATAGGGTATATTAAATATATATATATATATATATATATATATATATATATATATATATATATATTAATATATATAAAAATATTATAATATATCTATATATAATATTATATAATATTATATATATATATATCTATATATATATAATAAACATAAAAGTTTATTAAAAAAGGGGGTGGCTCCGAAGGAGTGTTACAG